>JACEEZ010008532.1:10000-15798 GCA_016584305.1 Chionoecetes opilio | reverse complement strand
GTCCCCTAAAACCCCACACCCTTAGGGCCTCGCAGATCCTGCATACAAAACTGTAGGCCTCGCAACCACCTATTATCTGTGTATCACCGTAAATAAAGACTTGGAGGTTCGACGATGCACTAGGTTGGAGTTTAGTAGTAGTAGAGTAGGTGTTAATAGTAGTTGTAGGTGGTAATAGTAGTAGTAGGTGGTAATAGTAGTAGTAGTAGTAGGTGTTAATAGTAGTAGTAGGTGGTAATATAGGCTATCACATGCCAACACCCAGCCACTGCCTGGCCGGCCCATGTATTTGTTTTGGTTATGACAAGATGGCGGCTGGTGACTTCAGTTTCTCGGCCACAGCTAGCCCAGATCCGCGATCCATGTTATATAGATCAGTGGTATGAACCTGTAGAGATAAACGAGGTAAATTTGGAAAATGAGAGGATGATTAATGAATACATGTACGTAGAGATGAAAAGGGATGAACTCTCCAAAGTTGTAAAGGCTCGTAAGAATGGGAAAACTACAGGAATAGAGGGGATACCTTATGAACTCTACAAAGATGGAGGTTGTGGTAGGATAGATGATCTTTATAAACTGTTTGAGAAAATTTGGGTAGAGAAAAGATTGACAAAGGAACGAGGGCAATGTGAGACTGTTACACAAGGACAGGCATAAACGTAAATAGGAACTAAAGAATTACCGCCCTATTGCACTGGCTAACAAAATATCCAAGATACTTTGTGGAGTATTGAATAGGAGACTGTGTGAAGGCTTTGAGAGATGCAAGGTGCTGCGGGAGGAAGAAAAATTGCTTTAGGAGGGTTCGGAGAGGGAAGAACAACATGTATGTGGTGAAGTAGGTAATGAAATGTAAGAGCAAACAAGGAAGAAAGGCACATCTAGACATAGAAAAAGCATATGACACCCTGAACAGAGGTGTATTGTGTAAAGTTTTGGAAAAAGTAGGTGTCAATGAAGAATTAGTCAGGATAGTTAATAGTATGTATGAAAATTCGAGAGCTTGGTACAGTTTGAGAGACATGGAGAACGGATGGGTGTAGTGTAAAAGGAGTATTAGGCAGGGCTGTGTGTTATCCCCTTGTTTTTTGGGATATATACAGAGGAACTGACAGTTAGGTTAAGAAAGACAAGCCTAGGTATGAGTTTTGGAGATGAAAAGTTAGGTATGCTGATGTATGCTGATTGTGAGGAGCTACAGGGAATGCTGGATGTTGTGACACAGTATGAAAGAAAATGGGAATTGAAAATCAGTAGTGAGAAAAGTCAGGTACTAATATAGTGAACAAGAGTGATGATGGAGAGGAGAATCGGACCTGGAGCCTTGGAGAGATGAACATTAGCAGTACAAATAAATATAAATATGTTGGTAAGATTGTGGATGAGAAGGGCCCAGAGAAAAAAAAAGCTGAAAGAATATCAAAAGCAAATCAGTGGTTGGAATAGGAAGTGTGACCAGGTGTAGAGCAAATAAATATGGAGTTGTCAGGGGGTTATGGAAGGGTATGGCTGTGCCGAGTACAATGTAAAGTTTGGAGAGCATGACATGGACAGCAAAGGATACAACAAAATTGGGAACAGAGTGGCTTTAGGAGCAAACAGATATGTTACCACGGAAGCAATAAGAGGAAATGTCGGGTGGAGCATTTTTGGAAAGATGATAGAAAAGGCAATGTAGAGGTTCAAAATGAGACTAGCAAAGATTAATGGTAACAGATGGGCAAGAAAAATATATGACTGTACATCTCAGGAGAGTAGGTGGAAAAGAGCAACTGTAAAAATTGAGAAAAAGTGTGGGCTGGAGATTTTTACCCCGTCAGATGCAATGGTATGTAAAAGGGTTGAATAGGAGAGGCAATGACTACATATATTGTAGGAGAGGGAATGTCAAAAATGAGAACAGAGTTTGTGGGAGAAGAGTTCGCTGGAATGGTATAGGTGGAAAATCCGGCCCAAAAGGGAATACTTCTATGACGCGAGTCTGGGGAGTGAACTGCTGTTCAAAGCCAGGGCCAAGTCCCTTGAGGTGAGTAATATAGTGTATAGATAAGCCAACGAAGAGATTGAGGTATGTAGGATGTGTTATAGAGGGGTGGACGAGACATTAGAACATATAATGTTAGAGTGTGATAGGTATGTAAAGAAAAGAAGAGAGATGATGACAGTAGTGAAAAATGAAGTAGGAGTATACCGTTGGATCGAGATGATAGAAGGGAGTCAGAAAATGGAGAAGGAATTTTTGCTGGGACTGAGTACTGTGCATAAATGGAATAATGAAACAATTGAGTGTGTTAAAGTTTTCTTTGAAAGCGTGTGTGTGTTGGGAGGGTGGTAGGCAGGGTGGGATGGGAGATAATATAACTTTGTACCACCTCAACTCCTCAATCCACACCCCTGTACCCTGGCAGCCTCTCTCTACCTCTACGGATAAGGAAACTGTATGAAGGAGAGTTCCGGTAAAAAGGTCGCAACTGTACCTGAAAACGAGACAGAAGTATACCACACCAAGACCAAGACCAAGACCTGCTAACATTCCAGGAACTTTATAACACACACCATCAGGTTGTTATAAAGCATCCCTTTTGTCTGATACAATAAAGTTCCATTTAGAGCTACGAGATCTTAAAAGTTCACTTTAAGGTTGTCATGAAATTATGTGCAATTTCAGGTGTGTCAAAAGGAATGCTGCGATGTAAGGCTTAATCTCTCCCGCATGTCAAATTAATGTTTACGGCACATCCCTATTCATTGGGAATTATACATATAGATTGTAGCCTCCTTGGTGTTGCTGACAGTGTGTGTGTGTTTGTGTGTGTGTGGTGTGTGTGTGTGTTGTGTGTGGTTTGTGTGTGTGTGTGGTGTTGTGTGTGTGTTGTGTTGTGTGTGTGTGTGTGTGTGTTTTGGTGTGTGTGTGTGTTGTGTTGTGTGTGTGTGTGTGTGTGTGTTGTGTGTGTGTGTGTGTGTGTGTGTGTGTTTGTGTGTGTGTGTGTGTGTGTGTGTGTGTGTGTGTGTGTGTGTGTGTGGTGTGTGTTTTGTGTGGTGTGTGTGTGTGTGGTTGTGTTGTGTGTGTGTGTGTGTGTTTGTTGGTGTGTGTGTTTGTGTGTGTGTGTGTGTGTGTGTGTTTTGTGTGTGTGTGTGTTGTGTGTGTGTGTGTGTGTGGTGTGGGGTGTGTGTTGTGTGTGTTGTGTGTTGTGTGTGTGTGTGTGTGTTTGTGTGGGTGTGTGGTGTGTGGTGTGTGTGTGTGTGTGTGTGTGTGTGTGTATGGTTTGGGGTTAGTGGATTAGGTGTTCGCGCACGTTATTATATCCTTCACATATTTCTTTGTTACCAAGAATTCCTTTTCCTCTGTCATGTCTGTGTGACCTTCTGACTTTCTCATATCCTCAGTGTTCCTCTCGCTGCTCTCTCCTCCTTCCATTCCTCCTCCCGTCCTTCCCCGACCCTTTCCGTCCTCTTCCTGCCTTCGCTGGTACCCTCCCGCCCAGCTGTGAGTGGTGGTGGCACAGCTTTAAGACTGCCGCTAACGTGGAACCCCGTTACAATATAGGACCCCCTCTACCTCCTCCCTGCCGCTCTCACTTTCCTCCCACAACCTCTCAGTGACACACATATGTGGTCCCTGGGAGAGAGAACACACCTGTTTGCTTTGAATCGCGCCAGCCTTTTTTTAAAAGGAAAGGAAAGTCCCAAAGCCGCTTTTAAGAGTACCTCAAGTCGCGGCAGATCTTCCACCTATACTCCCCTGAGACTTTGGCATTGATGCAAGTGGTTTTCAATGTTGGTTTGCAGAGATTACAAAACCTTGCCTACATTTCTCCTTTATTACGTGGTATAACGGTTTTCTTGGAGATTTTAGCTCTACAGTTTCAGGCTCAAAATCCAAGGTTGTTTATGTTTTTCAGGCGTTACATCTTTTTTCTTCAAGTAGTTGTAAGTGTTTGTGTATGGTTTTATCCATATGATTCTTCCTTAAATATTAGTTATCTTTTGATTTTTGATTTTGATTTATCTTCCCCAATCCAAATTTATTCAAAAATATTGAATTTTTGATTTTCTATTAAAATCGAGGTTGGGTTGTTTTTATAGCAGTTTTTTTTTTCAGTACTAGGAAAAAGAGGTGCGTCGTTATGGGGAAAGTAGCCCATCGCTGGTGTTGTTTTCCCCAAAGTAAAACCCTTTTAATTTATACTTTGGTTAGCCCTTGCCCGGAAAGGTCTCCCCCGGTAATCTAAGTTTGCCCTTGGTTGCTTCTCGCTCTGTTTTGTTCAACTCTGGCATAAATTTTCGATTATGTTTTTTTTTCTTAGCAAGCTCTTTGCCCCAAAACGCCTTAAAAGGGGATTTTCAATTTTTTGTTTTAAATTTTTTTCATGGCGCTCAGTGAAATATAATTATTAATGAAACACCATATTCTTTTGCTTCTTTTGATATTTACTAGTAGTTAGCTTGTTTTCATCTGAAAGCTTTTCCTCGGTATACATTTTACGGGTTTGAACGAAAAGCATCCTGAAGTCTACGTGCGCGATTTTACTTTTATTTGCGCCCCCCAACAAAACAAGGTCTGGCCTTGCCCCGCTGAAGATACAGTACCCTTTGTACCCCCAAATTTAAACTCATCCCATGAAAAGGGGTTTTTTTATTTAAGCAGACACTTTTTTTTTTATGCCTTCACCTTTATCTCAAAAGCATGAAAGTGTAATAGGGGGTTTTTTTAATAGCGGATAATTTTTTTTCAATAGGGTAATACTTATAAAATTTTCACTATGACGCCAAGAGATGTTTTTCCCCCCTATAAGAGAAGAGAGAGAGGGGAGAAGAGAGAGAGAGGAGAGAGAGAGGAGAGGAGGAGAGAGAGAGAAGAAGGGAGAGAGAGAGAGCGAGAGAGAGAGAGAGAGAGAGAGAGAGAAGAGAGAGGAGAGAGAGAGAGAGAGAAAAAAAAATAAGAGAGAGAGAGCGGGAAAGAGAGAGAGAGAGAGCGAGAGGAGAGAGAAAAGGAGAGCCGCAGCAGAGGAGGAGAGAGAGCCCGGAGAGGAGAAATGGGGAGGGAGAGGAGAAGAGAGAGAGAGATGGGAAGGAGGAAGAGAGAGAGAGTCTAAAATTTTTTGCTCTATTACCTCCCACCTACCTCTTTACCCCTTCATGCCCTGGCCACCACACCCCCACACAAAACGGTCTCGCTTCCCCCTTTGGGAATATTATTGCGGGGGCCGGGGACATGACCACCAGTTGACATGTCCTTTCGCCCCCTGTCACTGTCTCTTTAAATCGAGCACGCCAGTCGCTTTTCTATTAAAAATGGATGCTTTTTATGTTGTGTTCATAGCAGACTGCAGCTCCACTTTCCTAGTTTTATGGGGAGGCAGGTGGTTTTCATTCCCACCTAGTTTTTTTTCGAAAAAAGGAGGGCATTCCTTATTCTTTTTAATTTTTCTGTCGACTTCCTTTTCCCATTTGTCTTTTTCCTGTTCATTCTACTCTCAACCCCTCGCGATATATTCGCTTCCCCTTTCGTTCCATCATCCACTATGCAATCAGGTGAAATGATTTATAGGGACCTCAAAACCCCAAACACCACACACAACACACACCCCACACCCACACACCACACACACACACACACAACACACACACACACCACACACCACCCCGTGCCCGTGGGTAGATCGTTGGCGCGTAATTCTGTGGTTAGCCAGTTCGAAACCTTCTTGCCCACGAATTTTTCCAGACAAAATTTTGGCGGGTTCTCTACCCCCGAACAAAGGGTGGGGGTGGTGGATATAGATCCCATATTACCC
>JACEEZ010008532.1:0-5000 GCA_016584305.1 Chionoecetes opilio | reverse complement strand
GGGACGCTCGTCGTGTTTAAAATGCATCACAAAAATTTTTTTATTATCAGTGATGAATGTCTTACTTTCGTTAACTGTTTTTTTGTACGATGCAAATTTTGTGTATGAAAAAAAGCAAAAATTGTCCAGTTACCAAACGAGACATCTCTCCCTACTGTCCCCCCACACCCCTATGAACCCTGTACTCCAACTTACGCATACCATTTTCACTTTCGCTTTCATCTCCTGTTTCTATTTTTTCCCCCCCCTTTTCGCTTTTCGGGGGTTTCGGCCCCAATGTTTACCCACAGCGTTCCCCGTCCACGGGGTGGGGGGTAACCTCGCACTCGTCAGAACTGACTATGGAGGCCACTGACACTACCCGACAAAAGTGTCACCTATCGCAAAACCTAGTATAGGCAGATCACGATGGTGTGTTTTACACGGAGTGTAAAAATTTTGCCCGGTTTTTTCCTGATTGTTTGACCTATTGGGAAGGTGGCGAAAGAATTAGCATTAGGGGGGGGCAGAGGGGAGCCGCGTCCCGGAAAGGTCCGAGAACCCAAACGCGCCACTTAGCCTTTCAGAAAAAAATTTTTTTTTCCTTTTTTTATCCCCTCCTGAAAGGGTTTTCCCCCAATCTTTTTTTGACCTGGAAAAGTCAAAAATTAAAACCATTTAACCCAAAAATGCAGGCACCTTTGCCTCATGAAGCATGAAGTTCTATTCATACATTTTTCTGAACGCCATTTTTGGAGCTTTTTTGATTTTTGTTTTCGCCTATTTTTTCACCAAAAAAATGGGCATAAGCAGGTTAAAAAAGTAATTAGATGTGCTGAAACATCAAAATGCATAAAAACTTTATGGAAAATTCAGTAAATTTTACAACAAATTTTCAAAAAATTAAACAATAAATTTTTTTCCCTTATCAAAAATTCAAATGGTTTTAAAGCAGACTTAATGGTCTGTTATGTTGTTGCAGATCTTTTGAAACCTGCAAACCCAATCCGAGATTTCCAAGATAATTTCACTATGGCAGTAACAAGGAGTCGAGAACGCAAAGTTGACATCTCAAACCCCCACCTGCATCCAGGAAAGCGTCCCCGCCGACCTGTACAGATCTGCTACAAAAACCCTTTCCCTGAGGGCTACCCATCATCCAGCATCGTGGCCCCCAGTTACCCACCAACAGACAGGCCTTCCATATTTCCTCCATCCCAGATTTGCCAAAAATACAGGGATCCTAAGTCAAGACCTCCCCAATGAACATGGGGGCATCACCCCTTCTGGCAGATGGCTAGGATCAAACCATGCCCAGGACAATGCGCGCGCTTTCATGACACTTCAAAAAAGCCAGAGATCTAGCAAGGAAAAAAGGGTGAACAGGGCCCGGGGGGGAAAAGGGGTGCCTTTGTCCGGAATTAGATGCCTGTTCGACATGGAGCTTCAGATGCCATCCGGAAATAGAGAGAAACGCTGCTTCAAGGGAAAGAAGGAAAAAGGACATAGGTTCCCCGGGATCAGAACGAGAGAAAGGCCCACATTCTGGCATGAAAAGATTTTTTGAGCACGTCCCAGCAGCAAGCAGAGGGGCTGCAAGCGCAGCAGGAGGGGAAAAAAGATAGAATTTGTCAAAAATTTCTACAATTTTTCACTCCCAACGCGAAGGACGGTTTGATGTGTCTACCTGGGCTGACCCAACCGACAGTAAGGGAAATGCAGAGGACTGGATTCCAAAACCTCGTCCGGATGTTCAATCCCCAAAGACACTGGACTCTCACATTTCCAAGGGTCAGGAGGTGTTAATCGCAGTACCGCTGTGTCTGGGATTGTCGGGCAATCAAGTGACAGCCTTAGTCTCTGCTACATTAAAGGGTGGTGGAGCTGACCTGGACAAGTTTGTCATCTCAACCTCAAAAACAAACGGAACAGGGAGGGCTGACAAGGTCCCATCGCCGGGGGTACATGGCGCTTTTAGCGAGGACCCCCCAATATGCGCTCCCCACGGGTGGCAAGATCTGAGAGATGTCCGGGGAATGACCCGGGCCACTCAGAGACTCTGGCTGGCTTGCTCAGGACCACCTGCATATCCTAAAGGCAACTACTGGGAGTCCCAGTGATAGACAATCAACAGGAAGGCTGGCAAAAGGCACCAGGGGATTTGCGGGAGGCAGGGGGGTTTACGGGAGTGTCACTGCCCTTGTGTTTGACAAAAAGGCCCAAAGCCAAAAACAGTGGAGTACATGGGGGAGCTCCCAAGCTTCTGGAGCAACAGCTTGACAGGGGGTTTTTAACCCCCCTGCAACCCACATTCTAGAAGTCTGGTTGGGTGCGTATGGGAGAATCTTTTTGGAAAGGTCAAGAGCCCGAGAATCCTTGGTTCAAACACTTCAAGGCGTTTGGACGACTTACCAAGACAACCTAAAAACCCCGTCCATCAACAAAAATGGTTGAATAAAAAGAAGAAAAGGGGTGCAAGGAAAAACTCAGGAAACCCGAGGCGGGGGAAGCCTCCTAGAGCTGATACCGTGGGAAAGGTGAGCTTACACTGATCGTCCTTGGGACCGCCCCCCCGCGGATCCACGGGGTCGTCTGGGCCATTCATAGGCCCCGGTATGGCCAGAAACCTTATTCTATGAAGTGTTCATGTTTGCTGGGCGCTGGAGTACGATGGGAAAAACTGTTGTGAAGCTGGAACGCCTCAAACCCCTTCCTGGACTGTTCTATACACCCATGGGATGTCATCTACACTTTCTGCAGATGCTCCTGCAAATGATCTGCAGTTTTGAAGGACAGAAAAAGTTCAAGAGAACAGATCCAGAGATTGCTCAGGCATGCTACAAAAAAAATTTAAAACCACAAGTGGTACCTGACCAGGGGGTTGTGCCGTTCCTCTCTTCGGTAGCAGACTCAGTGACAAAAAGAACAGGGCATTTCTGCCAAGCTGCACGCCACGAAAGCCAATAGCTTCAGACAGGGAAACCCCTTTTTCCCCCCAGGTTACGCCCAAAAACCCTGGCTGATCTAGTTGGGGCCAGAGATCTCTTCTGCTTGACTCCCTTGGCATTGGTATGACGGTTCTGCAACCTGTGGCGACATGGCCAAGGAGTGAGACTACACAAGGCCCGGAAATGTCGCAATTAAAAGTAGTGAAAGACATTGCGGGGGGAGTCAAGATGATGCTGATTTTGCAACATCTTTCCACAGATTCTCGCAAAAAAAAGTACCCTTTTTTTCAAACGTGGAATACAATCGTGAGCTTTATGCTTAAAAAAGCAAATCTGAAAAAAAAGACTGTGAAGGGCTTCTGACATAGACAAAAGATTTTTTTTGCCCCTTGAAAATAGTTTTTTAGAGTCTTTTCACAAATTTTTTGATGTCAAGATTGTAATTTTATGAAATTTATATGAAATTTTTTTAGAAAAAATTTTGCTTTTTTTTTTTTTTTTTTTTTGGAATGATTTTCTTTTTTTCTTGAATGTTTACTTGGGGTTGTTTTTTTTTTAGAAAAAATATTTAAAAAACTTCAATTTGATACCCAATTTGCTGTTCTAACCCCCAAATTTTAACAAAAGTTCAGGGGAAAAAAGTCTGGGGGAAGGCAAAATTAGGCGCTTTTTTTTCTGTCGCGGGCTTAAATCTTAGGGCCAATGAGGCAAAAAGTTCCTGACATTTTAGCTCAAATGGGTTTTTAATTTTTTGGCTTTTTTTCCGGTCAAAAAGCATGGGAAACCCTTTGGGGGGGTATAAAAAGGAAAAAAAATTTTTTCTGAACGTTAGGCCGCCCATCTTAAAGTACTTACAACCAAAGACTCACACACATAATTTAAACTATAATTTTATATGTTTTAAGGGATGAGGAATCTGATTTACCATTGATTTTCCAATCTGAATGTAAAAAGCGGTGAGCATTTTCCTATAGAAAAGTCCCCAGAATTTTATATTATACCGTAAAAGCGGTTTCGACCAATAATATAGATATGTTAAAATAACTTGGAACAAAGTAAAGAGATTTGATCAGCATTAAAATTTAAAAGGAAGATAATCTAAATTTATTTTAGCAAGTAAAAATAAAATTAAAACACTGTTTTTTCTGACAAACCCGGGGGTCAGGTGTCCGGGTTTTTTTTTTTTTTTTTATGTTTTTTTTACAACTTTGCCCACAGCGCCTGTAGCAGTGACAAACCTGGGTCGGATGGTAGGCCTGGGGCTCCTTGAGGGCTGTATGGGTTGGTCCTGCCCATGGTGGCAAAGGCAGGTTTTTACACCATTTCGCCATGAATCATTGGTTAAGCTGGGGGCATCACAACCCCAAAACTCCACCATTTCTCCATGTGACAGTAAACGCCCAAATTTTTCATTGAAATATCCCCGGGTCGGCGGGGAATTCGAACTGGCAACCCCAGCATGGGCCCCCCTTGTTTTTATCCATTACCCATCGGGCATGGAATGTTCTTGTGGGTGTCCCCTTTGTGTGTGTGTGTGGTGGGGGGTGGGGTGGTGTGTGTGGTTTTGTGGGGTGGTGTGTGTGGTTTTGGGGGGTGTGTGTGTGTGTGTGTGTGTGGTGTGTGTGTGTGTGTGTGTGGTGTGTTATTCCCTAGTTGTGTGTGTGTGGTTTTGTGGGTGTGTTTTTGTAGTTGGGGCGTATATATTATATTTTTCACATTTTTTTACATTTCTTTCTTCATCAAAAGGAGGGCCCAAGGGCAAAAAAAAGGTAAAAAAACCCCGCTAGTTTTCAATCCCTATAAAAAGCACAAAAATAAAAAAAAATGGGGCTGGCCAAAATTCATGAAGTGTATGTCCTCCCTCTGAAAAAAAACTTAAAAAATAGGAAGGTGAAAAAAAGAAACAAGAAGAAAGTTCTAGAGTCTTTATAAAGGGGGGAAAGAGTAAAGATCAAAAATTACTCTTGCTTAGAAGTTGAGGAAAAGTAGATAATGATTAAAAGTATTTAAACAGCAATGCCGCAGGAGGGAATTTTTTGCAGTTAGCAAAATTTTGAAGAGCAATTAGAAAAA
>JACEEZ010008531.1:35000-190935 GCA_016584305.1 Chionoecetes opilio | reverse complement strand
CGAGAGCGCTGGTATGGGAAAGGACATGCATGGAGACTACGTGCGTTTT
Source organism: Chionoecetes opilio (assembly GCA_016584305.1). NCBI lineage: Eukaryota > Metazoa > Arthropoda > Malacostraca > Decapoda > Majidae > Chionoecetes > Chionoecetes opilio. The sequence goes on along the minus strand of JACEEZ010008531.1, from coordinate 190,886 downwards.
GGATGACCTCGGGAGTGGCGTCGTAGGGTGGGGAGGCGACGCGCCCCCCGGCGTATGCTCCCAATGATTGATTGGACACACCCACACACGCACACATACACACACCACATGAAGGGGAGGGGCCCGGGCCCTTTAAACGTTCAGTTTAGGTCACAAAAATACAGAGACTAGATATTTGCTTAAGGCATGAAACTGGCAATGGACAGAAGAATATAAGGAAAAATATGGATAAGAGAAAGATATGAATGAGGAGAAAGAGCCAGTTTGAATGTACTGTTTAAGAAGCCAAAGAAAAAAACGAATTCGAGAACGGAAGAGAGTAAACGGAAATTCTATTGGAGAGTTTAGACCAAAAAAAACTGAAGAAAGTGGTATCTAAAAGAGAAAGAATAAGAAAAGTCAAAGGAAATGACAAACGGATGGTGTAACGCGCGAGAAATTACATTAATAGGAAGAGATGAAATAACACATAAGTATCAAATAAGCTAACGAGGAATTTCCTCCACGCCTCAGTCCTGTATCACTGGTTAGGCTTTATATTTTAAAGCCAGCAGTAATTGACACGTAGCGAAACGCAGAGGTTAGAACAGGGATCTAGGTTAGGATAAATTTAGAAGCAGCTCGACGTTCATTGAGTTAAGTCGCCTTTGGGGGTGATATTCTCGCCTTGGTAAGGTATGTTATGAAATGTTTGTTAAACTAGAGTTGGTAGACATGACTTACTGGTGATTCCTTTTGTTGACCAGGATCTAATGAAGTGTATTACTTAGGGTCCCAAGGAGGATTTACTGTTGGCGAAACCAGGGGGCCAAGCGCTCACAAATTAGCAGAGGGGGCAAACATACAACATATCACAGCCAGCCATGTAGGACAAGGAGAAGAAGGAAAGAGAAGAACTAGTGAGAGGGAAACTTTGGAAATGGACTAGATACGTATACATTATATTAGGATAACGACTTGAAGCATTACATGTTGCGTATCGTTAAAGGGTACAGTGCGACTGAGTTACAGAGATAGTAAACTATATTAGGATGACGACTTAAGACTTACTGTGCATATCGTTAATGTGGTGACAGTGCAACCGAAGTTACCAAAAGATAGTAAACTATATTAGGGATAAACGATTGAGCATTACACGGCAATCGTTCTAGGAGGGAAGGAAGACTTAATATTAAGATAACTTGTGAGTATACTAATTACCAATTACAAGCAAAGGGGAAATATAATATATTTAGATTATTTATTAAAACGAATTATTTATTTAGACCAAACAAGTACTACCTTGTTCTAACATCTTTTATTTTTTAATTCATTTAATCTATTTCCCACTACATGTGGGTGGTGGCAGCAGAATAACCAGGACTGTAGAGTACCACTTTCAGGTGGTGCACCACATAATGGTGACCACAGTGTAGATGAACATGTTGAGCACTTAACATAATTGGACAGCGGTTTGGATCATTCCCCCCCCGATGGTTTCCGCTTTACCCAAGAGCAACTAACTCCTTGTTAGTTAATTATTTTGGCCAAGTGCCAGTACACAGTGTCATATCCAGTATAGAGTAGCGTTAGTAGGACATAGCCAGAATCCTCAGACTGTGGAGGTGGATGAGCCTAACGTAAACAGTAGAAGTTTACAGAGCGCCGGGAGGCAGGCTAGAACCTTCCTTGTAGATGACAGACTCAACGGAGTATTACAGAAAGAATTTTGAGTTAGTCATCCTATGGTAGGCAGTAATGATATTAAAGGCAACAGTAGGTGGAAGCAAATAGTGGAAAATATTAGGAAAGTAGTAGAAAATTGCAGGCAAACGTGCCGATGTGAGATACGGATTTGTATGATAGAACCTAGGATCATAAACCGACCATACGCTAGGAGAGTGAACAAGAAAAAATTATGATAAAATAAGCAGGGCAAGTAAAAACAATAAATTAAATAAAAAGAACTAACGCAAGGATAGGAAATTAAGCTTTAACGCCAAACCCTATGCCACACGGCTTAGCGTATGAAGGGTTCATTTCGCGTAGGACGAGCAGGGGTTTTTAAGATATGAGAAGCTAGTAAATGTAATAGGGACACAACTATCAGGCATGGAGGCAGTTGCAGGGCGTTAGGAGGGCCGGGTCACCCACCGATATAGGACATAAAAATGCGTTAAATTAAGTGTGAGGCTTGGAAGACGCCCCCACGCAAGTAAGCAGATTCAGAGGCTGTCGTGAGTTTAATAGCACCGTGGGAAGCCCAACACTAGTTAAAAAATCAGGGAAAAAATCTTTTTTTTTTTTTTTTTAATTTACGGTAGGGTAATTTTTTTTTTTGAGATGGAGGATTTAATGGGTTTTTCAGTGAAGGATTTGGAGATTTCCTTCAAAAGGAAGCAATGTAGAGGAGCTTAAGAAGAAGTAATAGAGTAACACACGAGAGTCGAAACCGTCCCGAACAATGCGAGAGATTCAAGTGGATGAGTCAGCTAGAACAAGAAGTAGCAACGACGAAAGAAACTGTCGAGTTATTTTTGAAAAATAAGGAGGAGGAGCAGGAAGTAGGAGACCCAATGAGATCATTAACAAAAAACGAGAGATATACAAATACTGAACTCGGGGCATTTACAAGTATCGAAAGAGAGGGAAGGTTTTGACAGTTTTCCTTTCCCAGGTAGAAAGTTGTTCAGAGGATTTGGGGAGAGAAAAGAGGATACTTATGACTAGAGTTAGATCGCAATTAGGATTATGATACAGAATGCCCTCAATCAGCATGATTTTAGAGCATGGAACACCCTTAACTTATTGGTTTACGAATGAGCTAACAGACAATAATTCGACAGAATCTTACAGTATTTCTGAAGTCCCAGTATGACTGTATGGAAGATCACCAAACTTGCAAATAAACTCAAATGCAAATACGCCATACTGGAAGCGAAGTCAAACATACCAAGAGAAATTCCCCGTAGGATAAAATCATTAAGAAAAAAAAACTATTGCGAGATGCAAGTCACAGTAACAGAGAAATTAGAACTTTTTATGGTATGAACAAATCCCTTAAAAAATTCATAGAGAGAGTGGAGACCGAGAGGGCCATTGCAATCGGAGAGACACGGACAAAATGTTTGCGGTAAACCAGCCACGACAGGCCGTCAGAAAATAACACTCGCTCCCGAGTAGTCCCTCCCAACACACAGGAAACAGTTCCAGGAACTGTCGGTAGTCAGTCAGAGGTTAGAGAACTGCGTGCACAGATGGAAGGGAGGGGGAAGGAAATACAAGCCTTGAAGGTAGGACCGACCAGAAGCCGTCGAGTTTAGCTGTGGAGAAGGGAGATTCACAGATTTTTGTCCCTACTGTAGAATGAAACAACCACTCAGCCGCAGACTGTCGAAGGAAGACAAAAAAACAACGCTTGTTCCGATTGCGTGGAGAAATAGGATGTAGAAGAGGGAATCCAATGTCCGGGTGGAGGACAGGATCTTCGGTGACTAGTTAAACATCAATCCCCAATAATCCCCCTTTAAAAAAGCCATAATGATCACGTAAATGGAAGTTTTATTAGAACAGGAAGTCGAATATTCACTTATAAAAAAGAGTGCAGGCTTTAGATTTACAACTTTAAACTAAGAACCCACAGTAACATCTCTAGTTTAACCGGTTATAAGGCAATGAGTTGAGAATCTTAGGGCAAGTAAGAGTAAAATACCCCTAGGAATAGATAGAACATAGAAGGTTTATGTTAGCTGTTCCAGATCAGTATTGATCCACCCATAAGCCATGATTAGGGATGAACATAATAGAACTAGAGAAAATAACTATCAATTACAAACAAAGAAAGTCTGTGGGCTAACCTGACCTTATCCCTTAAATTTTGTTAACACCGATACGGTACCATCAGGCAGTTAAGAGTGAAAAGTGCGAAGAAGGAGGTGCATAAATCAAGCGGTCATATAAGGATACACAAAGTGTGACCATAAGGCCAGAAAGAAAACCAATGGTTAGAATTGTCAGTGGACGAAGGTAGAGGGAAAACCACTTCTTGGTGGAACAAAAAAAAAAGTGCAAAATATCAGCACTGTCTGCGTCCAGGTTACAAAGAAAAGAACTATCTTCTACCAATAATTAATAACAGTAGTTGGACCGCTGAAGTACGTCCTGGTACAATTTTAGCTAAATATAGGGAAAGAAATCAGAAGAAATTCAAGAACAGCAAGTTACGGGCCGGAACACGTTGTCTCACCACTAGGAATGAGCACGCAAAGTTACTCGATTAGTGATGGTAGCGAGGGTAAATGGTACTCGACCGGAACGAATACAAAGCAATTCGTAGAAAAAGGAGAACTGGAAACACTTACCGTGAACAGGAGAGGCATCATTTTTCGCCTTGCATAAAAGAGCACCATGAACTATTATCTTAGATGCAGGAGAACTAGGCACCATGAAAACTGAACCAGCTCATATTCAGGTGTTAGATCCAAAACCATGTAGAGGAGTTACCAATAGGTATGCCGGAGGAAGGAAAGCTCAAGAACTAATAGCTAAAATGTTGAGAGAAATGGAAGAGAAGGACATAATAGAAAATTCCACAGCTGCGTGGTTAAGTCCCCCCTCTTCTCCCTATGTACTGCGTTAACAGCCGAATGGGGAAAAAAAGGATGTGTATAGACTTATAGAAAGGGAATCAACATTTAGCCACTGATATACACCCCCTACCTAAATTGGAAAGAGTTAGTAGAATCAGTAGCGGGCTATGAATACTATCAATCAATCAATCATTGGGGGGCATAAGCCGGGGGGGCGCGTCGCCTCGCCCACCCTACGACGCCACTCCGGGCGGGTCACACTGCGCGAGTTCCCATGCAGGCTCCTTTCCCATACAAAGACAGCTCTCGACAAGAAACTCAACTTGCCCCAGCCACGAGCCTTGTGGGGCCCCTTGGCCTCCTCCACGCGGATTGTGTCTCTTACAGATCAACCGATGGGCAGATCGGTTTTCAGGTAGCGGTGCCACATGCCCCAATTTTTTTTTTTATAGCCGAAGTGGCGCTGACGGACTATGCAGAGGAATAGGCCCTCAGATTCAGTATCACGGTGCAAAATCGCTGATTTGACACTTAATCATCCAGCGATACCCCATGATTCTGCGAAGACACTATTTACCAAAGGCATTGATTCGTCTCTTCAAGTCATTATTCGTGTCCATGTCTCACAACAATAGAGTAAGGACAGGGATCACAAGCGACTTTGAAGATCTGATCTTTGTCCTCCTGCACAGGTACCGAACAACGCCAAATACTCACGCTGAGGAGTCCATAAAACACCGTGGGCATGCAATCCGCCCGTAAGGACTTCTTCGACGTGACCGCCGTCATTATGACTGTGCCACCAAGGTATGTAAAACTTCCAGATCTCAATGTCTCGCCACATGCATGAACAGTACTGTACTGCTTTCATCTAGTAAGTCTCCAAATACCTGGACCGTGGTCTTGAGCCAGAGACCTCAAAAGTCCCAAAGGCTTTGCATCCTCGTGCAGCGCCTCGGAGCACACCAGGGACCTCAGCGACTCAGCAAGGATCTACTTGATCATCGGCAAGAAAAAACAGATCAGTGATCTTGGTGTTGCGACGGATGCTCCTCATCATTTGGTCTACAACCTTGTCCAATACCAGTCCATACAAGCCGTTGAAAGTGATGGGGCAAGACGCACCCTTGCATCACTCCTGTTTCACAGGAAAGACAGAAGCTGGATACACCTCTTGCCCAACAACTTCACAGCACTCTCAATGAAATACTCTGACACCCTAGATATGAAAGATTGCGTATTATCAAAGTACTGTAGATGAAAGTAGTAAAGATCTAACAAGTTTCAGTGAAGGAATATCCTTATATAGATTTCAAAAGACTTCTTTGGATTAAATTGCAGTGCAGCAATTTTCTCTCGCACAATTAGCCCAGATTCCTAAACTCCTTTACTGAAAGAAAATTGGCTTAAAAAAAATATCTGAGGACAATCCCGATGGCACCCAGTACGAGATCTTATTGGAAAGGATCGATAAATTATTTGGACATCGACTAGATTTGGAGTCAAATTAAATCTGACCAACTGGTAAAATAGGACAAGAAAAGTTAATTTTCTGGGACACTTAGTGAACAAGGAAGGTAAGTTACAAACCCAACCCAGACCACTATGGCAGCCGTAGATATTACAATGAATAACCCCAAAACTAATGTCAAGGAAACCAGAAGATTCTAGGTATAGGTAGGTTTAGAGGAAAGTACATAGAAGGATTCGATAAGAGAGCAGTGCCTATCCACTAATTTGACCAAGAAAGAATAACCCATTCAAATGGTCAGAGGACAGCCAGCAAGCATTTCAGATATTAAAGGATAAACGACTAGTGCTCCCCATCTTAACTAAGGCCAAACATTTAATAACCATTTGTGTTGGATTACCGATGCTAGCCAAAAACTCACGTAGGAGCAGTAGGGAGTTGGGTGGGGTGGGGAGTGACACCGAACGGGGGGGAGCACCGTACGAAGGCTACAACGCAGAAAAATTAATTCAAAATTTCGCGCCACCATGCCAACACGGATGCAGCGCCACCCTCAGTGAACTACATGCGAGCAACAGGTCAGGCGCAGCGGTCACCTCCGTGTTTACCAGTAAGAAATTTTATTTTTCGTATGTTCCTTGTTACTTTTCGCCGTTCTTATTAAGCGTCTCATGTCGGCGTGATGGCGGAATCTTTGAGGTAAGTTGCAATACGAGGTATAACGTATTGACATGTTATGAGTGAAAAATGTAGTTGCATGCTTTCGAACAGGCCGCGGGGCATTATTTACAAAAAATGGTGGCTCGGGGGATCAACGTGTATGGTGAAGTGCGGAGGGATCAACGTTACAGTGAAATTTTGAAAAAGCTATATCTTTTGAAATACCTACACAAACATAACAAACCCAGTGATTGTATGTATATTCGCATGATATTAAATGGATGGTGTGAACCTAGTGCATTTAATTAAATGGCAAAAGTGTTTTTTGTTGCATAAAGTTGAAGGTGATTGGTATTAAATTATGATGCGAGATCAGTGTTATTATGCTATAAGCACATGAAACTAAACTATTATATAATGTGATTGATGGTATTAGAATGATTCTAGAATTAATTTTTTATGGTTAAAAAAACCATTTTAACACTGCATATTTTCGGGGCATGACGTTCGGTGATCCCCCGCACACTAGATTTTGGAAAAATATATATATTTTTAAATACTTAGAAAAACATAAGAAAAAGTTGACTGGACTATGCCCTATTAGCATGATCTTAAATGGTGGTGGTGAACTAGTGCATTACATATTAAATGGCAACAGTGTTTTTTCGTTTGGGTAAAAGTTGAAGGTGATTGAGTGAGTAAATTATGATGCCATATCAGTGTTATATGCTATAAGCAACATGAACTAACAATATAAGTGATTTTAGTATTGGAATTGATTCTAGAATTAATTTTTATGGTTAAAAAAAAACATTTAACACTGGCATATTTTGGGGGCATGCCGTTTTCGGTGATCCCCCACATATATTGCCCAGACTCATAGTCCCAAAAATTTTAAAAAAAAAAAAAAAAAAAATATGGTGGCATGGCAGATCGCTCTACACTGTAAAAAAATACTAGCCTAAGCTTAACCTTCAACTTAACCTAACCTAACTATGCATGATGTCTAATGTCATTAACTCTTTTCAAGATCTAACCTAACCTACCAGCCATCGCCGTCATCATGCCTCGCAAATATGTCAGGAAGGAGCGACAAGCGATGGACCGCACTGACTGGCGGCTGCCTTTAAGCACCGCGTGGCCCACTAGCTGCAGCTGAAGGGAATCCCGCTTGACAGATTCACACAACGAAAACAACTCTTGCTGTAAGAGTTGCTCTATTTTAGTTCCATATCTCCCCAAGGTCTTTTTGTATGACCTCATCCCACGTCTCTTTGGTCTCCCGGGATGAGGTCATGCAAAAGACCTCAGGATAAGCTTAAGGGTCTCTAGACTTTATAGATTTAAAATTTATTCACTTTTGTTTGTAAGCTTTTATTGCAGCAGGGACCTTACTAAGTCATAATTAATTTCTTTTGTTAAGAATGCCTTCAAGCGCTCTAGTTATTATTTTTTTGTCAACTTTTGTTGCCAGCAAGGGGCATCTTTTAAGTCCTTAATTCATTTCTTTTGTTACAGGAAGCCTCTATCTTATAGAAGAAGCTGTCGGATTGAGTTACCGATATGGCTGTTGCTTCCCGTAGCAATAGGGTTTTCAGCCCTCAACAAGAAAATATACATTGCTGATTATACCATCCACGCAGACCAAAGATGTTCTACGGCCTGCCATCACTGAACGATCCCCTGTCCCTGTGCGTAGGATGGTTGTACCAGTATGCCATAGCTTTGGTAGGGAGCAAGAGGAATCCCTGCTGCCTGGGAGAAAGAGAAAATGGCGACAAGGGACTGGTTACTATGCCTTCATGATGAACCGTCATCCAGACCTTGTATTGAATGGCTCGGAAGCATGTCCATTGCAAGGATTGTTGCCTTCAACAAGTCAATGTGGAAACCTTCTTTAAGGGCTTACACATTAGCTTTGGAGAAGTTACACATTCAGCCGGGACCGGATATACAATTGGATGAGAGTTCACATTGTCGACGTTATGAAGCCAGTCAGGTTGTGTGTGCGAGAGGGCCAGGCCAGTAGCACGCAGTAAAACTCGTGAACGCCCGGTGACAGCATGAGTTTGTGGGAATCTATAAATGCAGTGGCGGAGTCCATCCTCCAGTGTTTTTATAATTTCCCAGATGCCGGATGGAATCCCGCTTTCAGGGGAAACACGCTCTTGGGTGCAAAGGGATATTGCATCCTAGTGGCTGGATGAATGGTGGAATTGGCTTCGTGCCGGGGACACTTGAGCATCTTCCATGAGAAGTCTTGTTCTTCTGTAGAGAACAAGATTCTTCGATCATGGACAATGCTGAACTGTCACTATGAACAATTCCAGCCGTGTTGAGTTTGCGATTAATGCATGGTATCGTGATTGTTTACCTTGCCTCCGCATTACATACAGACAAAAAACTCCAGCCATTGGATGTGAGTGTCTTTGGTCCCTTTAAGACATTCCGCGTGCCCTACTTGAACGAACCACGCGCTCATGCACCCCTAACGAAGCACATAACAGTCCACAAGTTTGCAGAGTTTGCCTTCTGAGGCATGGACCAAAGAACCACTACCCCCCAACATCTCAGTGGTTTCCGGGGCGATCTGGGACTATGGCCACTCAATCGACAACATCTTCCCAGATGATGTGTTTGTACAGGAGCGCCATGTAACAGAGCGACCGGCAACCACCAGAATTTGTAGTGGAAGTTACTCCAACTTCTTTGATGGAGAAGTTCAGTGGAGAGGAGCGACTGGCTGAAGGCCACATAACTCAGAAGATATAACCCCTTCACCTGTGTCTCCCAGGGCTAGATGATGTGCCTGCAACCACCGGGACCCAGCACGACAGAGACCTAGCCACCCCGAGCACCAGCACGACAGAGCCTGCCACCCAGGGCCCCAGCACGACAAGAGCCATGCCACCCCGGGCCCCAGCACGACGCCCCCTGCCCCCCCCGGGCCCCGGCACGACAAAGCCCTGCACCCCGAGCCCAAGACGACAGAGCTGCCACCCCGGGCCCCAGCACGATGCACCCTGCAACCCAGGGCCCCCGAGACGACGCACCCTGCCACCCAGGGACACCCTTCTCAACGACAGACTTAACCCCAGAGTGGTGTCAGGCCGTTCCCTAAGGCTAATCCTGTCCTTATGGAAAGGGACGGAAGACGGGTGCGGGCCGCATTTTAACCGAGAATGAGGAGGCCAATATCTGACCTGAGGTTGACGCCAGGAAGAAGATGGCAGAAGCATGGAAGACAAAAAAGAAGGCAGCGCTGAAAATGGAAAACATTGGGAAAGAAAGAAGGGTTACACCAGCGGACAAGAGAGTCTGTGCCTGTCCCGGAGGAAGACACCACTGACGAGGAGGAGGTTGATGATGTCGACTTCAGCTGGACGAATCCTCCGAGTATCGGATGAGGTGGACGACGAGGGCACCGGACCTGCCAGCATCATACCCTTTTGCTGCAAAAACATCACAGGTGGGGGACTTTGTTCGAGGTCAGCTGAAGCTGGAGGAAGGGAAGGGTGTGGGCACATTAGTGTGCTATGTTGCTCGGTGTTGGCCATCATGGAGGATGGAAAAGTAAAACCTGTCTTTCCTCCGGATGAAGTCCGCTAAACCCGAGACACGTTCACTTCCCTACCACCTAGATGAAGCTCTCTGTTGATCCCGAACATTGCCTGTAAGGGTGTCCTGGTGACCTCCAAGGGCCACACCAAGAGGCCAGGCTGACCGTGGTGAAGGTGTTTCCCCCGCTGCATGCCTTCATGCTGCAACTTCTGAATAGTGAGCATAAAAAATACCTAGGAACCTATCTTTTAATAATGACTATTTTATATGGAGCTTATCTTTCATTTCATCACCTAATAATAATGGTGGGTGTCTAGGCTTAGCATATATGTTGATTTAAGGCAAAAAAGACACAATTAATGTTTGATGTATATGAGTTTAAAAATATCATACGGTGCCCCCCCATACCTGATTCCGGTGTTCCCCATCGTGGGGGGGACACCGGACTAGTCGGTGCAAAAAATTTATAAAAAAACCCTTAAATGACCCTTATTATATCTGAGTTAAGTATTCATGAGGGGGTTACCATACGTGGGCCATAATTGTGAAGTTTGTTTTGGGCACAGTGTGCACTCTCTCAGGTTAAAAAAATGGATTTTTTATGAACTATTTTTCCACTAATAGTACGGTGTCCCCCCACACCACCCAAACCAGCTAGCAAACGTGACCAAAACTACCATTCAGGGGCATGAGGGTCAAGCGTCTGAGTGACCTAACCATAGTGCAGGCCACTGAGGGGCAGGCATCAGAACAAAATTTTCATTCTCAAAACGTTCAAATTACGATATAGTGAAAAAAACATTAATCTAGTCGCGGGATGCCACCCTGCCTCATCCCACAACAATTCTGCTCACAGGACTCCGCTAGTGGTCTAAAAAACTGGTGCTGCCCAATAACGAACTAATACAACAAAAACACCGAAGGCAGTCCCTACACAGCCGAGGCGGCCTCCCACCAAGGCTTGTATCTCCTAAACATGTGTAAACACAAGCCGCTGCCGACTACCAATAGGCTTATATTTCAATCCTTACCTCGGTGGTAACGTCTATTAGGAAAGATAAATGACGTTTTATTTATATATATGAGATACACCTCCTCTACACCTCCTCATCGAGGTGGTGTAAATCTACGCCAAAATATTGGCCCTGTGACGTCACGGAAATGGAGTAGGTACGCTTGCTGGATCCAGCCAGGGAGGATTGGCGCAGAATTGCACCGAGGGGTAAAGTCTGGCGTTGTGACGTCATCGATTTGGGGCAGATGTAGCTCCTGATCCAAGAAAGTTTTCGAAAGAGGAGTATCTAAGACTTACGCTGACATACACCGGCGTATGTGTTTGCTGGATCTGGCCCCTGCTGCAGGTCTGTATCACCCTCACTGAAGACCTCGGCGAACTCTCGTAGGGTGTCCTCCATCCTCACACGTTGCTCCGGGTTGAGATGAGAGCCGCTCCTCGCTGCCAGGCTGGTTAAGTGCACAGGCAGGGAGCCCTCTATGGCTGCTGTCTCGCTCTTCTGCCGCTCCTCCTCCTGTATCACGCCCGCAACCGGCCTCAGGCGCTCTGTTGACTCCACCATACCAGCTGAAACCTTCATCCTGCCTTGGCTGTGACTCAGCCAACAGGGCACATTTGTCTCGGGTTTCGGGGCCAGACGCACTCTCTCCACGGCCACTACCTCTGCAGGAGCGTCACCTGGGAACAAGGGCAGCTCTTCCTCGCCTACCCTTAATTAAAGTAATCGTCCAGACCCAATTTTGTTTTGCCTAATTATGTTGCAAACACCTAATCCACCAAAAATAATTGATTTCCAGGCCTTATTTCCGTAAAAACACGACTTTTGTAAAAAGCGCGCGAATTTTTTTTTCTTCCTCCAACGGGCTTAAAGCATGTTATTGATGACGTCACAAGAGGAACGCCCAATGTAAACAACACTCGTCTGCCTCTGTGAGACCTGTCGGCAATGTTATGATGAGCGTTGTACTTCGGTGTCAGACAGTGAATCTGTCGCTGTGATAGATCTAGAGTACGATGCTCAATCTGAGACCGAACTAAATGACGCTGCTCGCGTATATGAGGAAAGGGAACCTCAGATTAAGATGGGTGCCCAACCCTATATGTTTGAGCCAGAGTACGAGGTGGATGAACAGGTGTTAGCGGAGCCTGCTGAGGTTCAACACTACTTAAAAACACACACACACACCAAACACTACTACACACACACAAACACTACTACACCCCACAACACTACTACACCCCACACACACAAACACTACTACACACACACACAAACACAACTACTACACACACACAAACACTACTACACACACACAAACACTACTTTCACACACACAACACTACTACACATACACACACAAAACACTACTACACACACACAAACACTACTACACACACACACAAACACTACTACACACAACACACAAAACACTACTACCAACCCCACAAACACTACTCCCCACCACAACACACCAAACACAACACACACACAACACAAACACTACTACACACCCCACACAAACACTAACACCACACCCACACACACCACCACACAAACACTACTACACACACACACAACACACAACACACTACACACACTCACACACACAAACACTACTACCACACACACACACACAACCCCACACACACACACACACAAAACACAAACTAAAACACACACACACACAAACACTATACCACACACACACACAAACCCACTACTACACACCACACACACAACAAACACTACTACACACACCAAAACCCCAAACACTACTACACACACACAAACACTACTACACACCACACACACAAACACTACTACACACACACAAACACTATTACCCCACACACAACACTACTACATACACACAAACACTACTACACACACACACAAACCTACTACACACCACCACACACTACTACGCACACACATACACACACCAGATAACTATCCCCTCTTCTTCAATGACACTCAACTGTCTCCTTCTTCTACAATGAACATTCTAGGATTATCCTTTCCTAAAAATCGAACTGGAATTCTCACATCTCTCTCTTGCTAAAACAGCTTCTAAGAAGTTGGGTGTGCTGTGGCGTCTGCGTCCTTTTTTTTCTCCCTCCCAATTGCTTGCTCTCTACAGGGGCCTTATCCGCCCATGTTTGGAGTATGTCTCACATGTTTGGGGAGGATCCACTCATACAGCTCTCCTAAACAGGGTTGAGTCAAAAGTTTTTTCGTCTCATAAACTCCTCTCCTCTGACTGACTGTCTCCAATCTTTAAATCACCGCCGCAATGTTGCTTCTCTTGCTCTCTTCAAACCGTTATTTTCATGCTCACTGCTCTTCTGAACTTGCTACTGCATGCCTCTCCCACTCCCGCGGCCTCGCTGCAAAAGACTTTCTACTCATTCTCATCCCTATTCTGTCCATCTTCCTAATGCAAGAGTTAAACAATATCTTTACTCTTTCATCCCTTTCACTGGTAAACTCTGGAAATCTCTTCCTGTTTCTATTTTCCACTTTCCTATGACTTAAATCTTTTCAAGAGTAGAGTACAAGACACCTCCCGAACTAAATTGGCCTACCCCTCTTTTTTTTTTTTTTATTATCTTACTGTCTTCTTTATAGGGACTGGCAAATAACGGCTTGTGTTACCCATTTTTGTTGTGCCCTTGGCCAGTTTTCCTTGTGATGTAAAAAAAAAAAAAAAAAAAAAAATACGCACACCACAAACACTACTACTACTACCCCACAACACACAACACAAACACTACTACACACACACACACACACAAACACTACACACACACACACACACAAACACTACTACACACACACACACACACACACACACACCACACACACACACACACACACACACACACACACACACCACACACACAAACACTACTACACACAAAACAAACACTACACACACACACAAAAACTACTACACACACACAAACACTACTACACACACACACAAACACTACTACACACACACAAACACTACTACACACACACAACCCCTACACAAAACACAAACACTACTACGCACACACACACAAAACACTACTACGCCACACACACAAAACACAAACACTACTACCACACACACACAAAACAAACCTACACACACACACACACACAAACACTACTAACCACACACACAACACACACAAACCTACTACACCCACACAACCTACTACCACAACACCAGCACGCGGGAAGAGGAGCCTTCCTTTTGTTACGTCACCGTGCTGTGGCGCATCATCTGCCAGTTGCCAGCAGCGTTTTCGAAGCTCGGTGAATTTTCAGATTTTGATTGCGGATTATTCAAAAACGGCTGACTGGATGCAACAAGTGACAACATATTGTTGATACACTCGATAATGGCTATACTCTAACTACATCAAATCAGGAATGATGAAATGATCTGGACGATTACTTTAACAGCTTCTTCCCCAGATCGACACACGCCCTTGCCTGCGTCAGGTAGTCCAGGCCGAGGAGACAAGAGTCCTCCATCGCGGCGACGTAAACAGGCAGCGTCACTTCACTGCTCCCTACGCTAATTTCCACGCTCACTGGCCCTTTCAGAGATGTACAGTGCCCCATCACGCCACATAGTCGCCGGGTGGCTTCAGGCAGGTAACGTGCTTCCACAAGTTCCTGACGCACGGAAGGACGTTGTGGAAAAAAAAATTATTTCTTTTTAAAATATACGTCTAATTTTGTTTATCTCTCTCTCTCTCTCCTCTCTCTCTCTCTCTCTCTCTCTCTCTCTCTCTCTCTCTCTCTTTTCTCTCCTCTCTCTCTCTCTCTCTCTCTCTCTCTCTCTCTCTATATATAATATATATATATATATATATATAATATTATATATATATATATATATATATATAATATATTGGTGCTATCTATATATATATATTGGTTATATTTTTTTCTTTGCATAAGGGGGGCGCCATGGCCGCATGGCCTCCCCCCTCGGTACGCCACTGATTGTGGTCTATATTGTATTGTAAGGTGTAATTGAGGTAATTGCAGGTTGAACATTCTCTTTTGTGAAGATTATTGGCCGATAGAACAAATAAGAAATCTGCAAAGAGTTATGTAAACTTATGACAGTGCATCGGATCATGAAAATCTAATCTTAGTTTTCTTTTTCAGAGCAACTTGTGATCAAAGCCTTTTAGGTGGTGAAGAAGGCACCAACATGGGAGCATGGCACATGGTCTTCATCCCAAGATGTTTGTATCTTTAATGAAACGGAAGAGGACACCAGTGGCCTGCTGTACAGGATAGCCCCCTGCACATCTGACAGATGGTGGGAATTCTATTATTTATCCGATTTGCTATGGGTTGAGACTTAACACCTCTGGTTGTATAAATTCTCAGTGGTTTAGGTAAACCTGATAATTTTCTGATGCATTTCGGTTATCTTTTTTCTTTAACCTAACCTAACCTAATTTACAGAGATTGATAGACTTTCAGGCTACATTTTCCTTCTTCTTTCTGTTTAACGTCAGATTTCCCCATAATGTCTTATGAGGTTAGACGATCGATGATACTTATCCAATTTTATTCTCGGCGTTCATCATTTAGATTTGCAGCATCTCAATATTCATGACTTGTCACATATAGTACATAGTTCATGAATAGTGCGTGAGTAGGATGACAGCTCCCATAAGAGCCATAAGAGTCTTCCCTGTTATAACTATACGTTATGGGTAAAATTTATATATATATATATATATATATATATATAATATATAATAGTATATATATATATATATATATATATATATATATATTATATATATATATATATATATATATATATATATATATATATTATATATATATATATATATATTATATAATATATATATATATATATATATATATATATATTATATATATATATATATATATATATATATATATAATATATATATAATATATATATATATATATATATATATATATATATATAATATATATATATTATATATATATATATATATATATATATAATTTATTTATTTATTTATTTATTTATTTATTCATTCATGTACGTATTTATTTATTTATGTATTTCGTTATTTGTCTGTTATGATAGAAATTTTACCACATTTGTCTGGACTGTTTTTCCACTTTTGTAACAATAGGTACAGTAATTATATTCTTATGAAAATTTTATTTATATACATAATTACTGTTGTTTCATTTAGAGGATTTATACTTGTAGCAGACTGATGGTGTATTAGGGCACAAATTGTGAATTGAATTGCTGACTGCCAGTGCCAGACTGCCTCAACCACAGGCAAGACTGATATACTGCAGCCGAGACTGATGATTATGGCTTGATTTGAAGAAACAATGATAATTTTTATTCTTTGTTGCACTATATTGGTCCTTAGCTCATACTGTAAGAGTTGAGAACCCATTAAATCCTGGCAACATGTTATTCCATTCACAAACCTGTGTTCATTTAAAAGTGGGGCGGTGTCTCGCGCCGACTAGCTGCCCTGCCCGGATAGCTACCCTGCCACGACTACGCACACGCGGCAGATGACGTCACACAGGAAAACATTGGCCACGCCTCCAGGACCAGAACATTATCATCAGATTCGCTTATTTAACCTAAATAAGTCTACAAAACTTAACCCAAACCTATCTTAAACCAAAATCATATCTAAACCAAGCCTTAACATAACCTAAATTTAACCTAATCAAGCTTAAGTAACCTAATATACCTTGCTATTATCATATAAAAATAAATGGTTAAATTTTGGTTAAGTTAAGGTTTGGTTTAGGTTTGATTTAGGTTTGGTTAAATTTTGGATAGGTTTGGAGTTCAGTGTTGTAGACTTATGTATATTTAGGTTAAATAAGCGAATCTGACGATAATGTTCTGGTCCAGGAGGCGTGGCCAATGTTTTCCTGTGTGACGTCATCAGCCGTACGTGCGTAGTCGTGGCAGGGTAGCTATCCGGGCGGGGTAGCTAGTCGGCACGCTACACCGGCATTAGGAACGGTAAAACGATTCAGCTGCTTTGTCGGCCTGCTTGTGATACTATTCAGCTGCTATATTGGCCCACTTGTGGCACTATTCAAATGCTATGTCGGCTTGCTTGTGGCACTATTCAAATGCTAAGTCGGCCTGCTTGCAGCACTATTTGGATGCTAAATCGGCCTGCTTGTGGCACGATTCAGTTGCTGTGTAGGCCCGCTTGTGGCACTATTTGGATGCTAAATCGGCCTGCTTGTGGCACGATTCAGTTGCTGTGTTGGCCCGCTTATGGCACGATTTAGATGCTATGTTGGCCCATTTGTGGCTCATTAGTGGCAATAGTTTGGTTACGGATTGCCGACACAGATCTGACACAGACCCGTAACGTAACCGACACAGACCCGGGTTGCAAACATATATGCACAATTTATCGGTCCGCAGCCAGGCCGATAACTTCATTACGGTTTGCCGACTCAATGCCACTATGCCGTTTGTGATTTGCCGACACTGATTTGATGCCGGCCCCGTCATGACCATGTTTGCTGGGACAGTGCTGAGCGTATGGCGATTGAGTTGGTTTGGGCACGTGAAGAGGAGAGAAGGTGGTGAGGCATTGCGGAGAGCTGTTAGAGTGGAAGTTCCAGGTCGCCGTCCAACGGGCAGGCCAAGGAAGATAATGGAGGCAGTGTGTTGAAGAGAATCTGGCAGCATTGGGCATTGAATAAGTTGAGGCAACGGATAGAGATAGTTGGAAGCGTATCATCGGCCGTTAAACTGCATAAAAATTATGGAAAAACTGACGTTAAACAGAAAAAAGAAGATGTATATCATCTGAGTGATTTAGTAAAAAATAAAAAAATATATACTACTACAAACTGCTTTACCTTATTTTTTGTTTATGTAGGGAAAATATCAGGTAAATGATTTGCGAATGTGCGGATTTGCGGTTGTGGAAATGTAAACTTGAAGAAATTTGCGAACCTGCAGCTGCGGAAAGTAAGGAAGGATATGCGGAAGTGCGTTTGTGGAAGTGGATTTTCGTTTGCGGGACCCACCACTGATGTAGAGTAGGTAAGAAAAAGCAACCTCACAGGAATAGGTTCATACAAATGGTGGGAGATGGCGAAATGCTAGGTCACGCAAGTTTGAGTAGGAAGCTGTCATTGATGACCAAAATACAGTAAGAGATTCAGCTTCAAACTTTGTCTTAGCTTCTGAATCCTTAATCCCGACAGCGAGGCAATGCACAAACCTGTACGGAAGCTTTGAGCTCAATCCACTAGCTAGTTATTTTCCTCTATCTTCTGGTATCATGACCTGCACACTACCTAAATTTATGGCCCCCTTCTTATTGCAAAAGGGCCATCCAAGGTGCCTTAGCCCCCAATTTGGAAACCGCAGGTCTGGACCATTGCGAGGAAGTGATTGGGCAAGTGACCGAGCAATGTTAGGGCACTAAATAGGTAGGGATTTAAATGTATAATTTATCATATTGTAACTAAGGATGGGGGGGGGGTAATCCACCCCTCTCAACTTCGTCACACCACTAACGGCTCGGGGCTATGGAGGGGACGGGAAGGACTGCAAGGAGACACTTAACTGCTATGCACGGCTTTATTTCCTCAACTACCACCCACTGTACAAGGTCACTGCATGCCACAAGGCACGCAGGCCAATCCATTCCCAACCCCTGGAGTCACTGTCTCTTACACGGGGGCGCCGCCCTTGCCCGGCACACCTGTGTATCACAACGAGTCACTGTCTCATACACGTGCACGCCCTTCTTGCCCGGCACACCCGCGTATCACTTAATTAAGGCACGCAGGCCAACAACTCGGTCTCTCCCGCCTGCGTATTACTGACTACGCGCATAGGTTTTCCAACACAACACAGGCTGGCTCTCTCGCCCCTACACACTGTGTAACCACGATACACAACACACTCCAGGCTGCCCGTCCACACAACAGTCTCTTATAGGGCGCCGCCCTTTGAGCCGTGATCCTGACCCGCAGTCGCCGCCACTGAGCCCACAAGGCCGCGCTGAGCCTGCAGGGCCACTCTCGTCCCCCTTCCAAAACAGAGGGGGGAAGCGGGCCTTTCCAGGGCGGGGTTTTGCGGGGCGCAGTGGTCACGGTAATTCTGTGGGCGGGGGAGCCTCCTGTCCACCCGACGTGGCTACGTTTCTTCCTCTCTTCGTGCTCCGCCAGGCAATCCCCACGTAAGTTCCCCCCCATTCGCTGCGCCAATGGGAGGAAAGGACGTGGCGACCCGACCCGTAGTTCGGACCCCCACCGGCGAGGCCCCAGAGGTACAGGCGAAGGACACGTCCCTTGTTCGCTCGTACCAGCGAACAAGGCCCTTCGTAACAATATATAGGCAGCTACATTGAAGGCCTGATTACACATCGAAGGAAGACCCAACACATCCTTGACTCTGCTGCCACATAAGATAAGATAAGATTTTCATCCTATCTAGACAATTTGCAAGTACCAACTACAAGTTTATTGACTATACAAAGCGCCGCCACGTCAGCACGAACTAGGCGGACTCGAACCGCTGACCGAATGCACAGGGACGCTGCACATTGCGAGCTCACGTCTCTACCAACCTTGCCACCCTGATGGGCTCTGCTGCCACATGATGACGATATTGTTATGCAGGTAGTGGTGGTGGAGGTGGTGGGGGAGGCATGTTGGTGTTATGGGGGCGGTGGGGCGTGTGTGTGGTGTCGTGTGTGTCTGTGTGTATGGGCTGGGAGCGGAGGTGGCGCGTGGGTGAGATGCTGGCTGGCACAAAGACCAGGCAGTGAGGTGGTGGTGGTGAGGCAACCTTGAATGCGGGTGGGTAGGTGCTGGGTGGAATGCTGGGGGGGGACCGAGAAGGACGGACAGTGGGTGCCTGCTTCCTGGCACAAAGGGAGTGAGGAACGAGACGTCTTGAAGGAAAGACGCGCGCCGCTCCTGGGGGAGGCACACAGGGATTTCTTGGGAGAGGAATTGCCCCTGTGGTGGCTGTGGTGGTGGTGGTGGGGAACTGTGGTTGTGGTGGTGGTAGGGAACTGTGGTGGTGGTGGTGGGGGGACTGTGGTAGCGTCTCGATCCTTGCGACGGCCGCAATAGGTCGGAGGATGTTGACGTACATGTACTTTGTAGATGTAGTGGCTTTGTGGTTTTATTCAGTAAACGCAAGAAATGAGTCAGAGTGTTTCCTTCGCCTGTATGTTGATTGACCACGTGAACTATACAGAACTCGCTCCACCCTAACACACCGAACTCGTCGCTGTTTAAGTATGTCAAGCAGCAGGTGCTGTTACCCCTGCACAGCCTCACCTGAGACTCCTGAAGTGTGTGGTGGGGTCCAGGGCGTAACAATATTATAAGAACCCAACAGCCGGGGTGTGTGTGGGTGTGTCTGCCTGTGTCAGCACTGCGTCAAAGGAGCTGACGACAAAGGAAGCATCACACCCTGGACACCATAGCTGTTCAACAAAAGACACACCCTCCCTTTGTAAAACGCCGACGGCCGGGAGGAAAGCAGAAACAAAAGGATAAGCGAGAGGAGAAGCAGGGAGCACTCCTGGAGGGAAAACAGACTCCCTCAGCATTGGTGTGGTTCACCACGCCTGTGTGGTGTGTGTTTGTCCCTTTATATATTGTTCTGGCCCGTCTATAAGACTTTAGCTTCCTTGGCCGTGTGAACTAGTGACCAGTTTGTTCAACCACACAGTGTACTTGTCACTGAATATTATTGTTCTGGCCCGTCTCAAGACAATTAGCTTCATTGGCCATGCGTGTGAACTAGTGACAAGTTGTTCAACCTCATATTGTAAATATATTACATATACATTTTTTTATACTTCTTTCTGTTTAACGTCAGAGTTCCCATACTATCTTATATCATATTATATCATATATATTATTATATTATATCATAATATCAAAATATGAGGTTAGACAGCCGATGATACGCTACCAACTATATTTATCCATCACCTCAACTTCTTCAATGCCCAAAGCTGTCAGATCCTCTTCATCGACACACTGCTTCCATGTCTTCCTTGGCCTGCCCGGACCTGGTCCTTCCCGGCTTCCCCTCCCACAGCTCTCTCCAATGCCTCACCACTTTCCTTCCTCTTCACGTGCCCAAACCACCTCAATCGCCTTACCCTCAGCACTGTACTCCGCTCCTTTATTCCACATTTTCTTGCCACCTCTTCACTGGACACTTCATCTCTCCATGTGATCCCAGCCATATACCTCAACATTCTCCGCTCACAACCAACCAACCAACACATCCTCCAACTTCTTCGTCAAAGCCCATTTCTCAAAACCATAAAACAATACTGATTTTATGAATATATTACATATATGTACATATATATATATATATATATATATATATATATATATATATATATATATATATATATATATATATATATATATATATATATATAATATATATATATATATATATAGCATATATAAAATTGAATATTGTTTTACTCCATTCCTGGCACGTATACTGAAATCAATAATAAGCCTTACTATGACTGATCGACCTATTTATCAAAGATACCACTTTGAGGTGTACCTATGGGTGGGTCTAAATACCACATGCCTGTGTGAGAGGCTTCACCAACAATCAACCCCAGCAGTGTCAACGACTCTGTACGTGTTCTTTGGGTTGAACCCTGTCACCTCCAAAGACAAAATATGAAAAACGGGTGGGTGACAGAAATCATCCAGCTTGAATTTCATGTTATTTGTCTTACATACATAGCTCATTCACTATTAGAGCTTAAACACATTTTTTCTTTGTCTTACATAGCTCATTCACTATTAGAGTTTAAACAAATTTCTTCTTTGTTAGTTATTCACCTTTCACCCATTTGAAAACCTAGATCAGCTTGACATTTCTCATAACCCTTTCCCTTCCCAACTTTTGAAGTCAGCTTGACATTTCTCATAACCCTTTCCCTTCCCAACTTTTGAAGTACTATAACTAACACAACCGACCGCTATCTTTTCCCCCAGAAGGAAAAACTTCCCCACGGGTTTAGGGTGAGATAGGGGTGTAACGTACTACTAGTGGAATAATATTAACTAAAAATCAGGTTAACAATTATATTGAAAATTATTGGCAGCAAAATATACCCCAGGTACAGAGTTACCTTGGTGATTATTTTGAATCAGGTACGAAATCGTGGAGGGCCACAATTAACCATTTTCCAAAGGGGTACGATCAGTACAGATCACCCCCACCGTGGGGGTGATCTGTACAAGGCATGGGGGCAGGGGCGGATTGGCCATAGGGCAAACCGGGCTGTGTCCCGGTGGGCCGGAGGGTCTTGGGCCGGTCTGAGTCCCGGCGGGGCCGGCCCTCTGTAGCGCAGTATGGTACGCTTGTGAGAGACGTTTATGCCCGGAGACCGTATGCCTCGTCTGGCTCAAGCCAGACGAGGCAGCCCGGCTTCTCCTCCATCCCTCTCCCGCATTCTAGCTATTGAATCTGAAGGAGTATGACCCCAGAGGCGGATTGGCCACAGGACACACCGGGCTGTGTCCCGGAGGGTCAATGGGTCTGAGGGCCGCCTGCGCCGGGGCCCGGGGGTCAGACTCGAGTACGCTTGACGAGCAAGTGGGTATCGGGATTAGAGCCTGGTAATATTATTGGTACGAAATCATAAGCACAACATTTTATGAAGCAATTTATAAGAGAGAGAGAAAGAGAGATCAGCTGTTTCTAGCATCCCAGCAAACACAAAGACGGAGGGCCTCCGGAGGCCCTCCGTATGTCATACCGGCGGCCCGACGGAAGTGTACGACGTAGGGCCGCTGGGAATTTGCTCAGAGGCTCACCGGCGGGCCGCTCCCAGCGGCCCGCCGTAGGGCATATGACCATTTGCCGCTGTTATATTAACTGATTGAGGAATATTTATGGTTATACTTTCTAAGTATATTGCAGATATAGTAATGTTTTAAGGGGTGTTGCACAACCCATTAGCCGATTAATAGACTAATGGGCTGTTCAACACTTATAAAAACATTACGATATCTGCAATATACTTAGAAAGTATAACCATAAATATTCCTATGTCGTTATCCAGTAATACGATGAAAAGGAGATCATAATTGCTACGGACATTGTTTATTTCATAAGTACAAAAACATTTTCGTTATTGGGTTTACATGCTGGTGTACGTGGAACACTGTACAGCCATGTAGAAGGATATTGATTGCGGCGAACAACATAACAACATCCACCCGCTTGTGCGTTTTCCAAGTAACTGATTTCACTGAGTCACTGACACAACGCTGCCGAGGAATTCCTAAAAAAACGTGTCGTACTGCAATCATTTATATTATTCAGTCTATTTCGACATAATGAAGGAGCGAAAACATGTTATAACTAAGTTCTCATTATGTTATCGACTGGTTAAGGGTGATAATTTAGGCCTTTTGTGGGTTTTTAACCCTTTGTAATGGCTATCGTACGTCTGGCAGTTTAGTGCATTGATAGCTGCGTAATGATTTCAAATAATATTCTATTCTAAATCATGATATTATCCATGTTAATTCTCCATCATCTACATATTCCTTATGTACCGTTGTATGTACCGTTGAGTATTGATATGTGTTGATAATATGTTGGAAATGATTGAAATAAGGGAAAATATGACCTTGTGTTATCCCGTAATCTTTGCTCGGATAATCAAATGTTATTTTTATATGATACTAGCTACACACATAGACTAACTGATAACCTTTTTCCATGTAAACTCCTTCCTATGTACGTATCTCATCTTTATTTCTATGTATCTCTCGGTGTTCCTGATTAAGCTGGAAATATTTGAAATAAACTGACATATGATAATTTCTATAAACTATTATAAAAACTTTTATAGCATTTTTTAATAGCTTGAACAGGCCTAATGATAGTGATGGTACCGATATTGAGATACTATGTATATTACTGTGTTAATATATATAATATGAAATGAATATTTCCCACTTACAAATACCTACTAGCTGGCCTCCGGAGGATTGACGTCGAGTTGCCGCTGCTTGTCACTACTGATGTAATACTACAGCAAGATAATCATATAGCTTGTTTCTAAATGTTTACACATAGAAATATTCAATTCTTGAAATTCTGTACATTAATTTTCAACATAGTAAATTATCCCGTCTGAAAATACACCAGCGGGCCTTCGGAGGGCTGACGGAGGTAAATTTGCCGCCGGCGGCCGCCGTTCGCCGCTCTACAGCCTACGTAGGCCCGCCGGTGATGGTTAGCTGGGATGGGTGTATAATAATATAACTCCAATGAATTCTAGCGCATTTATTGGAGATGGTTGACGCTGAGACAGCTAGCTTGGCCTCAAAATCCTCCTTTTGGCACCTGATCCACAATAAACTGTAGTTTCATGGCACCACAGGCCACACACCTCAGTGTAATTTTTTTTTTATTACAGCACAAAGGACTAGCTAAGGACAAAAAAAAACCCGCTTAGTTACCAGTGCCTATAAAGATGACTGTAAGAGCATATAGAAAGGAGGTTGAGCCAATTTAGTTCGGGAGGTGTCTTGTTACTCCTTTCTTGAAAAAATATTGTCGTCGGAAGGTGGAAGAATAGAAACAGAAAGAGTGTTCAAGAGTTTACCAGTGAAGGGCATGGAAGAGTGAAGATACTTGTTAACTATTGCACTGGAAGATGGACAGGATAGGGATGAGAATGAGTAGAAAGTCTTGTGCAGCGAGGCCGCGGGAGGGGGGGAAGGCATGCAGTTAGCAAGTTCAGAAGAGCAGTGAGCACGAAAATAACAATAGAAGATAGCAAGAGAAGCAACATTGCGGCGATGACTTATAGATTGATGACAGTCGGTCAGAGAAGGGGAGTTGATGAGACGAAAAGTTTTTGATTCTACCCTGTTGAGGAAAGCTGTATGAGTGGATCCCCCCCAAACATGTGAGACATAATCCAGACATGGGCGGATACGGCCCCTGTACAGAGCATGCAACTGGGAGGGAGAAAAAATTGGACGTAGACGCTAGAGGACACCTAACTTCTTAAAAGTTGTTTTAGCAAGAGATGAGATGTGAGATTTCCAGTTCAATTTTTTTTAAAAGGATGATAGTCCACGGATGTTCATTGTAGGAAAAGAAGACAGTTGAGTGTCATTGAAGAAGAAGGGATAGTTATCTGGTAGGTTTTGTCGAGTAGATAGTTGAAGAAATTGGGTTTTTGAGTCATTGAACAAAAGAAGCTAGGTTTGTTTTGTCCCAATCAGAAATTACAGAAAGGTCAGAAGTTAGGATCTTCGTGGCTTCTCTCCATGAGTCACTTAGCTCCTGTTGAGTTGGACGCCTAATGAACGACGTTGAAAAATGCAGGGTAGAATCATCAGCGAAAGAGTGGCTAGGGCATTGAGTTAGACTTAGAAGATCATTAATGAATAATAGAAAGAGTGATTGATAGGACAGAACCCTGAAGAACAACCCTGAAGAACACCACTATTAATAGACTTAGGAGAAGAATAATGTCCGTCTACAGTAGCTGCAATAGAACGGTTAGAAAGGAAACTGAAGATGAAGGGGAAGATAAAAGGATAGAAACCGAAAAATGGTAGTTTAAACATTAAGGATTTGTGCCAGACTCTATCAAAAGCTTTTGATATGTCAAGGGTATCGGCAAAAGTTTCACCAAAACCCTTAAAGGAGGATGACCAAGATTCAGTTAGGAAAGCTAGAAGATCGCCATCAGATCGCCCTTTACGGAAACCGTACTGACGATCAGATAGAAGATTGTGAGCAGATAGATGCTTAAAGTAATCGTCCAGACCATTTCATCATTCCTGATTTAATGCAATCAAATCATAGCCATTAACGAGTATATCAACAATACGTCGTCACTTTTTGTATCCAGTCAGCCGTTTTTAAATAATCCGCAATCAAAATCTGCAAATTCCCCGAGTTTTCAAAACGCTCTCAAGGTTTGCAGACGCTCATGCTCAGGCTCGGTGACGTAGCATCAGGGAGGCTCATCTTCCCGCGCTTGATCAGAGGCACGTAAACACAGAGATAAATATAGTTCTTGAAGATATGTGGGTGTTTCTGATATATTTTTTTTGCTATATGCCGCATGCATGCATCCTTTATGGGTGCAGCAAGACAGCTGTGCCTTTCGAGAAAAGTTTGCACACGGAAAGGAGTGGCGTGTGTAGGGTGATACACGCCTATAGTGTATTAATATATTGTATAGTTAAGGTTAGGTTAGGTATACTTTGTGGTTAAGGTTAGGTTAGGTATACTTTGTGGTTAAGGTTAGGTTAGGTATACTCTGTGATTAAGGTTAGGTTAGGTTAGGTATACTTTGTGGTTAAGGTTAGGTTAGGTTAGGTTAGGTATACTTTGTGGTTAAGGTTAGGTTAGGTTAGGTATACTTTGTGGTTAAGGTTAGGTTAGGTTAGGTTAGGTATACTTTGTGGTTAAGGTTAGGTATACTTTGTGGTTAAGGTTAGGTATACTTTGTGGTTAAGATTAGGTATACTTTGTGGTTAAGGTTAGGTTAGGTTAGGTATACTTTGTGGTTAAGGCTAGGTTAGGTATACTTTGTGGTTAAAGTTAGGTTAGGTTAGGTATACTTTGTGGTTAAGGTTAGGTTAGGTATACTTTGTGGTTAAGGTTAGGTTAGGTATACTTTGTGGTTAAGGTTAGGTTAGGTATACTTTGTGGTTAAGGTTAGGTTAGGTATACTTTGTGGTTAAGGTTAGGTTAGGTATACTTTGTGGTTAAGGTTAGGTTAGGTTTCATTTAAAACCTATAAGGTTATGCATAATGCATGCTTGGTATGCATTTAATATAGGCGGCCTGATTCAACTGGTGGCCCGAATCAACTGTATTCGTTATAGTGAGGTTAGGTTAGTAAACTTTTAGGGGGTTATAGTGAGGTTAGATTAGCAACCCTTAGGGGGTCCATGGGGGGCGCAGCCCTTCTGGCTAGAAAGGTTAGGTTTTTCTTTGACCTCCTATGACCAGCAAGCATGGTGGCCTTATGGAAAACTTGGGTTTTTGGGTAGGGAAGGCAGACACGACTCATTTTTTGCTCTCCCAAAATTGTCCAAATCTATACATATATCAATTAAGGAAAATTCCCTAGCAATGGGTATCTAGGGAAACCCTAATTTAGGGAATTCCCTAGATTTTTACACATAGTGACTTTGATGATTTTTTGGGGAGCCATAAATCAACTTATATTTGCTTCCCCCACCCAAAAAACCCCGTATTCCCGCCAGTTCCCCAGGCTTGTTGGCTATAGGGGGAAGAAAAAAAAGATAGGGGTGAAGGACTTCTTCCAAAGTTTTACCGTGCCAGGTCCTCCTGCTGAACCTCAGGCTCTGCTAACACCTGTTAATCCACCTCGTACTCGGGCTCAAACATATAGGATCCCATGACAATCTGAGGTTCGTTTTCCTCATAGTATACGCGACCAGCGTCATTTCTTTCGGTGTCAGATTGAGCATCGTACTCTAAATCTGTCACAGCGACAGATTCACTGTCTGACACCGAAGTACAATCGCTCATCATAACATTTGCCGACAGGTGTCAGACAGAGTGTCTGCGGGCGTCCCTGTTCTGACGTCATCAATAACAGTCGTAGCCCTGTTGGAGGGAAGATTTTTTTTTTCGCGCGCTTTTTACATAAGTCGTGTTTTTACGGAAATAAGGCCTGGAAATCAATTATTTTTGGTGGATTAGGTGTTTTGAATGGACATTCAACATAATTCGGCAAAAAAAAAATGGGTCTGGACGATTACTTTAAGAATCTTCTTATTAAGTATAGATTCAAAAACGTTAGAAAGGCAGGAAGTCAAAGCTATAGGATGGTAGTTTGAAGGCTTAGAACGGTCACCCTTCTTAGGAACAGGTAATGAATTTGTAATCAAAATTCCAGCAAGGAAAGGTGGAAAAAGATAGACAAAGATGGAAAAGTTTGACCAGACAGGGTGCAAGCACAGAAGCCCAGTTTTTGAGAGCAATAGGAGGGATTCCGTCAGGACCGTAAGCCTTCCGAGGATATAGGCCAGAAAGGGCAAATAAAACATCTTTACGAAGGATCTTAATAACATGGAGGATGGAGAAGAAGGAGGAATTCATCAACCAGAGTGGAATTTTTAGCAAAGGTTTGAGCACAATGTTCAGCTTTAGAAATAGATGAGACAGCTGTGGCGCCATCCGGGAGAAACATAGGAGGGAAAGATGAAGAAGGCACAAATTGTTAAAGATGTTTTTAGCTAGATGCCAGAAGTCACGAGATTAGTTTGATTTAGAAAATTTTGACATTTTCTATGAATGAAGGAGTTTTTGATAAGTTGAAAAAATATTTGGCATGATTATGGGCAGAAATAGAGGGTATGAGTTTCAGGAGATGGATGGTTACTGTACAGTCTGTGAGCCGCCTCTCTATCTTGTATAGCATGAGAACAAGCAGAGTTAAACCAAAGTGGACGGGCTTTAGGATTAGAGAAAGTGTGTGGAATGTACGCCTCCATGACAGAGACAATGACCTCACTTATGCGCTCTGCACAAAGAGATGGGTCTCTGACATGGAAGCAATAATTTTATTCCATGGAAAATCAGTACTGCCTTAGGCCCTCCCACTTAGCTGAGTTGAAATGCCAGAAGCACCTCCGCTTAGATGGGTCCCGAGGCGGCACCGGAGCGATAGGACAAGTTACAGAAATATAATTGTGATTGGAGGAACCCAACGGAGAGAATAGTTTCACAAAGTAAGCAGAAGGGTTAGTAGTTAGGAAAAGGTATAGAATGTTGGGCGTGTCTCCGTGGATGGTCAGGAATACAAGTAGGGTGCCGCACCAGCTGCTCTAGGTCTTGGAGGATAGAACAATTGTAGGTTTGTTCACCAAGTTGGGCAGTGAAAGAAGATGATAGCCAAAGCTGGTGGTGAACATTGAAATCATCAAGTAATGAGTACTGAATGATAAGACTCATGTAAATTTCAAAATGTGTGATTATATTGATGGGAAGTATGAAAAATGTGCATATTTATAGTCAAGTGGATTGTGTGGCGGGATCATCAGCAGCTATGTTGATGCCCAGTCCAGTTTGCTGGTTAGAATTGAAATGTTTTGTAAAATGGTTCGTGAATGACTGGGTTTATTGCGTGAATCTAGACTTATTGCTTCAATAGCTTTTCAAACTGCAAATGCACTTTCATACAAGAACTATGGAAACAAATATACAAGTGTGGTGTATATGATATATTTTTTGGTTTGAATACCGTGTATTCAACATTTTACTTTTTACCTATTTGAAATGGAATAAGTAATATTGTTTTATTCAGGGGTACTACATTTTATTCATGACTAAAGTTTGCAAGATAGGGCCGGGGCCAGTAGGTGTCTGTCCCGGGCTGGTTTAGGGTACCCAATCCGCCCCTGCATGGGGGTGATCCATACAGCATATCTGTCATAACAAAAATGTGTACTTACACGGTAAAAAAGATTATTCCGTAATAAATTGATTCAAGAAGAATACACAGACTTACATACAAAGACTTGTTTACCTTTTAACTAGCAAATAAGCACATATTTATAACTGAAATTGTTCCCATAACTTGTCCAATCCGAAAAAGCTATAGTGGATTTGCAAGAAACTCACAAAGTCCCACATTTATAATCAGACTGAAAGACACACCTGTTCTGTCTACCTCATATTGAATTTCTTGAGACACTTATTGAATTTCAAAAATCTAGCTAGCCTCTTAGTTTGAGCTCTCTCACAGGTTCACCTAGGACCCCTTTCACCATGTCCCCTATTTTAATTTTTTTAATTGGTGACATATTTAATTTTAGGAAAGTAGAATGTGTCATAAAAACCTACTTTGGAGCTCATTCTCAGGAAGGAAATATTGTATTCAGAATTGTCCTCAAGATTTAATACTTTACTGACATAATGAACCTTGCCTCCCATATTCCTACCTGCCTCCAGTTGTAGCTCAACTAAAACGAAGTCACCTTCCGCTGGAGCCTTATCCTGGAAAAGGTTTGGCTCTGTAAATTCTTCCTCGTCTTCCTCATCAGAGTACTCAGATGAATCGTTGAGAAGTAGTTTTTCAGAGTCTGCCTCGTCAGAGCTCTCTTCAACTTCAGTTTATTTCCTTTTGCAACGCTGTATCTTCTTTTTCTTGTCATGCTTTTAGGTTGAGCTGCAACCTTTGGAAGGCACTTAATAGGCCTCAAGTGTAATATACACGTCTTCCAGTAAATATAATGTATATTTATATAATGAAAAATCCCCATAATCACACACAGCTATTTATTCTATGTTCTACTGAATCACTCACAAGTTCATGTACCTAGGAGTAAAAGCTTATACGCAACCAAGCTTTTTTTGTTGTTTTGCTGTTTGTTTGTTTATAGGAGGTCTTTAAATGGGATTTAAATAGGGGGCGAGCCGTACAGTACGATACAACCCCGTACGCTCAGCCCCCGATGCCATTTAATCTTTGTATCCCATTCATGATGCCGACTGAATTAAACGTCTGGTTGAAGACCTTAGTCATCAGATATCTTTGAAGTAATGTTGTTTTCACTATTAAACATCAACCATCAGAATTAGCACATATTCAGAGTTAGGAAACACTATATCAGGAGTGCGAAATATTACATCGAGCACCGAAAAAAATAAAAATATTACCTGAGTGTCCCGTCCGTCACAATGGACCCATTTACTCTACTTGAGGTAACGATAGATTGGAAATCTTCAAGACTCATATAGTAGGGCAGTGATGCTGAATTTTCGATGTGAACAGTATTTTTGATAATACAGCCATTTTATGTGGAGGAAAATTTATGCGCCCCAAAACGACCGGCGCCATGCTGTGACGTCAACAACGCAGGGTTGTCAAGCGGCCGCAGCGGGCCACTCCACAGTAACATTAACCTGCATTACCCCTACTACCGCAAGATGGCCAATAATCCTCCTTCAAGTTTTGTGGTAGGTTTTCACTGTGTTTGTGAATATATAAGTTGTAGTTTATAAGGTAGAAGTGATTAGACAGGGACAAACCGGACAAGTGACCCATGACAATAGGCAAGTGATGACTTTAGGCATCGCAACTCTTACAAAGAGCTCAAATGAACCTACAATGACATGTAGCCTACAGCTAGACAGATAGACGAACTCATAGAAGAACAGGTAGAATGAGAGCGCCTTCCACCTGCACATACACACACATCATAGACGAACTCATAGAAGAACAGGTAGAATGAGAGCGCCTTCCACCTGCACATATACACACACATCATAGACGAACTCATAGAAGAACAGGTAGAATGAGAGCTCCTACCACCAACACACATACATACACATCATAGACGAACTCATAGAAGAACAGGTAGAATGAGAGCGCCTTCCACCAACACACACATACACATCCTGCTGGGCCAGATCCAGCAAACACATACGCCGGTGTATGTCAGCGTAAGTCTTAGATACTCCTCTTTCGAAAACTTTCTTGGATCAGGAGCTACGTCTGCGCCAAATCGATGACGTCACAACGCCAGACTTTACCCCTCGGTGCAATTCTGCGCCAACCCTCCCTGGCTGGATCCAGCAAGCGTATTTCAGGGCTTCCATTTTAGGGTAAAATACCCTAAACTAGGGTAATCAGACCCCTTCTAGGGTAGTGGTTAGGGTAATGCATAATATAGGGTATTTTTAGGGCAATGCTTATGTTTTATTTCGTTTGTTGAGGGATGATCATAATTAAGTTCTTGAGCAGCATGATATGTGGGGATCATAAATGAAAGGATTTGGAGAGCCAGGGAGCCCTACACAGGGACGCACCATGTAGTATATATTTTTTTGGGGGGGGTATGGGGCCAGAATTTTTTTTTTCACCACCTAGTATAGTAAACCCGCCAGATTTCTCGCTAGCCGCTGCATGTTAAATTTTTCCCCCATCAGCTGATTCCCCCTTTTCAGGCCTTATTTCTTATTTCTGCCACTGAAACAATAGTTTGGTAGTGTTAGCTGTTTGTCCAATTTCTTACGTGAAGCATAAGTGCCACCAAAGTTAGAGGCTTGTCCAAGGCATGACATGAAGCATAAGTGCCACCAAAGCAAGGTATAGGTTTACACGGGCAGGTGACGCGGTCACATCGCTAGAACCTGTACTATCTATTTTTTTAACTGACTTAGTGTATTCTGATTTCTAACAAGTAAGGAAATTTCGGGGGGGGAGCCATGGCCCCTTCTATATTATTTATACTACTTCTACGTACTATCGCTGTTGTTTCATTCATAATGGATGATGAAACTAGTTATGATGATGTTGATGACTCAGGAACCTACCTACACGGTCTTACAACCTCAAAAGTTCAAGATGACCCAAACACGTCTTTTTAGAAGAAAACTAAAATGTGCTAAAACTAATTATAATGTACATAAAAAAATGGCTTGAAAGCTGTAAGTGTGAGCCTCAGTTTGTTAGGTGGTTATCAGTTAATTATCAATTCACTTAGATCAACCAGTAGAAAAAATCATACTTTATGTGAAATTTGTAACTTGGACATAACATGTGGAAAATCTGAAATTACTAGGCATTCACGATCTTATATATAGACACAGACAGCTTAGTCTGCAAATTTCAAAGATAAAGTCAGTTGCAACTTTTGCTATTGCAAATGACCCAATCAAAAAATCTGCACACCAATTTTTTTTAACTACGAACGGGTGTGATTTTCTATGAGAGCATAGTTTGCCCATTTCATTATGTGAACCCTTACTAGAGATGCTTAAGCAATGTTTCCTGATGTGATGTCTTTAAAGAGGTAACATTAGAGAAACAAAGAGCCTCAAGCATGCTTAGACAAGTGTTTGAAAAGCATTTTGGTACTGAAATATTTTAAATTTTACGTGAAAGGCTTTTTCTTTTTGAAAAAGGGGAAAATTTAAAACTTTTTGTAGATTTGATGAGGTTAATGTTTTTCAGCTTAAGAATTAGTGCCATGAAAGAATGTTCACATCAAAGCCCCTTTCCTGTTGTAATCTGTTGGGTTTTGTTCGCCCACTCCCAAATGTGTGAGGAAGCAAACCATCATTCATACAAATTTAAAAAAATTTTTTTTTGCCTTGTCAAAATTGTTAAACGTTCGGGCTACTTTTTCCCATAATCTGTGATCAAATGCTTCAAATTCTTAATATTTTAAGTTTTTTCCCGAAACCTTGCAACTTAGAATACTTCAAATGCAATGCATTCCAAAGTTTTCAAAATTCTTTGAGATTGAACATCAAAAAAATCGCCCAGAAAGCCAAAAATGCTGTCCCTACAGGCATTTAAAAAAAAAAACAGGGGGAGCTTTGCGGTATTTTTAAAATTAGCATTTATGACCCCACAATTATTGGCATGATTTTTTACTGCCTTGAAAAAAAATTTTACTCGAACCTACCTCAAATTTTCTAACAAAAAAAATTTGGGTATTTTCGTTACAACCGCTCCCCATCTGAGGCTCCTTTTTTTTAAAAAAATAAAAACTGAATATTAAACCTTTAAAAGTTTGTGTTTTGATTTTAAAAGGGTGGGTTTTTGTTAAAGCGTTCTTTTCATTCCTTAGTCCTACCCCATTGTTTCAAAGTGTCTTAACAAAATCCCATTGAGAAAAATATTTGGGAGTTATCGGTGCATCAGCAACATTCAGTGATCAAATAAAATGGGGAAAGTAACAAAAAAAATTCCCATAGTTTTATAAGTCATTTCAGTCTTTCTTAATAAGCGTACCCAAAATTTCAAAAAAGATTTCCTAATGAAAATTCACGTGAAAAATGGCCTGCGTAAATCCTCATTCTGTTTTTTTTTTTACTCTGAATTCACCATCGAGAGGATATCTATATTGATGAACTGATAATCGCAAGGCATGCTTATTAAATTTCTTGGGAGAAAAAATGAGACTGCACTATTTTTTGAAGAACTTTCTAATCAACTTCATTCATTTCCAAAAAGTATGGAATTTTGCGTGGACGGGAAAAATTATGCAAGACTTTAAGTCTATCCCCCCTTTCTAAATCCCCTTTTTCAAATGCAACGAGCGATAATTTTTTTTACCCAATAAATCAATAAAACTTCTTTCTCCCCTTGAAAAAAAAACATTGTGACTAACATGAAATATATCAAATGAACCTTAAAAAGCACTTCTCAAACCAAACGAGGATATTATTTTAAAAAATGAAGTTGAGCGGTACCGATTATGTGGGGGAAAATATATAATTTTGGGTAAATAATTTGACTCTGGAAGTTCAGCGGACAGGAAAGGGCCCTGGCTGTACCTTTTCGGCGTTCACCGCCGGGTTCGGTCCAGTCCGGACCGATCAGGGGGACTGATGGTCCAAAAATACATCGAGACTGGCCCCGCCCCTTTTCGCTTTTCCTATTGGGGGGGGTCGATGGGTGGTACTAAAACAAACGTGGAGGCGGCAGGCGTCCATCTTGCATACCCTTTTTTGTCGTCCGCCTTTTTTAACCGTGCTGAAGACTTTACAACTACCACCCTGTGTACTTTGTCTTATGGTGGCCATCAGGGTGTTTCATTCTTATCAGCACCGAAACTCCTGGTCGCCTTCCCCGCTGACTGTATGCGCTGCACCTTTCCCCCCCCCCTGGTCCAACCGGTCCTGCATCTGGTCAGCCGTTCCAGCCCGGTCAAAATGCCTCGAAAAAAATAGTGGGCCCCCCGGGACACCCCAGCCAGCCCGGGCCAGAGGGGCCGCAAAAATGCGCTAGTACTTACTCCTTTTTCCGTGCGTACGGGGCCCATTGGCGCCTTAGGGCGTAGATTTACACCCCCATGAGGAGGTGTAAGGAGGTTATCTAATATTATAAAAAAAAACGCATTTATCTTTCCTAATAGACTTTTAAACCGGGAAAAGGTTTTGAAATAAAGCTATTGGTAGTGGGCGCGGGTGTTTTTACACATTTTTTAGGAGATACAACCCTTGGTGGGAGGCCCCCTGGGCTGGTGGGACTGCCTTGGGTTTTTTTTGTTGTTTGTTCGTTTTTGGGAGACCATTTTTTTTTAGACCACTAGCGGAGTCCTGGGGCAGAATTGTTGTGGGACGAGGCGAGGCGGGTACCCCGCGACTAGTTTAATGTTGTTTCACTATATCGTATTTGAACTTTTTTTGGAATAAATTTTGTTCTATGTTTCCCCTCGTGGCCTTGCACAGGGTTTTAGGTCCTCAGGACTTTTGACCCCATTCCCCCGAATGGGTTTTTGGGCATTTGTACCCTTTTAAGGGTACAGTCCCCGAACGGAAGGAATCTCGCCCCCGTGGGAGAATTTTCCCTTTTTTTTAACGTCGGCGAGAGTTCCTTTTAAGGGGACGTTAAAAGTTTTTTATTAAAATACAGCCCCAATTATAAAAATTTAAAAAACAGCTTTTACCGTGTTTTTGAATTCGGGGGACCGAAATCGGGGGTTAGTTTAGTGTTTGGGGGACCCCTGGGGTTTGACATTTTACGTAACCAAAATGCCCCTGATTGTATTGAGTGTAGTTTTAAATTTTTTTGGGCAAGCAAAACTTGTCCAATAACAAAATCCCTTTTATTTTTTCTTTGCCCCTATTAAAAGTGGAAAACTCGCCGAAACTTTTATGTGGGCAGATTTCTGGGTTGGTGTTTTCAGTTATAATGGACGATAACTGCGGGCGGGCACACCGCCATTAACCACATGCGTTTTTTTATTTATTTTTTTTTTTGTATCTGTACAGTATTAACACTTTTCCCCGTAAAACCTTTAAAACTTATGGTATTATTTCTAAGGTTTCCCATACCCCCCCCCCTCTCCCCCCAAAAAGCTTGGGGACCCGGGGGAAGCAGGGGTATATGGTTGGGGGGACAAAATATCGTCGCAAAACATATTTTTTTTAGTTTTGGAAAAATTAAAAAAAAACTCTGATTTGGGAAATTCATTGGGTTTCTTTCTGACCAGAACCCTGTAACCCGAGATCCTCCCAGAATGATGACTGAAGTGTTGGAAAACCCCCCAACCCCCCCCTAAGGTTAGGTTAGGTTAGGGTTTGCTTTGGTTGGCTAGGTTAGGGGGTTAGATTTGGGTTGGTTGTTTTTGGGTTGGTTTGGGTTTGGTTTTTCGGTGGGTCAAGCCCCCCCCTACTGGCCCCCCTAGGTTTGGTAATTTTGGTTAGGAAATTTTTCTAATATAAAAAAAAAACCCCCAGATTAGGGGGTTTTTTTAAAAAGGCCTAAGCAAACCCTTTAAATTTCGTTTTTTTCCGACGCATAATTTTTTCCCCCCCCGAAAAAACCCCCTTCCCACAGGTGCCCAAAATTTTTTGGGGGAGTGGGGGGGTATGGGCAAACACTAAATTTTTTCCCCAAAATTATAACAATTGTAGAAATGAATAGTTTTCTTAGACTAATAATCATAAGACACAAACCCCCCCTTTCCCGAGGCCCCCCAACCCTATAGAGGTTTGGTTAGGGGATTATTTTAAAGGGGGGTTTATTTTGGGTTTGGTTAGGTTTTATCGGGTTTGGTTAGGTTTGATTTTGGTTAGTTTTAGGTTAGGTTTGGTTAGTTTACGGTGGGTCAAACCCCCTGCTAGGTTAGGTTAATTTGGTTAGGCAAAATTTTTTTAGATATAAAGGAAATTTTCCTTAGATTTTTAGGGGGTTTGTTCCTCTAACAATTCAAATTATGTCTCCGACGCATTATTTGCTCCCCCCCCCCGAAAAACCCCCCATTCCCCCAGGGGGCCCCCCAAAAAAAGTTTGGGGGGGTTTTTGGGAGAGTAGGGAACACTCCAAAAATTTTCCGGGAAAAAATATCATGTCTCAGAAAATGCCGCGCTCCCCGTCAATTTTACCAAAAACACTAATTTTGGCAAGGAAAATCTAGTCAGTTTTCAAAAAAATGACTGCGCAGTCCCCGTCCCCTTTTGATAAAAAGCCAAATTTTACCAAGGAAAACTATCAGTATCTCAGAAAAAAAGACCGCGCAGGGCCTCGCCATTTTTACCAAAGCCTAATTTTTTTGGCAAGGGAAAAATTTTCTGTTTCAAAAATGACCGCGCAGTCCTCGTTCTTTTTGCCGGTATCTTTTTCCTTAATATCCCCCACTAAACCCAACCATTCCTTCGGGCGAGAGTTCCCCATTGTGTCAAGCGAAAATTTCGGTAGCGAGAGTAAGGTACCGTTTTCCTTTCCCTGATGATACGATTAGGTCCTCAGAATGTTGCCTCTTAACCCCTTGAATTAAATTTTTAATGGTCAACCCCCTGATTTTGCCCCTTTTTGTCCCCCGAATTATTAGGTTAATCAGGATGGCTGGGCCCATTATTGCCTAGAGATATTTATTAAAAGCAATCAGGATTCTGCCCTTAAATTATTGCCTCCAAAATTTTTTTTATTTCTGGTCAATCTTAAATGTCAATGGGGAGTGTTGTTAGTAGTGTACTACTACTTGTGTAGGGGAAACACCTCGGTTTTACAACCCCAGAATCCCGGTTCGATCCCCCGGGTGGGGGAAAAAAAAGTTGGGTGTTTCCTTAAACCCGAGCCCCTGCCACCCGCAGTTGAAAAGGGTACCGGGGGGTTAGCCGGGGTTTTTTAACCCCCTCCCCGGGGTGCTGGGTTCGGCCAACACTATAACACTAGCAACAGCTCGGGGAGGGGTATCTCGAGAGAGCTGTTCTGGTTACGCAGAGATCCATTCGGCTGCGTCAATACTGACGAAATTTTTCAAACATCATCATCAAAACCCTCCTTTTTCCCTTTAAAACAAAGATACATCGATTTGTTGGGTAAGCCCAAAGCCAGCTGAGTAATCAGCTGATTAATGTTTGTAAACATTTTTTATCTCGTGACACCTTGTGATTGGCTGATAGATTGAATAGATAAACAAACATGCTGTGATTCGCTATTAGCGAGGATGACGTCAAAAGTATTCGCCAGCCAATAGCTGTCTCTGTGGAGTACCCCGAAAAACTCCCCTTGCCCCGGCGTAGTCCCTCTCGGCGGATATTCAAACAGCCTTAGCGCAAGAGGGGGGGCGAGGGTTGCGCCGGGGGGGACATTTACCCCCCCTACTAACCGCTTGACTTTCGCTTTTTTTTTTGGTCAGGGCTGGATGTTCGAACTTCGTAAAAATTTCCCCCCTTAAGATCATCTTGGAGGGGTTTTATAGCGGCCCCTTAGATCTTGGGCTACGAACACTACAAAAAAAGTTTATCAAAAGGATCGTCCGAATGTTCTTAGCTCACATGATTTCGATCTTCACTCGTTCCTTCCGTTCCGACCACGAGGAATGGAATCGCGACGTCGCTTGGCCAAACAGAGGGAAAAAATTTCATAACCTTTGGATTGTTAGCCAATTTATAAGCAGTTAGATGTAAAAAAATATCTATGGCGCGCCCCCACAAAAAATTCAAACTTAAAACCTCAATTAACATAAAAATGGTAAAATTTTTTATTTTCTTTCCTGCCTTAGGGGCTCACTAGGAGGTTATTGGGAGGGTTAGAAAGTTAATGAGGTTAGGTTTTGTATCCGGGGGCTTTCGCCCACATCCATTTCGCCACACCATGGAGTCATTTCACCCACCTAGGATTTTTTCGCCCCAGGTCAATTCGCCCCACACGTACTAGGGGTCATTTCGCCCCCGGTTTCTGGGGGTTCATTCCATTTTTTTGCCTGCGGAAGTATAAATTTTCATGACTCCGTGCATTGATCGTGTGGCGAATTTACTTTAGATGGGCAAATTTACTCTTACATGTGGGCGAAAAAGTCTTGTCCCGGGGAATTGTCTACATGTGGGCGAAAATTGCTCTTAATTGGGGGAAATGTTTTGGGCGAATTGGGCCACATGGGGCGAAAAAGCTTGTGGGCGAATTGACGTGTGGGGGAAATGACCCGGGAAAACCGGGTTTGGTTATATTATTTTTTGGGGGATCATTTAGGCTTTAGGTGGGGTAAGGGGATGTTAAAGGGGGTAACTCTCCCACTTTATAATTACGTTTTAGAGGTATTTGAAGGGATTTGTGAAGGTCTTGATAATATCTTGATAGGTCTTGATATTGATAATTTAATTTTTTTCTTGATATCATGTTACTAAACCAAACCCCACCTCTAACCTTACCTAACCTAGTCTGATTTAACCTAACTTAGACGACTAAACCAAACCCCACCTCTAACCTAAACTAACCTAATCTGATTTAACCTAACTTAACAGTTTATGGCTGAAATAACGGTAGATTTTCGGTAGTACGTACATGTAACGCCATTATTATCAATTGTACCATAGGAATTGGGTTCAAAATACTCAGAATGAAGAAATCTACACGATGATGTAGGTAAGAATCCTAGCTAGGACTTTTGAAAGCCCACTAGCCTACCAATCTAATACCCACCCATTTTAGGGTGGGTATTATTAATGGGATACATTATCCAGGTAACTAGACAATACCTGGAACTGTCGCCGATAGGAATTCTCGCCAACGTTCCTATTTTATTCGTCGGCGAGTGTTCCTATTTTAACCGTGTTTCTGAATTCAGGGATTAAATACCAGCAATAGCCTGAACAGTTAGGTTAGGTTGGCCAGTTGACTATATGTCTAGGTTAGGTTAGTGATTGAGCGGGGGTGATTCCCCCCCAGCTCAGAACCGAAATAATACCGACTTGACATATTACAGTAGATGGGTTAGGTTGAAATGAAAGCCTGCATTCTAATGATTTTTATATGCTTTAACCCCACAATTTCAGTGGTCGTCAACTTGCCTAGAATAACATCTCACTACCCCAGCTTCCATCATTAAACCATTCATTCAGTACTTTCGCTTTACTCACATATCATCTCTTAGAGTTGGAGTAGAGTGTACCTACTCTTCTCAGACATCCTTGCCCACCAATCACACATTCCTTTATCCTCTACATACTTTTTTAGGTAAATATGCAGTTTCAACCAATACTCCTTATTGACCAATACTCTACCATTCAAGTGTATCTGCTCTTCTCAGACATCCTTACCCACCAATCACACATTCCTTTATCCTCTACATACTCTTTTAGGTAAATATGCAGTTTCAACCAATACTCCCTTTTGACCAATACTCTACCATTAAAGTGTATACCTACGTACACTTCTCAGACGTTCTTGCCCACCAATCAATCACACATTCCTTTATCCTCTACACACTCTCTCTAGGTAAATATGCAGTTTCAACCAATACTCCCTTTTGACCAATACTCTTCTGATATAACTGGGGGGGCTACGCCCCCCCAAGACCCCCTGCTAGTTACTAATCTAACCCGGGCATTGATTAAGTAACCTAACCTCACTAGGGGGGGGGGGGGGGGTTTCGCCCTCCCAGATCCCCATGTGTTATTTTTTCATTTCCGACAGCTTTTGTGTGGGTTAGAAAAACTCCTTATAATAAGAACGAAACGTTCAGGGTACTTAAAACCACCGATTGGTTGTGTTGTATTGTATTGGTCTAAACTGCACTTAAAAAAAAAAAAAAAAATAATAATACCTTTATGTATTTCACTTTTCCACCTACAGTACATGCATTCCACGCACTAGTACACCGGTGCTCGAATGTCTCTTATCTTTGCCTCTCCGTAGCATTGATGAGAGGAGGATGCAGTCAGTTCGTACACAAGTTGTTTCGTACACCAGTAGATTCGATCATTCGTAGACCTAAAAGTTGTTTCGTAGTCTATATGAAACTATAGTTGTTTCGTACACTCAGGTCAGATTTTAACTTGATGACTAGAGTTACGAAACGACACACCAGGATATAATGTACGAAAAAACTCAAAATCAGTGTACGAAACAGCTAACAAAACCTGGGTACGAAACAACTTGTGTACGAAACTCCCTGTATTGCTAGTCCATCCGTATCCTTCACTTCCTCATATTCTCCCATCTCATCCTTGTCTCCTATTCTCCTCCTTCACTTCCCGCATCTTCCTCTCCCATATCATCTTCTCTATACACTTCTAGCACAAGACACATTTCTTTTATATTTGCACTTCACTCATTCCAGTCACCTATAGGCATTCGGCAGCATATCATTCATTGCACCCTTTATTTTAATTCACATTCCCCCTACAGCGTCCTGACCGACCATAAACAATTCAACATGAAATAAACAACTAATAACATAACTTTATATGGCTTGTATATTAGAAAAACCTTCATCATGCGACCCTACGAACAGTGTGCGAGTGGTCTTCAGCAACCTTAGCACTACGGTGGAACAACGAACAAATATGGCGGATGGATGTTCGCAAAGATCGTTTGATAATACCTCTAAACGCGTTACGAACATTCCAAGATCAATCTAAGTGCAAAGATGATCTTAGAGACGTGTTACGAACGTTCAAACATCCGGCTCCTGGGCCGCACGGGGCTCGTAAAGCACCATGTCAAGACTGACAACGCCCCTCCGATAAGGCACGCCCCCCGAAGAATTGGACTTGCCTGCCAAGCAGATTTGCCAGATTTAGGGATTTGTCCCTATATTTGGGGATTTCGGGGCACTGATGGGGACATGGGGACATTCACTCTCGATTTGGGGACTTCTGAGGTTTCTGAAAAAAACATGTATATTATCACTTAAAATAATATTATTAATATTATTAATAATAAAAGAAAACATGAGGTTAAACCGACGGCAAGGAAGAAGTAATTTGAGCTTTATTGATCCCAAAGAAGTAGGGTGGGGTGGGGTCACACCGAACGGGGGGGGGGGGGGGATCACCCGATACGAAGGCTACAACGCGAAAATTAATTCAAATTTCGCGCCACCATGCCACCACCGGATGCAGCGCCACGCTCAGTGAACTACATGCGAGCAACAGGGTAGCGTCAGCGTCACCTCCGTGTTTTACCAGGTAAGAAATTTTATTTTTTCGTATGTTTCCTTGTCACTTTTCGCCGTCTTATATAGTGTCTCATGTCGGCTGTGATGGCGTGATTCTTTTGAGGTACGTTGCAATACGAGGTATAACCGTATTGACATGTTATTGAGTGAAAAAGTAGTGCATGCTTTCGAACAGGCCGCGGTGGCATTATTTACAAAAAAATTGGTGCGCGCGGGGGGCATCAACGTATGGTGAAGGGGGGGGGGATCAAGGTACAGTAAAATTTTGAAAAAAAGCTTATCTTTTAAAAATCCTACACAAACATAACAAACAGTGTTTTGCTATGTATATTCGCTGATATTAAAGGGTGGGGGTGAATATGCATTTAAATTAAATAAACAGTTTTTTTTTGTGGCAAAAAGCTAAAGGGTGATTGGTATAAATTATGATCTATAT
This sequence comes from Chionoecetes opilio, assembly GCA_016584305.1. NCBI lineage: Eukaryota > Metazoa > Arthropoda > Malacostraca > Decapoda > Majidae > Chionoecetes > Chionoecetes opilio. Next base: position 148,229 of record JACEEZ010008531.1, on the reverse strand, counting down.
AGGTTTTATGCTATAAGCACATAACTAACTATTATAAAAAGTGATTAGTTATTAAAGATTCAAAATTTAAATTTTTTAGGTTTAAAAAAAAAAACTTAACAGCATTTTTTTGGGGCATGACGTTGGGTGACCCCCACAATATTGCCAACTCATAGTCCCCAAAATAATAGGGGGCCATGCAAGAATCCCCCCTTAACTGTAAAAAATACTAACTAAGCTAACCTAAACAAACTAGCTGATGTCTAATGCTTTAAAACTCTTTTCAGATCAAACCAAACCTACCGCCACAGCCCGCAAATATGTCAAAAGAGCGACAAGCGTGGACCCATGCCTGGAGGTCCCTTTTAAGCACCGCGGGCCACTACTGCACCTGAAAAAACCCGTGACAGTTTAACATCAAGAAAAAACTCTTGCTGTAATTGCTCTATTTTTCCTATCTCCCAAGGTTTTTTTGGGTATGACCTCATCCCCGTCTTCTTTGGTCCCGGGGATGAGGTCATGCAAAAAGCCTCGGGGATAGTTTAAGGGTCTCTAGTTTATAATTTTAAAATTTTATTTTTTTTTTGTTAGTTTTTTTATTGCCAGCAAGGGCCTTTCTAAGTCCTAATTAAATTTCTTTTTTTAAAGGATGCCTTAAAGCGCTCATTTATTAATTTTTTTTGTAACTTTTGTTGCCGCAAGGGGCCTTTTAAAGCCCTAATTCATTTCTTTTGTTACGGACCCTTCTATCTTAAAAAGAAGCTTCGGATGGAGTTACCAAATAGGTGTTGCCCCCCGTGGGCAATGGGGTTTTTTCAGCCCCAAAAAGAAATATACATTGCTGATTATCCCATCCACGCAGCCAAGATGTCTAGGGCCTGCCCATGAACGATGTGCTTAGGATGGTGTACCATATGCCATACTTGTGGGGGAAAGAGCTCCCTGCTGCCTGGGGGAAAGGAAAAGGGCGACAAGGACTGGTCTATGCCTTATAAACCGTCCCAAAACCCTTTGTTTGAAGGCTCCGGAAGCATGCCCATTGCCAGGATTGTTGCCTTCAAAAAAGTCAATTGGAAACCTTTTTTAAAGGTTACACTTTAGTTTTTGGAGAAGTACACTTTTACGCCGGACCGGATTACATTTTGGATGAAGTTCATTGTGTTTTAGAAGAAAGGGGGGCAGAGGCAGCCAGTGCCACGAGGAACCCTTGAACGGGGTGACGCATACTTTTGGGCATTATAAATCGGGGGGCAGTCATCCCTCCAGTTTTTTTATTTTCCCGATCCCCGAGGGAAACCCCTTTTTCATGAGGAAACACGACTTTGGTTCCAAGGGTATTGCCCCTATGGGGATGAATGGTGAATGCTTGGGCAGCCCTTTGAGCATCTCCATGAAGTCTTTTCTTCTGTAAGAAAAAATTCTTCTATCTGGACAATGCTGAATGTCCATGAACATTCAGCCTGTTGATTTGCGATAATGCTGGTATCTGATTGTTACCTTCCCCGATACAAGAAAAACTCCAGCCATTGGATTGAGTGTCTTTGGTCCCTTTAAGAATTCCTGCGTGCCTCTAAACCCCACCCGCCTCATGCCCCCTAACGACACATAACATCCCAATTCCCAGAGTTTGTTTCTAGGCATGGACCAAAGCACTACCCCCCCCCCAAACATTCTCATGGTTTCCGGGCGACTGGTATATGGCCACTAAACCCAAAACCATTTCCGATATGTTTTGTAGGGGCCATGTAACCGAGCGACCCGGGCCCCCCAGAATTTTTTAGTGGAAGTTACTCCAACTTTTTGATGGGGAAGTTCAGATGGGAAGAGGAGGACTGGGTGAAAGGGCCCTACCTCAAAGCTATACCCCTTCCCGCGTGTCTCCCAGGCTAGTGATTTTTGCCCCCCCGGGCCCCCGCACGACAACCTGCCACCCCGAGCACCCCACGACAGAGCCTGCCCCCGGGGCCCCCACGACAGAGCCTGCCCCCCCCGGGCCCCCCGCACGACGCCCCCTGCCACCCCGGGCCCCCGCACGACAAAGCCTGCCACCCCCAGCCCAGCACGACAGAGCCTGCCCCCCCCGGGCCCCCGCACGAGCCCCTGCCACCCCCGGGGCCCAGCACAGCACCCTGCCCCCCAGGACACCCTTCTCAAAAGACAGGCTTAACCCAGGTGTTTCAGGGTTCCCTAAGGGAAACCTCGTCCTTATTGGAAAGGGGCGGAAAAGGGGGCGGGCCCGCATTTTACCGAGAATGAGGAGGCAAAATTGACCTGAGGGTTTAAAACCAAGAAAAGGCAGAAACTGGAAAAAAAAAGAAGGGACGGCTGAAAAAAACATTTGGGGGAAAAAAGAAGGGGGCCACAGCGGGGAAATCGTGCCTGTCCCGAGAAGACACCACGCGAGGAGGAGGTTATGATGTCCCACTTAGCTGGGCGACTCCTCCGAGTACTCGGGAGGTGGACGACGAGGGCACCTGGCTGCAGCACATACCCTTTTTTCTGGAAAAAATCACAGGTGGGGGACTTTGTTCTGGTTCAGCTAAGCTGGAGAGGGGAAGGGGGGGTTTGGGGACATTAGGTGCTATGTTGCTCAGGTGTTGGCCCCATGGGGGATGGAAAAAATTAAAAACCTTTCTTTCCTCCGGTGAATCCGCTAACACCCGAGACACTTTTACCTTCCCTACCATCCTAGATAGCTTCTGTTGATCCAGAACAGTGCAAGGGGGGGCCTGGTGCCCCCAAGGGCTCCCAAAAGGGAGGCTGACCTGGTGAAGGGTTTCCCCCGCTGCATGCCTTATGACCTTCTGAATGTGAGCATAAAAAAAACCCAGACCTATCTTTTAATAAAAACTATTTTATTGAGTTATTTTTATTTCATCCCTAATAAAAAATGGTGGGTTCTAGGCTTAGCATATATGTTTATTTCAGGCAAAAAAAAAATAAAGTTTTATGTAATATGATTTTTAAAAAAAATCATACGGTGCCCCCCCAAACCCATCCGGGGTCCCCCTCGTGGGGGGGGCACCGGCGAGGTGCCAAAATTTAAAAAAACCTTTTAAAAGACCTTTTTATCTGATTAAGTATTCATGAGGGTACCATAGGTGGGCCATATTGTGAAGTTTGTTTTGGGCACAGTGTGCACTCTCTCAGGTAAAAAATGGATTTTTTATGAATATTTTTCCACTAATAGTACGGTGTCCCCCCACACCACCCTACAGTATGTCCAGAATATTAGTTGGAATTTAAGTTCCCCAAGAGGCTAAGAGCATTAATATTTTCATTTATTTCTGTATCATATTTCTACGTAAGCAATTTAAGGAAATATATCATCCCCATCAGCCTTAAGTAGAACATTTTATTAAATGTATTTTTTATTAAATGCTCATGAGGCTGTATCTTATTACTGCCTTTTTTTTGTTTTTGCAGTCCTTGTGAGGATTATAATAAAAAAAGTTAATTATGCTACTTCATGTGTGTGAGGGCTGAGAACGTGGAGAATGGGGAATAGAAGGGAAGGAAGAATAAATGGGGTAAGAGAAGGAGGAAGAGAAGGAATGGAAGAGAAGGAAGGAAGAGGCAGAGTACTGATGACAGGGGCGGGCGATAATGGATTGACCCCGGGGCAACTATGCAAGCTAGGGGCCTCGGGGGGGAACAGGGAGGGTCGCCCCCCGGGTAAAGCCCGGGGCGTTATAAGCCTGGGGAGGTAAGCTCCCCGTATCTCCGAAGCTACGGGCACTGCCCCGTTGTACCTTCCGGTACAAGGAGATAAAGCCCAACCCGGCACCTTCAGGTAGAGGTGCCGGGGTTAATTGTCATGCCACGACCAGCGACCGATTGGAAGAACCATAGCAGGTTGGGGGGGACGCTAAAACAGGAGCTACGTATATCAACAACCCCCGTTGAGCCTCCGCGCACGCAATTTCCTTCCTTCCCCCCTTTGGGAGTAGCGGAGCGGCGGCGACCCGGAGCTTAACATATTGGCGCACTGAGTAGGATCCGATCTAGTCGCTGGCGTGGCTTAGCTGTAGATAAGGGAAGAGTATTAGGCCCACCACCATATAAAGTATGAATGTGTGGAGTGACTGACGAACACCGGGAACATATGGTTAGCACGGCGAGCTGACTGCAGCGGCTCGGCGGGCTACCGTGTGCTCCGGTGGGTGGATAGGTAGGTAACGCTTAGGGCTGCGGGGGATGTTCCTTATGAAGTGCCTGAGCGTGAAAGGACTAACACTTAGGGGGAGGATAACGGGTCGGTCGTAAGAGGAGGAGAAATATTAACTCGGCTCCCTGGCGTGCCTGGTGGCCGGGGAAAATAAGTACCTAGCCCACGATCTCGGTCGTACGAGGAAGGACAAATTAACTCTGCCTCCAGGTGACGAGTGTAGTATCAGCACCGTGCCGGGGCGGCCGGGATTAATTAGTACCTGGCCCACGATCGACTCACCCGTTCCCATCCTTATTTTACCCGTGGGATGCTCCCTGACTCCTGGCAGAGTCAGGCCCTGTAGACCCGTGCGGGGTTTAAACGTACCGCGGGGGGGGATCCGCAGCACGCCGATCTTGACAAAACTTCCGCGCCCGGAACAGCGGGGCATGTGTCAGGTTCGGTCAAGAGACCTGAGGTATGGTTAAGTCCTCCCGAGCTTGGTGGTGATAGGTAGGTAGGGTGAGGCCGTGGGGCTGACGAATGGCGATTCCCACCACATCTTCCCTCTTCGGGGGCCGAGGAGTGGCGCCCACCTAGTAATCCCCCCACGGTTCTCTGGGCGAGAAGAGGACAGGGATCAAGATGCCCTGCACCTTCAGTCCAGGGGGGATTCGCCCTGGCTCCGCCAAAGTTCAGGCCCTGTAGACCCGACGGGGTATAAACGGCATCGATTCACGGGCATGGAACATTGTCGGGGACCCCCCCGTCGCACTGTGCCCTGTCATGTCATGTCATGTCATGACATGTCATGTCATGACATGTCATGTCATGACATGTCATGTCATATCTTGTCATGTCATGTCGTCATATCATGTCATGTCATATCATGTCATACCATATTGTGTTTCTGAGTGTACTGGTGTAAATTGTGTTTCTATTTCAGATGTAGTGATGGCGAAGACCGCGGTAATAAATGAATTGCCTCCCCACAGGTTCCCACGAATAATATATATATGTGTGTATGTGTGTATGTATGCGTGTATATATGTATATATGTGTGTGTATATGTCTATATATATATGTATATATATATATATATATATATATATATATATATGTGTATATATATGTATATATGTATGTATGTATGTATGTGTGTGTATGTGTGTATATGTGTATATATGTAGAGTTAGGCTAATTCTCCCTCCACAGGTTACCACCACTCCATGGATCACAAAGGACCGCCCCAATTTAGTATCTCGCGGCAACCGACCCACGATTGCATCACAACCTTTGAGCTTCACCGAAGCCTTTTTGGCCAACCTACTTGACGACACATCATGGGATGCGCATGTTGGTTGCGATCTCTCCTGCGCCCTAAACATACGAACCTGCACCCCTTAACACTTCCCCTGAAATGAATGGACTCTTTCATCGTTGTCCGCATTCTAAATGCTTCCCAGGTGGTGCCTCATCCACACGTCCTTCACAGCCCTCAGACTCCTCTGACACTACGCCTTAATTGCAGGCATTGGCGTCGACAGGCCCAAGCACGACCGAGGACGGCCGTCTTCTTCGGATGGGGGTAATGTGAGGGCTGAGAACGTGGAGAATGGGGAATAGAAGGGAAGGAAGAATAAATGGGGTAAGAGAAGGAGGAAGAGAAGGAATGGAAGAGAAGGAAGGAAGAGGCAGAGTACTGATGACGGGGGTAGATAGAGAGAGGCAATTGATGTTGTGCTTACAACAATCTTCCTTATCAGCCCTACGAAGGGGTGGCCGGCGCCCACCTGCACATTTGCTGACCACAGCTAAGGGTCCCTCCCGTCCCCCGGCGAAAGAGAAGATGAGGGTAGGAGAAGGAGAGAGAGAGAGAGAGAAAGTGAGAGAGAGAGTGAGAGAAGGTGAGGGAGAGTGTGAGAGAGTGAGAAGGTGAGGAGGCGAGGAGAAGGTATGTTCTTATGTTTGCTGGGGTACTCCACTCCTTTAATCCACATTTTTTTGCCACCTCTTCACTAGACACTTCATCTCTCCATGTGATCCCAGCCATATATCTCAACATTTTCCGATCACACCCAACCAACACATCCTCCAACTTCTTCGTGAAAGCCCATATCTCAGAAGCATACAGCAAAACTGATCTTATACATACTTTAAATACTCTTCCTCAGTTTTTCAGTGGAATACTCTTGTTTATTAGCAGTCCCGCTGTCTCTCTCCACTTCATCCATGTAGTTGCTAATCGTTTTCTTACTGCTCTCTCCACTCCACCTGACATGCTATGTAACATGTCACTAGGATAACAAAACTGTTTCACTTCTTCTATTACATCACCATTCACTTCTAGTATAGTTTCTACCTCCTCCTCTACTGGCGGGCCCCCTCTATTGATTCTTCTTATACACACTGGACAGCAGAAATCTACCACCCCATTCAGGTTTTCTAGACCCGAAAATCTTTTATGACAACACTTGTCACATTCCTTGCATCGAATAGAGTTTACTCCTACTCTACTACCGCACACTCCACAGGGAAACCTTCCCACTTGTATATTTTGCTCTATTTTCTTGCTTGTTACCATCATCTTCGTCTTGGACATATTCACCTTCAGACCTCTTCTCTCCATTGCTTGCTTGCTTCCAATCTATAAATCTCCTCTCAACTTCCTCTTTTGTCTCAGCTGTCAAGACTAAATCATCTGCATATAGCAGCTCCCATGGATCTCCTGTTCTGCATTCCTTTGTGGCTTCTTCCATCACTACTACAAACAAAAGAGGACTGAGAACTGAGCCTTGATGCACCCCCGCACCTATCTCAAAAAGGCATCTGATGTTCCTCCAGCTACTCTCACCTTTGGTCTCGATCCTTCATACAGTGCCATTACCAACATTACAAACCTCTCAGGTACCTTTTGTCTTAGTAATGCCCATCTTCTTCTTCTTTTGTTTTACATCACAAAGGACTGGCCAAGGGCACAACCAAAAGAGGTAAAACAAAGCCCGCTTAGTTGCCAGTCCCTGTAAAGAAGACAGTAAGAGAATAAAAAAAGGGGGGTGGGCCAATTTAGTTCGGGAGGTGTCTTGTCACGCATCTCTTGAAAAGATTTAAGTCGTAGGAAGGTGGAAAAATAGAAACAGGAAGAGAGTTCCAGAGTTTACCAGTGAAAGGGATGAAAGAGTAAAGATACTGATAAACTCTTGCATTAGGAAGATGGACAGAATAGGGATGCGAATGATTAGAAAATCTTGTGCAGCGAGGCCGCGGGAGGGGGGGAGGCATGCAGTTAGCAAGTTCAGAAGACCAGTGAGCATGAAAATAACGGTAGAAGATAGCAAGAGAAGCAACATTGCGGCGGTGATTTAAAGATTGAAGACAGTCAGTCAAAGGAGAGGAGTTGATGAGACGAAAAGCTTTTGACTCAACCCTGTTACGGAGAGCTGTATGATTGGATACCCCCCAAACATGTGAGACATACTCTATACATGGGCGGATAAGGCCCCTGTAGAGAGCAAGCAGCTGGGAGGGACAAAAAAAGGACGCAGACGCCACAGGACACCTAACTTCTTAAAAGCTGTTTTAACAAGAGATGAGATGTGAGATTTCCAGTTCAGATTTTTAGTAAAGGATAGTCCAAGAATGTTCATTGTAGAAGGAGATAGTTGAGTGTCATTAAAGACGAGGGGATAGTTATCCGGTAGGTTTTGTCGAGTAGATAGGTGAAGAAATTGGGTTTTTGAGGCATTGAACAAAACAAGGTTTGCTTTGCCCCAGTCAGAAATTATAGAATGATCAGAAGTTAGGCGCTCAGTGGCATCTCTCCGTGAATCACTTAGTTCCTGTTGAGTTGGACGTTTAATAAACGAAGTTGAAAAATGCAGGGTAGAAACATCAAGGTAGGAGTGGATAGGGCTTTGAGTTAGACTTAGAAGATCATGAATGAATAATAGAAAGAGAGTGGGTGATAGGACAGAACCCTGAAGAACACCACTATTCATAGATTTAGAAGAAGAACAATGTCCGTCTACAGTAGCTGCAATACAACGGTTTGAAAGGAAACTTAAGATGAAGGTACAGAGAGAAGGATAGAAACCGAATGAGGGCAGTTTGGAAATTAAAGAGTTATGCCAGACTCTATCAAAAGCTTTTGATATGTCAAGGGCAACAGCTAAAGTTTCACCGAAACCCGTAGAGGAGGATGACAAAGATTCAGTTAGGAAGGCTAGAAGATCGCCAGTAGATCGCCCTTTACGGAAACCGTACTGATCAGATAACCGTAATGAAACCGTAACGATCAGATAGAAGATTGTGAGCAGATAGATGCTTAATAATCTTCTTATTAAGTATAGATTCAAAAGCTTTAGAAAGGCAGGAAGTCAAGGCTATAGGACGGTAGTTTGAAGGATTAGAACGGTCACCCTTCTTAAGCCCCTTTCACATATTCTAGAGTAGCGTGCCGAATTGTGGCGACTCGTTACTCGCGAAAACACGTGGGCGGACTCGTAGGTACTCGTGGATAGTCGCCATCAAGTCGTATCAAGTAGTGAGAGTCGTGGCAAGGTCGCGAGTTGTCTTGGGTAGTATGCGTGCGAGAGGCTGGAAATTTTGGACATGTTCAAAATCTGGCCACGCAACGTCACGACTTTTGGATGCGTAGCGGATGCGTAGCCGGGTTGTAACTACTAGTATCAACTCGTAGCGTCTCGTCATTTATCGTAGTGACTCATTGCCTATTCGTAGTGACTCAAGTAGTGACGTAGTGACTCATTCGTAGTGACAGTTGCTCCGTAGTGTAGTGGTTAGCACGCTCGGTTCACAACCGCGAAGTCCCGGGTTGGATCCACGGGCGGAGCGGAGAAACGTGGGCGGTCTCCTTAGAAACACCCGAGCCCCTGTCCACCCAGTAGTGAATGGGTACCGGGTGTTAGCCGGGGGTTTGTGACGTACCCGCCTCCCGGGGTGAGATGCATATGACCCTGTATCTCACACGAGATAAAGATTGACGGGCTTTAGGATTAGAGAAAGTGTGTGGAATGTACGCCTCCATGCCAAAGACTATGACCTCACTTATGCGCTCTGCACAAAGAGATGGGTCTCTGACATTGAAGCAGTAATCATTCCATGGAAAATCAGAGTAGTACTGCCTTAGTTCTTCCCACTTAGCTGAGTTGAAATGCCAGAAGCACCTCCGCTTATGTGGGTCTCGAGGCGGCACCGGAGCGATAGGACAGGTTACAAAAATTAGATTGTGATCTGAGGAGCCCAACGGAGAGAATAGTTTCACAGAGTAAGCAGAAGGGTTAGTAGTTAGGAGAAGATCAAGAATGTTGAGCGTGTCACCAAGGCGGTCAGGAATACGGGTAGGGTGCTACACTAGCTGCTCTAGGTCTTGGAGGATAGAAAAGCTGTAGGCTTGTTCACCAGGTTGGTCAGTGAAAGAAGATGATAGCCAATGCTAGTGGTGAACATTGAAATCCCCAAGAATGGAAATTTCTGCTAAAGGAAAATGAGATGAGATGTGCTCTACTTTTGATGTTAAATAGTCGAAGAATTGTACATAGTCCGAGGAGTTAGGTGAGAGATATACATCACAGATACATTTAGTAAGAGAGTGACATTGAAGTCGAAGCCTGATGGTAGACAATTCGGAAAATTCAAGACCGAGAAGGGCACGAGAGCAAGTGATGTCGTTGCGCACATATACGCAACAGCCAGCTTTGGATTGAAAATGAGAAAAGAGACAGTAAGAGGAGACAGAAAAGGGACTGCTGTCAGTGTTCACAGAAAGCTGGGTTTTGGTGAGGAAAAGAAGATGAGGTTTAGAAGAGGAGAGATGATGTTCCACAGATTGAAAGTTAAATCTAAGACCGTGAATGTTGCAGAGTTTAAGGAGAGAAAGTTAGAGGATGTATCAAGACACCTCAAGTCGTCACCTTAATTTGAGTCGGTCCGACCTGGAGATATTTATGGTCCCCTTCCCAGTTTTCACACCCTGCCTCGGAGAGGCAGGGTGTGAAAACGCCATTTTGAAATTTTGGGATGAAGAGAGTGTAGGGATGTAAAGTGTGCAGTGTGTGTCTAGTGTAGGTAGTGTGAGTAGGTAGTGAGAGGAGTTGTCTTTAGAGTGCAGGCTGCAGCTACTCTCTTGTGTATCTGAGACACTGAGGGATATGGAAAGAGAGGACACGGGAGATTTCAATGACAAGTCTGCAGCACCGCATCTAATTGTTCTTCTTGGAATCCTGTCAAATGCCTTTTTCAGATCCACAAACACATGATACAGCCTTTTCTTCTTATCCTTATATTTTTCCTGGAAATGTCTTGTGACGAAGATTGCATCGGTAGTTGATTTTCCAGCCAGAGAGTTAAATTGGCAGTCATCGATCTTGATGATTTTCTTAAGCTTATCACACAACACCCGGTCCCAAATCTACATCCCATGTTCTAACAGCCTCAAGCCTCTGTACTCACCATATGACAGTGATATATATATATATATATATATATATATATATATATATATATATATATATATATATATATACTCATAGAGCATATACTCATAGAGCTCTCTATTCTTGAGGGTAGACCCGCGCGGCGCCTCTGTCCGTAGTAGGCCGACTGCCACACAGCCACAATTCAGAAGTGTTTTAAGCTCAAAAAATATCATTCACTTAAGATACTGAGCTGAAATTTTAACCATGGTATCTTCAGACTATATTAATTTTATTTCTGAAGCTTTTAGTCGAAAAAGATTAGACACAGCTAAATGTGAATCGAAAGAATGCGACGAAGTCAACATTCACATTCATAAGACTACTAGGTAACATATATTTTTTTAAACTTCAAAATACGATATTTAACTGAAATTTTGACCATAGCTTTGTAGTAATTCTTTAGCTAGACACGGGATAAACCAAACACTAAGTTCGCACCAAGTTGATTGAGGCGGAAATAAACACGAGTTACAGCGGAGGAAGGCCACGAGAATCACAGAGAGGAGGCGTGTGTATGCTCTCTGTGACGGCCGAGAAGTTACTGGCAGGATACCGGTCGCGAGGGCAGAAGGTGCGGGGAATTTGGGTCACCAGTCAGGTCAGCCACATCTGGCGTGGCGTGACCTTTAGGGTAATTAAGCAGCTGGCGTGAAGCCCAACATTGGGGTCATTACAGTACTCCCCTTTTCACACACACACACAAAATAATAATAGTAGTACGTGAATGAACAAAGCCGCTGTATTACTGGATTCGGAAGATCTGTGGGCGATGAATGACCCGCCCCGAGCGCGTTGTGTAGCCCTCAGGAACGAAGCTGTCCATAGACGCCCCAGCATCGCTGTCCTCCGAAGGCGATTCCACGGCAGCGGCTGTAAGGTTGCCGGGAAGGGCAAAAGGCGTAGAGTCGAAAACCACCAGATCTGCAGGAGGAGAAGCAACTGGTGGAGGGCGGAAAGGGAGGGGGAGGCGAGGATAAGGTGTTAGGCAGAAGGTGCTGGGTCAGGTGTAGGATGAGGAATGGGGATGGGGGGGAGTTATGAGTGGGTCAGGTGTAGGATGAGGAATGGGGATGGGGGGGTGTTGTGAGTGGGTCAGGTGTAGGATGAGGAATGGGGATGGAGGGGTGTTGTGAGTGGGACAGGTGTAGGATGAGGAATGGGAATGGGGGGATGTTGTGAGTGGGCCAGGTGTAGGCTGAGGAGAGGGAATAGGGTTTGGTGTAGGATGATGGACCTGAGGGGGAAGGGGTGGCGACGAGGCCGCCAAGACCTCAGCGCTGAGGAGGGGTTGATGTGGAAGGGAGGGGGGAACCCCCCGTAAGGGGGGGGGGCAGGGGGGAGGATGACAAAACGGGGGTGAGGGAGTGGTGGATGATCTGAAGGAGGAGAAGGAATGGAAGGAAGGGGTTGCACATTTTGAGGGAGGGGGGGAGGAGGAGGTGAAGAAAGGAGATGAACAACCTTCACACGGTCCCATGACGTCACATATGGGTGCCCACGAACTTCGAGGGTAACGTGCTTATGCGAGCACGCCAGGACACGATAGGGACCCTTATAGGGTGGGTCCAGGGGCCTCGTGTGGGCATCCGTCCGCAGGAACAGGTGTGTAGCCGTTAGCAGCTCCAGCGGGAGGTGAGTGGGACGCGGCGGGGGCGTACGTGGTGGCGTGGGCCGTAGTGCAGACATCGCCTGCTGAAGCGCCGGGAGGAAGGAGAGGGCGTTGCTGGCATCCGTCACTGGGGTGAACTGGCACGGCAGTCGCAGGTCTTCACCATACACCAGCTCTGCCGGCGTATGATGTATATCTTCCTTCTCCGGAGCTCGGAGTGTGAGGAGGATGATGGGAATTGCGTCCACCCAGCTTGTTGGATGTGGCTGGACCCGTATAGCTTCCTTCAGGCGTCTGTGGAAACGCTCCACCATGCCGTTGGCTTGAGGGTGATACGCCGTAGTACGCTGAAGGCGGGTACCCAAGAAAGCAAGTAGGTCAGCCCAAGCACGGGGCTCAAACTGCACGCCTTGGTCCGTGATGAGAGTGACAGGCGCCACTGTACCAGCGCCACCCAACCAGACAGGAAATGAGCAGCCGTACATTCCGCGGTACTGTCAGGCATGGGAATAGCGGCGCCCCAACGGGTCACCCTGTCCACACACGTCAGCAGGTAACGGTGACCGCGGGAGGCCGGCAAAGGACCCACCAGGTCTACAAGGACGGTGTGAAATCGCTGGGTGGGCGTGGGGAAGGTGTGGAGAGGGACTCGTGTGTGTCGGTGAATCTTTGCAGTTTGACAGGCAAGACAGGCACGCGTCCATTCCTTAAATGTCACGTCTCATCCCAGGCCATACCGCTCGCCTGCTGATGACGCGATGGGTACCGAGGATGCCGGGGTGGTTCAGGGAGTGGTAGTGATTGAACACTGACCTGCGGTGTTGACGGGTGATGAATGGGCGTGCGGGGCCACAAGAGACGTCACACCAGAGTTTGGCCGCGGAGTCGGGGATGTCGTGCAGGACCAGGTGGAGCGCTGTGGGCCTCTCAATCAGGACCTGCAACTCAGGGTCTCTCTCCTATGTCGCCGCCAGGGCCACGTAATCGAGCGGCCAGGCATCGTGACCGCGTACATCATCCGGGAGGTTGTAGCGCAGCAGGAGAGGGCGTCGGCCACGGTATTGTTCTGCCCCGGGATATGGCGGATGTCTGTGGTAAACTTGGATATATAAGCCAGCTGTCTGGAGACCCGGGAGGTGAAACTTTTGCCAGATTGCACCATAGCGTGTGTTAATGGCTTGTGATCTGTCAATACTTGAAACTCCTTGCCCTCAAGAAGTGGCGGAAGTGTCTCACGGCCTCATACCGCCAATAGCTCCTTATCGAAAGCGCTGTAGAGGCGTTGGGAAGGCTCCAAACGCTTGCTGAAGAAGGCGATAGGGCGAAGTTCGTCCTCCACCTTCTGCTGGAGGACAGCGTCCACCGCTTCTGCTGAGGTGTCAGTAGTGAGGACGGTGGGGGCATTAGGGAATGGGTAGGCGAGGAGCGTCGTGGAAGCGAGTTGTTGCTTGATGCTGTTGAACGCTCCCTCGGCTTCATCAGTCCACTGCAGGGGCTTCGGTGAGTTTTTCTTTACTTCCTTCAGGAGGTCATGTAAGGGGCCGAGCCGAGCGGCAGCTTGGGGAATAAAGCGGTGGTAATAATTAATCACCCCCAGAAATTCCCTGAGCTTCCTGACCGTACGAGGCCGTGGGAAGTCCGCGATCGCTGACACTTTCTGCGGGAGGGGGGATAAGCCCGCTGACGTGACTCTGTGGCCCAAGAAGTCCAACGCCGGAGTGCCCAACACACACTTCCCTGGGTGGATCCTTAAACCAAACTCCTGAAGGCGAGTGAGCAGCTGGCGCAGGTGGAGCTCGTGTTGTTGGTGCGACGATGAGGCGACAAGGATGTCGTCGATGTACACCACGACGAAGTCGAGTTCCCTGACTACTTTATCCATAAAGCGCTGGAAGGTCTGAGCCGCATTGCGTAGTCCGAAATTCATGTATGGGTACTCAAACAGGCCGAAAGGCGTCGTCATTGCAGTCTTCGGCACGTCCTCGTCAGCCACGGGGATCTGATGGAAGGCCCGTAGAAGATCAATCTTCGAAAAGACTGACCGCCCGTGTAGCATGCTGTGAAAATCCAACACGTGTGGAATAGGGTAGCAATCCGGCCGATTCATGGCGTTGAGAGCCCTGTAGTCGCCGCACGCGCGCTATTCGCCTTCTTGGGCCTTCGGTACCATATGGAGAGGTGAAGCCCAGCAGCTGTCGGAAGGTCGAATGGTCCCCTCCTGCAGTAAGTGCTCAAACTCCTTTTTCGCCACCTGGAGGCGTTGAGGAGTCAGACGTCGCAGGCGAGCAAAACAAATTGGGCCCGTCGTGGCAATGGTGTGTGTGACCTTGTGATCCATTTTGGCGGGGCCGGAGCGCTGAGAAGTGAGGAGAGGGAAGTCCTCGAGAAGAGCGTCCTACAGGACCGCCTGGCGTAGTTGTGTCAGGAGGAACGCTCGCCGCCCGCAGGGCACGGTAGGGATGACAGTGTTGGTTGGGCGATGCAGCAAACGTCCGCGCCGGGGATCAACGAGCAAGTCGTGGGAGGAGAGGAAATCCACACCCAGGATAGGCTGATCCACCTCAGCCACCACGAAGGACCAGACGAAGGGCGAGGCAGGCGTAAAGTAGAGACGGAGAGTCCGCGTACCATAGGTGGCGATAGGGGTGTTATTAACGGCCAGGATGTCGTAAGCGGTGCTGGGCTGGGCAAGGCGTTCATCTGACGACGGCGGTACAACACTGACCTCCGCCCCAGAATCCACCAGGTAATGCATCCCCGACAGCGTGTCGGCCACCCAAAGCAGCGTCCGGCGGCCAGGGAGTGGTGACGACGGAGGCGGAGGCGCTGCAGGAGACTGGGCGGGCGAGCGGGCGCGGGGTGATACGAGAATCTGTGGTGGGTTGACCAGGGGCGGAGGTGCACGGCTGAACCTGTGCAGCGAGTCGGGCGGTGATATGCGGGGATCGGGCGGGTTGGGCATCAGGATGACATGGCCCGGAGAGTGCCTCGCGGTGGAGGCCCGAGAGATGGGGGCGGGAGACAGGTGCGCATTCACCGACCCCCGCGCTGGTCGTTTCCCGACCAGGAACATGGAGGCTGACAATTCCTGGCTGCCGCGCCGAAGCAACCATGGTAATAAGAACATAAGAACATAAGAAAGTAAGGAAGCTACAAGAGGCCGTGAGACCTACACGAGGTAGTTCCTGTTACTTAACTCTGCCTATATCCACCTCACTTTCCCATCCATGAATTTATCCTGACTCCTTTTAAAGACCCCAAATAGACTCCGCATTGACCACCTGACGACTTAGTCCATTCCAATCATTCACCACCCTATTTGTGAACCAGTTTCTCCCAATTTCCTTTTTAAATCTACGCTTTTCCAGCTTGAATCCGTTACTTCTTGTTCTACCCTGCTTACTAACCTTAAGAACTTTTCCTACATCGCCTATATTGTATCCCTTTATCCACTTAAAAACTTCTATCAGATCGCCCCTTACTCTACGCTTCTCGAGTGAGTGTAAACTTAATAGTTTCAATCTCTTATCATAACTAAAGTTACGCATTCCATGAATAATTTTGGTCATCCTTCTCTGCACTGATTATAACAAGGCAATATCCATCCTGTAATACGGAGACCAAAACTGAACTGCAAGTAATAACAATACTTGTGGCTAGTAGGGGAGTGGAGGGCTGAGAAGGCGGCCTCTAATCGCTGAATGGCGGAAGCCATGTCAGAAGGCGGGCGTCCGTTGAAGAGCGGTGCGCCAGGGCATTGCCATGGCCCCCTCGCACCCCGGGTCTCTCCAGCACAGTGAGGAATTTCGTGGAGCCGGCAGGGGTGTCCCCTGGGGTAAACACCGCGAACGCCCGGACCCCGTCGGAGACGCTGCAGGCACAGGAGTGGTGGGGGGGCAGAGGAGGGGGGAACGTGGTATAGGCCGCGTAAATGTTGTCAATGAGCTCCGGGTATTCATTGATGGTGACCGGGCCCCGTAAACCCGCCAGCTGCACGCGGACGGCGTGGGGCATGAGGCTAGTGTGGCGGTAACGAAGAATAGCCTCAGACAATGGGAAACCCGCAGCTCAGTGAAGGTCCTGCATTCGGGAGAGGAATGCTGAAGGGCGACGTACGTCATATTGTAGAGTGTCGAACTCAGCCACGTAAGCCTCACACGACCTTCCAAGATTGCGGACGAGGGCAATTTTCAACGCCCAATATTTCCCGTCAGCCGGGGGCGCCGTAAGGACTGAGGAGATGCGGGCAGCGACGTCAGACGGAATGGCCCTGACAAGCGCCTGAAACTTGTGGAGATCCGTGATTTCCGGGGAGCCCGCCCACGAAGCTTCCAGATGCATAAGCCACGTGGCTATGTCGTAGGTGAAGGCTAGAAGGCATGAGCTGTTAGTATCCATCGTGTCGTAGCTACACTCGAGGTCACCAATTGTAGTAGCTCTTTAGCTAGACACGGGATAAACCAAAAACTAAGTTCGCACACAAGTTTATTAGGGCGGAAATAAACACGAGTTACAGCGGACGAAGGCCACGAGAATCACAGAGAGGAAGCGTGTGTGTGCTCTCTGTGACGGCCGAGAAGTTACTGGCAGGATACCGGTCGCGAGGGCAGGGGAATTTGCGGGGAATTTGGGTCACCGCAGTCAAGTCACCCATATCTGGCGTCCCGTGACCTTTAGGGTAATTAAGCAGCTTGCGTGAAGCCTAACATTGGGGTCACTACAGCTTTCCTAAACTATATATTTTTATTTTATTTTTTAAGTAGTTTGCAAAAAAATATTTGGCATCCTACTTGTTAACTAATCAGCAGAGGGATTGCGTTGAAGCAGTCATTGTTTGCTTCCTACCCCTTCTTCCCCTGTAACTTCTGTTTCTTCCTGGTGTCCTTCGCTCTTCTCTCCTCACCACTGGGGTCCCTGCTTCTCCTCTTGCTCTTGTGCACAGAACTGGCCGCGTCCCTGGCAAGGTTGCTGCCAAAGCAGTTGAATAGTGTCTCTGTCACCATTGGCAGCACGTATTCCACCAGGTGTCCACTGTCACATCAGTACTCACTCACTTCAAAGTAGTCACCCACAAACCTCTTCACAACAACTTGAAAAAGTCTTAGTGCACTGTCACTGAAAAAAAAAAATTCCTTTTCACTGGGTCATTAATGATATGCCTGCAGACCTGACACACACCTAAAGTGAGGTTGACTCCCATTTCAGTGGGGCGCTTGAGGCCTCCCCTGTTCAAGGTCCTAGTCATGAGCAAGAACTCGTCGGTGCACTTGTTTTCCTCCTCCAATTCAACGCTGGCGTGCAGCTCGAATCCATCCTTGTCCACCATGACGGTAATGCAGTCGTCGCACCTTGACGTCCTGGTCACTTTGGGCCAAGGTAACCATAAATGTGGCCCAGGGCTGCCTTAGCCATGTCAGGTGGTTCGTAGACAGGCTCGCCATCACGTTGTGTAGTACTGACAAGGCTCTCGTACAAGGACTCAACCACCTCCTCGTCGGCATCCTTGTCAAACTGCCTGGCAGCTGACAACTCTATGGTAATCTCAGCGATGTCGTATCCGCTATACCAGAGCAAATTCTGCTTCCTGATGATGGCCTCATTCTGCATGAAGTTCCTGACTGTGGTCCAATAGTTGGACACTGCCAGCTTTCTCAGGTGACCAAACTGTGATTACACCTTGTCGCTCTGGAATTTGCCTAAGAGAACGTACTCGAGGCCCCAAGGTTCACCAGAGTACCAGAGCAAATTCTGCTTCCTCATGATGGCCTCATCCTGCATGAAGTTCCTGACTGTGGTCCAATAGTTGGACACAGCCAGCTTTCTCAGGTGACCAAACTGTGATTACACCTTGTCGCTCTGGAATTTGCCTAAGAGAACGTACTCGAGGCCCCAAGGTTCACCAGAGTACATGGCCAAGACGTTAGTGGCCAAGTGCTTAATGTTCCGACTGGTGTAGAAAGTGGCCAAGCTGGTTTCCCTGGTCACCTTCCACTTTTTCTCAATGTTAGGGTCCTCATAGGTTTCCTTCAGGAACCTGAAAATGACAAATTATATTTCATTATTGTTTTGTATGTTCTCCTACGTATTGTAAAGTACTATTTTTCTAATGAAAAAGGGAAAAATTACATCTAATATACTATAGGAGTAGCCGTGTGTCTGTCTGTTTGTCTGTCTGTCTGTCGGTCTGTTTTGGGTAGCCGAAACTGTAAATTCAATTTTAATGAGAGTAGGCTCATAAAATCGCAAGTAAATCGTAGGTGGTAAGCGGCTTGGTCCAATATCGATTGAATAATTTTGAAGGGGGTTTTGGGGTAAAAACCCTTTTCAAAGATTAGATTATATTAATACACTCTGCGGTAATGTCTTGCCGCATGTCACTACTTCCTTAGACTCATGGACTTGCCGTTTGTGTGCGTGTTATTCACCCATGGTCTTGTTCACGCGAGCTGGCTCGCGATCGCCAGTTTTCACCCTCTCAGTGCGAGCTTGGAGCTCATTATTACCGATCATTGGGCAATGCTGGGACCTCACACACCACAAACCCCCATCCCCTTGCTCAGGGGGGACAGTAACCGCCCGAATTTGTCAGTGAAAAATGCCTAATGTGTGTGAGTGTGTGTGTGTGTGTGTGTGTGAGACTGCATGCATGTATGTGTGTGTGAGTGTGTGCATGTGTATGTGTATGTGTGTGTATGTGTGTGTGTGTGTGTGTGCATGTGCGTGTGTGTGTGTGCGTGTGTGTGTGTGTGTGTGTGTGTGTGTGTGTGTGTGTGTGTGTATTCATCTAGTTGTATTTTACAGGGCCAGAGCGACGCTCGTATGGCCCCGTCGCCATGTCAACATTTTTATCATTCATCCTTAGTGCTTAGTTTTGGCCGAAGCCAGCACCCCGGAGAGCAGGTCACAAACCCCGGCTAACACCCGGTACCCATTCACTGCTGGGTGGACAAGGGCTCGGGTTTTAAGGAAACAGCCCATATGTTTCCGCTCCGCTCGGGGATCGAACCCGGGACTTCTCGGTTGTGAACCGAGCGTGCTACCCCTACACTACGGAGTACCCCGATTCTAATCCCGATTCGTGTATGTGTGTGAGTGTGTGTGTGTATGTGTGTGTGTATGTGTGTGTGTGCGTGCGTGCATGCGTGCATGCGTACGTGCGTGTGTGTGCGTGTATGTGTATGTGAGTGTACATGCAGGACAGGCGGGGGGCTGGGGTGAGACAGGCGTGAAGTTGGGGTGAGACAGGCGTGGGGATGGGGTGAGGCAGGCGTGGGGCTGGGATGATACAGGCGTGGGGCTGGGGTGAGACAGGCGTGGGGCTGGGGTGAGTTAGGCGTGGGGCTGGGGTGAGACAGGCGTGGGGCTGGGGTGAGACAGGTGTGGGGCTGGAGTGAGACAGGCGTGGGGTTGGGGTGAGACAGACGTGGGGTTGGGGTGAGACAGGCGTGGGGATGGGGTGAGGCAGGCGTGGGGCTGGGGTGAGTTAGGTGTAGGGCTGGGGTGAGACAGGCGTGGGGCTGGGTTTCAGACATGCGTGGGGCTGGGGTGAGACAGGCGTGGGGCTGGGGTGAGGCAGGCGTGGGGTTGGAGTGAGACAGGCGTGGGGTTGGGGTGAGACAGGCGTGGGGCTGGGGTGAGACAGGCATGGGGTTGGGGTGAGACAGGCGTGGGGCTGGGGTGAGGCAGGCGTGGAGCTGGGGTGAGGCAGGCGTGGGGCTGAGGTGAGACAGGCGTGGGGGTGGGGTGAGGCAGGCTACGGTGGTGGTAGGTGGTCTACCCAGAGGCAATTTGGCCAGTGACCAACGACAGCAACAACACGATTGGAGTCTGCACTCACATTGTTGTCTAATATATACTACTACAAACACCAATACATGGGTCCGAAGGGCCCACACGCACTTGTATATATACTATAATACTGATGTCCTCCGTTTATAAAGTGGCCAATCTGTAGCAGCAGGACTTGACAAACTGTAGGTTGGAATTCCGGCGGAAACAAATCTATGGAAATGAGCTCCAGAGAGATGCAGTTCAGGGAATATAAGAATTTTGATAGGCAGAAGTTCTGCAACATGACGGTGTGACATTCCTGTCATGCGCGTTACCAGATGCCTGTGTAGCATGAGCAAAGGCATAGAGAGGTGGCACAATGGACGCAACTTCGTCAGAGAATTTGCAATAAAAGTACGAGTCATTTTCTAAGATTAAGCATGCATTGAAATATTATATGCAACTATAAAAAAAAGGACAGCGACTAATAGATGAAAAAAAACCCCACTGTAAACACTTACTTGCCAAACTCTTCTACAAAGTCAAGGTTGGCAGCTGAAGTTGGGCAGTCCAGTAAAACACGCCCCCTGTCTGGGTCCCTGAACCTGACGTCAGCGTGTTTGGTCTTCACGTTGATGATTGTGAACCACCTGCAGACAGTTTTGTAATTACATTTTTGGTTTTCTTCTTACATTGTATGTTGTTCATAGCATTTTACACAAGAAATGCGTATGTACATTTTTTTCATCTGCTTCTCAAAACATCAATCAATCAATCATTGGGGGCATATGCCGGGGGGCGCGTCGCCTCGCCCACCCTACGACGCCACTCCCGGGGGTCACCACGCGCGAGTCCCCATGCAGGCTCTTTTCCCATACCAAGCAGCTCTCGACAAGAAACATCAACTTGCCCCAGCCACTAGCCTTGTGGGCGCCCCCTTGGCCTCCTCCACGCCGGATTGTCTCTTACAGATACAACCCGATGGAAAGGATCGGTTTCAGGGTAGCGTGCCACATGCCCATATAGCCGAAGTTGGCGTTGACGGACTATTCAGGTAATAGGCCTCGATTCAGTCTCACGGTGTAATCGCTGGTTTGAGACGTAATCATCCCAGCGATCCGCATGATTCTTCGAAGACACTTATTACCAAAAGCATCGATTCGCCTCTTCAAGTCGCTATTTAGTGTCCATGTCTCACAACCATAGAGTAAGACAGGGATCACAAGCGACTTGAAGATCCGGATCTTTGTCCTCCTGCACAGGTACGGACAACGCCAAATACTCCTGCTGAACAAGTCCATAACACCGTGGGCTATGCCA
Source organism: Chionoecetes opilio (assembly GCA_016584305.1). Classification (NCBI taxonomy): domain Eukaryota; kingdom Metazoa; phylum Arthropoda; class Malacostraca; order Decapoda; family Majidae; genus Chionoecetes; species Chionoecetes opilio. The sequence continues at coordinate 126,904 of JACEEZ010008531.1, read as the reverse complement.
ATCCGTCGTAAGTAAGACTTCTTGACGTGACCCACCGTCATTATGGACTGCGCTACCAAGGTATGTAAAACTCTCTAAGATCTCAATGTCCTCGCCGCACGCATGAGCAGACTGTACTGTTTCATCTAGTAAGCCTCCAAACACCTGGACCTTAGTCTTGAGCCAGAGAGAGAGAGAGAGAGAGAGAGAGAGAGAGAGAGAGAGAGAGAGAGAGAGAGAGAGAGAGAGAGAGAGAGAGAGAGAGAGGAGAGAGAGAGAGAGAGAGAGAGAGGAGAAGAGAGAGAGAGAGAGAGAGAGAGAGAGGAGAGAGAGAGAGAGAGAGAGAGAGAGAGAGAGAGCGTCGCATATCAGTTAGGATATGTGTGTAAATGACACAGAGATACCAACTTCTGGTTAGCGAAGGTGTGAATGAATCTTGTATTCTTATGTATATCCTGCAACATTAGTTTTTTTCCGTATTCCATTCACAGGCATGTTAGTCCAGTTGCCATGTTGAGAACCTTGTTGTTGCGAGAAGTAAATAGTTTTGTTATGGTTTCATACTCGAATAGGTCTATAGAAAAGATTTAGCTCGGTTGCCGAAGTGCCAACCTTGGGGAACTCCGCTAATTAGCATAAATCTAAGATGGACGCCGCAGACGGAGGTGGAAAATAACTTTTCAGCCAATCAACCTTCAATTACGTGTGATACATTTTTTCCGTATAACTTGGATGTGAGGAACCGATTTCTGAGGGCAGTTGCGTGCTTTGGGGTCAACTTCAGGGTCAAAGGTCAAGTTAAAGGTAATTTTTGTACATTTGGGAGGTTCAAACTTTTCGATCCCTGCATAAACTGCACAGTGCACACCACTCATACTCGATACGTTGATTTTAATCTCACCTCTTCTTCTTTTCATAGAGAGGTATGATGGCTGACTCAAGGTGTCTTCTCTCGATGTGTCACGGAGGTGGACAAGAAACGAAATTCACTGAGAACGGGATCAGGAAGCTCATCTTATGTGCCAAATCTCGTGGAGATGGAGACCTGCAGGCTACGCTACAGAACAGTATTGATGTTGGTGGAGATGCGGCAAGCATAACCTGTCATAAAGGTTGCTACTGTACTTATACATCGCAAGAGAAAATTGAGAGAGTGAGAAAGTCACAGAAAAGAAAGGCTGAAGATGAGGGTGTAAGGACAAGTACAAGGTCTCATACTAAGGTAGCTGATAAAGGTGTGTTTGAGTACAACCGTGATTGTATGTTCTGTAGCGAGGAATGTTTACCCATTGATGATAGACACCCAGAAAGATGGGACCGCGTTCGTAAGTGTATGACCAAAGAACGTTTTGACACAGGACGTAACCCACTCCCAACTATGAAAGATATGCTCCTTGATATTGCTGATCAGCGTAATGATGATGTGGCTAGAAGGCTCAAATTGCACCTTGCTTTTGTTTCTGATCTACCTTCTGCTGAGTGCAAGTACCACGTCCGCTGCTATAACAGTTTTACGAAAGTTCTCACATATGCTGATTTGCCACCTGGTGCTGCAGATGAAGATGCTCTGAGGGAAGTCATTCAGTACATGAGCCGAGACAGGTCCAGATTATGGAATAGTGTTGAACTGCATTCCCTGTACTCGGATCTAGGTGGCAATCTCGCTCGACGTGACATGTTTAGCAAGGTGACTGACTGCATGAGTAAGGATGCTATAGTTGTTCGAGTAGATGGATGTGCTACCATGGTTGGTTTCCGTGACTCCGTTGTTAAAACTCTCAAGATAGTTAAGGATGACGATACGGATGAGAGGATCATTGCTTCGTAGTGAGGCAGATCAAGCATGAGGAGATGCGTCGGTCATAGTTAAGTCTATCAAGACGAGATTGTCCTCTCTCGCTGGCAAGAAGGTCTTATACTTTCGATAAGTATCACAACGTTTCTGCGAAGGACCATGAGCGTTTGCGACGTGCTGGCCTTGGTTCCATCAATTACGACCTGACCATCAACACACCGCTGTCCAGTCGAGATGCCATCATGAGGAATAAGCACAACAAGTTGCAGCTGTCGAAAATTCTTGGTACCTACAGCTTCGGCGAAGGAGTCACCGTGGAGAGCCCCAGCGATGGTGTGTTCACCCATGACGAAGCGGACATAACAATGATCTCGTACCTCCTTATGGCTGCCGAGTCCGACACGCGAGTCATCCGCATTCTCTCAGATGACACCGATGTGTTCGTGCTGCTTGTATACTGGATGTACCGAAAAAACATCCAGGCTACAGTGCAAATGGAGCGATGGGATGGATCCATTTGGGACATCAACGCCACCTGTTCCCAACTCGGCCCCAAGTGCCTGCAGATCCTGGGAATGCACTACATTACTGGTTCAGATACCACCTCATACCTGTACGGCAAGGGGAAAGAGTCGGCACTGAAGACCCTGAGAGCTGGCGACTTCCCAGGCCTGTACTCAGCCTTCGGTGAGCTTGATGCCACACATGCACAGCTCATGGAGGCAGGACAGGCGTTCTTCTGTGCTCTATAAGGTCAGCAACAGGGGACCACTTTGAGTGAGGCGAGGTACCATATGTACACAAAGAAGGCTGGAAAACTGCTCAAGATCATGTCGCTACCACCAACAGACAAAAATCTCTTCCTGCACATCTTGCGCACTCATCTGCAGACTATACTCGCCAAATCTGCTGACCAGCAGGCTCCACCTGAACTTGACATCACGAAGTATGGGTGGGAAATCAAAGATGGCACCCCAGTACCAGCAACCTCTGATCAGCCCCCAGGACCCCAAGATCTCATGGATGTAGTGCGGTGCAGCTGTAAGGCGGCGGGGAAGGCATGTGGCAGTGAACGTTGCAGCTGTCACCATGGAAATATATCATGCACTGTGTACTGCGCTTGTGGTTCTAGTGACGCTTGCTTGAACCCCTTCAAGACAGGAGACGTAGACAAAGATGAAGTGGAAGAGGAAGGAGAAGCAGATGTGGTAAATGACGAGGAAACTGATCATCTTGATCTTGCATTCGGCTCTGGTGATGAATGTTAGTGATCGCCGTTAGGTGGTAGGTGGTAACCTTGGTAACCATCGTGGGTTGCCAAGTGTACAAGGACTTAATACTAACTATACAGAACGCATAATAAACACAGCGTAATAATAATAACCTACAAAAATAGCAAACGCTCTTATCCATATCGCTCTTACAGTATATTTAACTATTATAATCCCTTAATATAATCGCAAATCCCTTGTAATCCTTCGTACATATTCCGCAATCATCAAATTCTGCTTTAATCCTTTGTAATTAGGTTATTTCCTATTTCCCTTTATTTAATATCAATAAGAAACATAATCCTAGTCTTATACAAAGGAATATTGTCTTTAGGGATTTTTTCCAAGATGGCCACCACCTCAAATCCCCTTCCCCCTATTCAACGTCACTAAAGGACTACAGTCCTATTAATTAACATAGAAATTTCACGCAACGGACTCTTGTTTTGAAGGCAGCGTGACGTTATTGCGCCGCACGACCAAATTTTGGTCAAAAGTTAACTTATTATTTTTAAATTTTGCCCGGAATCTACCCTGTTCCAGTACCAGTACCCTGGTAACTAGCATGTAGTATGGACGTGTGGCCCTCCAAAGCACAGAGTCATGACTCATGGCCCTTTGTTCAAAAAAGTTGCACAGTACACCCCTGCTTTTTTAAACCCCGTCCACACTGTGCCTCATGCAGAGATGCACGAGGCAGGTGGATGTGTTGAATGAACACCCGAATGTCCAGACTGCGTGTCTCACCGCCATGGCGGGGGAAGCGACGCTTCTTCACAAGTTTTACGTTTATTTCAATTCTTGACCACCTACATATTTTTGCATTGGGACGTGTCATATACCATCAGAATCGGAAGTGTGAGCTAATTCCGAGACAGTGAATAAAAATTCAATGCAAGCAAAATTACAGGAATAACAAGGAGTTGAATAAAACAAAGGTGAGAATTTTTTTTTTATGCACTATTTCGCTTTGCTCTCATTATCATATTCGAGGTATAGTTTACTGTAATATATTTATATTCATGACACGCAGTAATGTCTCGTGAATGATGGTATGTTCAATTTTCCTAAATATCTTCTTGTAGTTTGATAATACCGTGTAAGAGTACAACATGTTAGAGCGGGCCAGAGCACACTCTGTGACATCTTGCCTCAGCACATCCATGCAATCGGTCCGGCTGGAACAGCTCAGCAGTGTGCATGGTTGTGTTGAAAACCTCGATTTTCAACACCACCACCAATAGAGCGCGCGTTATGAGGCACAGTGTGGACGGGGATTTAGACAGGGAACTGACGGCTTGTCGTAGAAGCTATTGTATGTTTGGCTGTGCGGATTTCACATTGCTTCCAAAAATAGGCTGAGGCTTGTATGAATGTCAGTCTGTGTAATAAGTTGTCAGCACAGCCTCTCATGTTGAAAATAGCATCTCAGTGTATACCATGCCCATGAGATTTCTACTATAATATAGAGGTAGAGGCCTCTATGATCATGCCATTTATGTGTGTAATGCAGTGCTGGGCACTAAATACATTGAATATATTTAAATACTAAATACTAAATACATGGGAGAAATGTATTTAAATACTAAATACTAAATACATTTTACGAATGTATTTAAATACTAAATACTAAATGCATCAATTGTATTTAAATACATTTGTAAATACATTTTAAATACACACAAATTTTAACATATCCGAAAAAAATGGATTTCCTTAGATTTTGGGTTTCCTTAGAAATTTCCTTCTCAGGCTTAAATTTCCTTAAAATAAGGAAATTTCCTTGCAAGTGGAAACACTGGTTCACTGTAACATCGGAGTTGCCAGATAGTTGGGCGGGTTTATGGCCAAATTAACTGATAAAAATGTATTTACATTTTATATTATAAGTATTTAAATACAGTATATTTAAATACTCATAAAAGTATTTAAATACTGTATTTAAATAAATGACAACCAATGTATTTATAAATTCATTTCTAAATACACAAATGTATTTAAATACGTATTTAAATACTTTTGTATTTAAATACTGCCCAGCTCTGGTGTAATGACATCGGTATCGCAAGCCTAGCGTTTAATGGAGGTGGTGTGTGTGTGTGTGTGTGTGTGTGTGTGTGTGTGTGTGTGTGTGTGTGTGTGTGTGTGTGTGTGTGTGTGTGTGTGTGTGTGTGTGTGTGTCTGTGTGTATTAGAATAATACGCGTACTGCTGACCTTGACAAAGTAGCCTACCCCTTCGTCTCCATGACAACGAGTTCCCCCCCATCCGTCACTCCCTCCTCCTGTTTCTCCTTCCTGTCATTTGCGCCAAAGCACAATATTGGAAACAAATCTCACAAAAACAGAGAGGATTAACATAAATTAATTTGTTTATAGATGCATTATCTCTTCCTTTTCCCAATGACACCGGAGAAGTTTCCTTATATTCCGCAAAAGTTTTTTTTTTTTTTTACAACATAGCCACACCCTGTGGTAATCTCCGCGCAAGCCCGCATCAGCTTACGAGTTAAGTTCATAACATGATTATCGATTGTTTTAAAACACTTAATATTATTCATATTACTAAATCACAATTTAGGTGGATAAAGGCTTTCCTTAGCATCCAGCAGAGCATGTAGCTAGTAGCTACTTATTTAATGTCCGGCAGAGTGACACTGTTTTTATAGCGCCCAGCCCGCTACAGTATTAAATTTGTATATTAGTATCCAGCCTAAAATGGGTCACTTAATATTGTTTTCTTTCTTTAACTAGGGTGGATTTACAAGCTCAGGCCATGAAGCAGCTGGAGACGGAGTTATGGGACACTGATAAGATTGCATCCTAGCGCTTCGTGTTCTGGTGGAACACCGACGTGAGTTTCGACAGGGGATGCTTGCAGACTATGTTGATCTCAAGAAAGCGTTTGACTCAGTGCATCGTGAGTCACTCTGGGATTTTCTGCGACTTCGCGGAATTCCTGCATCTATTATTGCTATTAACCCTCTCACGCACGGTGACGCGATCGCGTCAAAACGGGCCCGTCTGCAATCTGAGCTTTTGACGCGAATTGCGTCAAAAACAGTTAAAAACTCGCCAAAAATAAAGTATTTATCAGAATTATGTCAAAATTTTCTGCGTCAAAGATCCAAGCTAGACCTATAAAATAAACTAATTATCAACTCTCTCGTGTGAGTGGATGTGAAATGATAAGGGTTTGTGTCTCAGTTTCCACTCAGCAGGCAGCCTGTGAGCGTGAATTGTCGTCCCTTTAAAACGTGTCCCGAGCTGGCCAGTATGAAAATTATAATGGTAGCGTTGGAATTCTCATAAAAATCCGCTTTTATTGGCATATAAACCATAAAAAGTTGACTCAGGAAGTTTCGAGCTACGAAGTGGTGAACGTAAGTATTTTTTATTTCTCTTTACTCAATATTTTTTTCGGAGTCGGTAAATTCCGCTATTTATTTGCATTTCTTGTTATTTTTTTCTTTCATAAGGCAGACTAATCTCTTGCAAAACCAATGATATATAATAATGTCAGGAAAAAAGAATACACGTTGGTGAAATTGATAACATAAAAAAATAATTCGCCGCACAGTCAGGCCATTTCGCGGGGCCCCTTAGGGAGCATAAGACGGATGTCGCAGTGGACGGAAAAACTTATTAAACTTTTCGTGCGTGAGAGGGTCAATCTTATTATTGACTATTGGTTTGGTTTGATGACTGGTCTGTACTCTGGGACTGACAGTGCTGTGAAGTGTGCGTCCTTGCCCCATCACTTTTCAACACTTGTATGGACTGGGTATTGGGCAGAGTTGTATATCAAAGTGATTGTGGAGCATCCCTCGGCAACACCAAGATCATTGATCTTGTTTTTGCCGATGATGCAGTAATCTTTGCTGAGTCGCTGGAGGTCCTGGTGATGGCTCTCGAGGCGCTGCACGAGGAGGCTAAGCCTTTGGGACTTGAGGTCTCCTGGCTTAAGACCAAGGTCCAAGTATTTGGAGGCTTACTAGATGAAATATTACAGTCTGTTAATGCGTGCGGCGAGGACATTGAGATCTTGGAAAGTTTTACATACCTTGGTAGCGCAGTCCATAATGACGGCGGGTCAATTCAAGAAGTCTTACGGCGGATTGGCATAGCGCACGGTGTTATAAACTCGCTCAGCACGAGTATTTGGCGTTGTCGGTACCTGTGGAGGAGGACAAAGATCCGGATCTTCAAGTCGCTTGTGATCCTTGTCTTACTCTGTTTGTGAAATACGGACACTAAATAGCGACTTGAAGAGGCGAATCGATGCCTTTGGTAATAAGTGTCTTTGCATAATCATGGGGTATCGCTAGGATGATTACGTGTCAAATCAGCGATTGCACCGTGAGACTGAATCGAGGCCTGTTACCTGCATAGTCCGTTACCCTGAAACCGATCCTTTCGGGTTGTATCTGTAAGAGACAATACTGCGTGGAGGAGTCCGAGGGGGGCCCGACCACGCAGACCCCTGCAATGCCGACGCAGGGGGTGGGTCTGCTTATGACTAGTGCGGGGCAAAGCCCTCGGGAATCCCGCACTCTAAATCGAGTGGTAGGGCCCCCTAGCCCATTTTTATCTTACGGGGGTGGCCGGGGCGGTGCAGAGGCGGCGCCTACCCGTCGAATCCCTCCTGGGATAAACTTCCGGAGGGTTCTTCGTGTGGGCTCCTGGAACGTTCTGAGCCTCTCAGACGATCATTGACTACCTCTAATTTCGAACGAGCTCAGTAGGCTGAGAGTGGATACAGTGGGACTCTCTGAGACGAGAAGGGCTGGTAGTGCCGAGACTAGCAGTGGGGGTTACACCTACTACTGGTCCGGCATGAGCAATGGTCACCGTGTCCGGGGAGTAGCTATAGGCATCTCCAGCAAACTGCAGCCGTCAGTTGTTGAGGTTACTCCGGTTGATGAGCGTATAATGCGGGTGAGGATGAAACACACACTGGGTTTTATGTCTCTTGTTGCAGTGTACGCTCCTACCGAGGTGCGTAAAATTGAAGAGAAGGAGATGTTCTACGCCAAACTCGACTCTGTATTAGACCAGTGTCCTCCTCGGGACACACTCATTGTCTTGGGCGACTTCAATGCTACTACTGGCACTGTGAGAGATGGCTACGAGTTATGTGTTGGTCCCCATGGCTCCGGTACCAGAAACATTAACAGTTATCTGCTTGTGAATTTTGCGAGGTCCAGAAGGTTGATAATTGTAGATTATTGGTATCAGAAACCAGAGCTGCACCGCTGGACATGGTATATTAATGCCAGAGGGGTAGCTAAGGAGATCGACCACGTCCTCGTTAGTACTCGTTGGAGGATCCTCCAGAACTGCAGGGTTTACCGGAGTGCTGAGTTCCTTGGAACAGATCACAGACTTGTTGTTGGTACACTTAAGCTTCATGTTAGGTCCAGAAGAATCTCAAGAGGTAACCATACTGTGTTTCATCTTGAGAAACTGAAGGACTTGACATGTGCCCATGAGTATGCATGCAGTGGCAGTCTCAAATCGGTTTGATGTGCTCGGTGCCCTCGAGGGCCCTTTAGAAGTGTGGGATACCTTCAAACGTGAAACTCTCCAGGCTGCCAAGGAGTGTATTTGGGAGCGCCCGAGGTCAAGTCGTAGTTTTGTCTCGACGAAGACGCTGGGAAATATCGAGGAGAGTCGCGCTGCCAGGCTGGCTGGGAATCAGGACCGGCACAGGGCTCTGTCACGCCGGACTAGAACCCTCCTGGGGAGAGACAAGGAGAGGTATGTCAGGATTCTCACTGAGGATGTCGATTTGACATTTGGCCATTTAAACGCTAATGACCTTCGACCCGCCTACCGAGCCCTGAAGAAGCTCCGTTCTAAGTTTCCATCTCGGGCGAGTGTTATTCGAGCAGCAGATGGGCGCCTCGTGTCGGACATGGATGGGCAGATGGCTCGTTGGGCTGAGTACTTTGTACTTTGGGCAGTTGTTCACGGTGGACCCTCCAATTGAGCAGCTTCACACCACTGGATTACGGGCAGTGGATGCCGATCTTCCCATTCACGAAACCGCACCCACTCTTGACGAAGTCAGAGAAGCTGTAGCAAAGTTGTGGGGTGGAAAGGCAGCTGGTGTTTGTAATATCAGTGCGGAGCTCCTCAAAGCTGGGGGTGAGGCCATGATCCGCGGGTTGCATGCTGTCCTGACTGCCGTGTGGCAATCATGTACCATTCCTCCTGACTGGAAAAGGGGGCTGGTCGTCCCTAGCTGGAAAGGGAAAGGGGACCGTCAGGAATACAACACTTACCGCGGTATTACACTGCTCAGCGTGCCAGGCAAGGTGATTGACCATCTATTGCTGACACGGATCCGCAATCATCTGCTGAAGCATCAGAGAATGTAGCAGTCTGGGTTCACGTCTGGTAAGTCAACAACGTACCGTATCCTAGCGCTGCCTGTCTTGGTGGAACACCGACGTGAGTTTCGACAGGGGATGCTTGCAGCCTATGTTGATCTCGAGAAGGCGTTAGATTCAGTGCATCGTGAGTCACTCTGGGATCTTCTGCGACTTCGCGGGATTCCTGCAAGGACTATTGGTTTGATGACTGGTCTGTATTCTGGGACTGCGAGTGCTGTGAAGTGTGGGGGAGGTGTATCCAGCTTTTTTCCTGTTAATACAGGATTGAGGCAAGGGTGCGTCCTTGCCCCATCACTTTTCAACACTTGTATGGACTGGGTATTGAGCAAAGTTGTAGATCAAAGTGATTGTGGAGCATCCCTCGGCAACACAAAGATCACAGATCTTGTTTTTGCCGATGATGCAGTAATCTTTGCTGAGTCGATGGAGGCCTTGGTGATGGCTCTCGAGGCGCTGCACGAGGAGGTTAAGCCTTTGGGACTTTAAGTCTCCTGGGTTAAGACCAAGGGTCCAGGTATTTGGAGGCTTACTAGATGAAACAGTACAATCTGTTTATGCGTGCGACGAGGACATTGAGATCTTGGAAAGTTTTACATACCTTAGTAGCGCAGTCCATAATGACGGCGGGTCACGTCAAGAAGTCTTACGGCAGATTGGCATAGCCCACGGTGTTATGGACTCTCTCAGCAGGAGTATTTGGCGTTGTCGTCTGTGCAGGAGGACAAAGATCCGAATCTTCAATTCGCTTGTGATCCCTGTCTTACTCTATGGTTGTGACACATGGACACTAGCGAATTGAAGAGACGAATCGATGGCTTTGGTAATAAGTGTCTCCGCAGAATCATGGGGTATCGCTGGGATGATTACGTGTCAAAACAGCGATTTCACCGTGAGACTGAATCGAGGCCTATTACCTGCATAGTCCGTCAGCGGGAACTTCGGCTATATGAGCATGTGGCACGCTACCCTGAAACCGATCATTCCCATTGGGTTGTATTTGTACGAGACAATCCGGCGTGGAGGAGGCCAAGGGGGCGCCCACAAGGCTCGTGGCTGGGGCAAGTTGATGTTGTATGTCGTATGAGCTGCTTGGTATGGGGAGTCGCGCGTTGTGACTCCCGGGAGTGGCGTCGTAGGGTGGGCGATGCGACGCGCCCCCCGGCGTATGCCCCCAATGATTGATTGATCGTCAATTGAATTGAGATAAAATATAAATTAAGAAAGTTCTCTCTCTGCAGGAAAAGTTGTATATTTCTAGTCCTTGATATAAATACTCAGATATTGATGGGGTGCTGTAAATTAATTTGACCGATACTCATTTTACAGTGAATCTTTATCTCTGTTATGAAAAGCATATACAAAAATGATCTATTTATATTAATGAACCAAAACAGCAACAGAAGATGTTTCATTTCATTGCCCGCAGTAGTATTTTTTTTTCAAAGCTGAGATGAAAATACTGGCGTTGTGTAACAAATATGCTTTCTCGAAATATGGTCCAGAATTTGTGGACATATTTGCGTTTGCGTAAGTATTTCTGCAAACGCAAGTCCGCAAATTTATACTCTTCCGCACATCCGCAAACGAATTAGGACCTTCTTACTTGCTGAAGTTGCGGTTTGCGGAAGTGTTTGGAGAAGTGCCCACCTCTGCTCTACATTGACAAAATATTGTAATATACTTGATGGTATGCCTTGAGTGTTATAATACCAAGAATCAAGAAGCTGGTTGATGATATGCAGCATCACCCAAAACACTGATTGGAATGGAGATATAAATTATTGTAATAGAAACATTGTAAATGCTTTAACTTTTTTTTGTAAGAGACGTTATATAACGATTCAAGTGTCTCATTATATTGTTGTCTACTCTAGGAATGTGTATTCGTTGTTTGGTTTCAATGATGTATTATTCGCAACGAAAGAAAATATTGGACTAATAGAATTAATATTTTTTTTTCTGACATACAGGGGCCATTTATAAGGGACGTTAATAAGGGACATTAATAATTTAAGGGGCCATTAATAAGGGACGCTATATGAAAACGGACTAATGACCGTAAATAGTTTGGGAACCACTGGTCTAGAGACATGTATGTACCTAACCATGTTACAACATTATGAGTACTAGAGATTCTCGGCGTTGCAGCCAATGCTCCTTTCAAGATACCTAGACAAAGTAGACATGGTGAGGGCTTTTATGACAACATAGCAAAGAGGAATAACAGTACTAATGGTTGGTATAATAGGAGTAATGATGGAAGAATAATGCACATATGGACTTAAGTTAACTGGTAAAGTCCTGAGTATGGGCAACATACTCGAAACGACGTAAGTTACGTACCGACGAGAGGTCAAAGTCGGGCGTGAGCTAAGTCAAGCAAAATTCAACTTATTTGATGACTTAGCGCTAAGTTGACTGTGATTACGTCGGCTGCGCAGCCAATCAGAGCTCCTGTGACAAAACGTTTCAGCCAATGAGCGACCCACGGAAACACTGTTTTTATCAAGCCGTGAAAAAAGTACAAACATCCTCGCCAGGCAAGGAGAGTCGCCTCTCTGTAGGAAGAAGAAACCAAATATCAGCTCCGAGCCAGCTCAGCTCTGCACATAATATCAGGGTTTTCATGTACAAAATATCACCACACAGAGATAAGTGGGTGACAGTCATGTGCTGGTGAAAAACAATTTACCTCTGTTGATGCAATTATTTACATAACACCAGAGTTTTAATAATAAAGCCTTACATGAATCTGAAGCAGGATTCACACATAAACGCCTTCTGATATGTTCCATATAATAAGAAACTGTTTTTTAGGTGACATACTTGTTCTTATAAGGTTTCAGAAATCTAATATAGCAGATCAAAGTAAATATGATCAAAATTGTTCCAAACACATGTGTTATATTGGCCAGTGACGCAGCCAGAAATATATTTCGGGGGAGGGTGGGGGGCGGCACAATGACTAAACATGATAAATCTATAAACACGCTGTATCTCACCATGAGCGTTGATGTATGGCTAAATCACCCATCTTGTCTTCCGTCCCTTCTCCAAACCACTATTCCTCCCGTCTACATCGTGCACTATTTGATTAATCTCTTGGATATATCCATCCTAGTACATAAAGTAAAGTAAGTCTGATAAAGTATGTGTCAATAAAAGACTTTCTACTCATAATTGCATATTCTTTAAGTTCTCAAAACATGTGACATACCGAGTATTAGTCCCTGAATTTAACAAATATTTTGACATGAGATTTCTAATCTATTCTCGAGCACATAGCAAAATTTCAGTGCTCACGTGCTCCCCTCCCCCCTGACTGCGCTACTGGATTGCACACACGTTATTTGGATTACCTACTTAAAAAGGGTAAATTTATGTTATTGGGCAACTACCAATTTCGAGGCCGACACTTAGTTTTCCTAAATAGTTTTGATGTGTTTTGAATCAATCTGGCATTCGTTATTGTCGAAAATCAATGTTTGTTTACAGGTGCGGGGGGTGCCCGCTGCGGCCCTCCTGGTCCACCCCGCAAACCTTGCTCCGCTTTGCACTGCCATAGTATTGAATTTTTTTCTTTTTCATATCATGTTACTAATCCAAACTCCACCTCTAACCTAATCTGATTCAACCTAACTTAACCAGTTTCCGCTGAAATAACGGTATATTTTCGGTAGTACATGTAACGTCATTATTATTCATTGGTCTGGTTTCCAGTCGTGTAAAAGTACCATAAAATAAATCTCTGAATAATGTTCAGTCGCTGTATAGTTAGTTTTTTCTCCAAGCAATATTTAACCATATATACGAGTATGTTATATATATATATATATATATATATATATATATATATATATATATATATAATATATATATATATATATATATATATATATAGCCGATTTAAAATATGAATTTTAAAGTGCACGCCAAAAAGGAGGCCGTGAGGGCCGTGACATCACAATTCAGGAACCTGAGCAGACGATCAAAAGACCAACAACGATATCTGGGTCAACGCAGGTAAGAATAACATTTTATTTTGTTGTTCCTATCAAGCTACGTATTGAAGACGTTGTAACAGTCTTATAGTGTATGAAATTTGTTCTCTATATGTTTTTATCACGAGTGTTAGTGGATCTAGCTGAGAATGCTGTTGACTTTTGGCGAAGCAGATCGGATCACATCCAGCTATGACAACCCAAGATCATATAAATATTAACTAAGTAACATAGTTTATAATTATGTGATACATATGGGGAGGCGGTGGCCGAGTGGTTAGCGTCTTGGAGTGTTGAGCTCGATGTTCCGAGTTCGAATCCTGCTGGGGACAACTCTTTCGACCTTCTTTGATGCGGTCGACAAGAGCCTGGTAGGTGAGCAAAAGGTCTCGAGTTCAAGTCCAACCAAGGAGCAACTGTCAAATCCATCGTCGAGTGGCCGAAGAAACCCGCATTCGGCATACCTGTTCTTCCGACTGCGACTACAAGTGCGGCGGAAGGAGCACCAGGTGGCAGCATTAGCCTGACTGAGTATTCGAACATCACAGAAAACGGGATCTTCACCTATAAGTCACAGGTGTCACTATAAAAATCCTTGCCTGCGCCACCATCGGGCGAGGGCCAACCATCACGACCCTCCAGAATGTGCAGGGGCCAACCGCCTGAGCCCTCAAAGAATAAATAGCCTACAGTCGCTATAGGCTCCAAAGTAGAAAAAAAGAAAGAAAAAAACATTAACATGGTCACCATGCATACGCATAGCTACATGTGGTTTAAAGTGCTCTTGTCTACCGAAAATCTCCTCCCCGTCGGCGAGAGTTCCAAGTTTCACGTTGTCAAGTGTTTTTATTTATGTTTTCTACGACTCTCTCTCTCTCTCTCTCTCTCTCTCTCTCTCTCTCTCTATATATATATATATATATATATATATATATATATATATATATATATATAAAATATATATATATATATATATATATATATATATATATATATATATATATATATATATATATATATATATATTGTCAATATAATATAATAACCAATTGTTGAGGAAACTGTTACCAGTACAGGGAGGTCCCGAAGATACGAGCAGTTAGGTTCCACCTGGCATACTCGTAAAGCGTAATCTCGTATAACGAAACACATAACTAATGGTAAAATATAGGTTTGGTTCCAGGACCCCATTAATTTAAAAAAAATTAAAAAGACATGTTTTTCAAGCTATTTTGCTATTTTTAAACTATAGCAAACACAACAAACACACAGCGTCTATATTACCCACACTGTACTACCTATTCTGTAGAAAAAGCATTCTGAAAGAGAAAATAGCACACAAAATAACATACCTGCACAAATTCAATGCACATTAATTAACCCTTTCACGCACGAAAAGTTTAATAAGTTTTTCCGTCCACTGCGACATCAGTCTGGGGCTCTCGGGGGGTAAAGTAAGGGGCCCCGCTTAATGGCCTCACTCTGCGGCGAATGTTTTGTTATGTTATCAATTTCAACCACGATTATTCTTTTTTCCTAGCATTATTATATATCGTTGGTTTCGCAAGAGATTATTCTGCCTTATGAAAGACAAAAATAACAAGAAATGCAAGTAATGGCGGAGTTTAACGACTTAGGAAAAACATTGAGTAAAGAGAAATAAGAAATACTTACGTTCACCACTTCGTAGCTCGATACTTCCTGAGTCAACTTTTTATGGTTTATATGCCAATAAAAGCGGATTTTTATGAGGATTCCAACGCTACCATTAAACTTTTTATATGGCCAGTAGTTCTTGAGAAAATGGAGGAAAACTGAAACACATGTTGGAAGACGGATTAGGCTACAAGTATGGCTTACCCGGCTCGGGACACGTTTTAAAGGGACGGGCAGTCCGCGCTGACAGGCTGCCTGCTGAGTGAGCTGGGACACAGGCCCTTATCACTTCAAATCCACCCTCACGAGGGAGTTGACAATTAGTTTATTTTATAGGCCTAGTTTGGATCTTTTACGCAGTAAATTTTGACGCGATTCTGATAAATACTTTATTTTTGGCGAATTTTAAAATGTTTTTTGACGCAGTTCGCGTCAAAAGCTCAGATGTAGACGGGCCCGTTTTGACGCGATCGCGTCACCGTGCGTGAAAGGGTTAAACATAAACATGCATAACACTCACAAGTGGTAATGTTGTGTGGGGAGACAGGAAGCTGGCACGTAGCCAGCTGAGAGTCCCTGTTTTCTCTATCCGAGGCTCGAGAGAAAACAGGGGTGACTGCGTTTGCAGGGATGACTGGGTTAGAGTTCTTCCTCCTCCCTTTGATCATTTGAGCTCCCGTCACACATTTCATAATCGAACCACGATAGCGCCACCAATTTGATTATTGACGCTATCGTGAAATTTAACCACGAAAAAAGCAGACCACGATAGCCTCACAACAATGTCACGCTGCCTGTACGTATATGTCATGACGGTCGTAAGATGGTCACGATGGAGTCATGACAGCTGTAAGACTATGTCACGAATGGAAAATAAACGGTCATTTTGTCGTCACGATAGAGCTACGATAACCACGACAGTGCCATGACGGTGCCATGAACGTACCACGATAGCGTCAAGAGCTAGCCCCACACGTGGGTGGAGGTTGCCATGGTGATGGAGAAGGAAGGGGGACTATAGAGATGAAGGTGGGAGAAACAGGGTTGTGTTGGTGATGGGGAATGGGGGGAAACGGGGGAGGGGGGTTGTAATAAAGAAGGGGGTGTTGGACCGTTGGTGTTGGTGGGGAAATGGGGGGGGGATGGAGAAGGCGTTGTGTTGGTGGGGGTGGGGGGTGTTACCACGTGCTGATGGGAGTAGTGGGTAGGGAGTCACGGGGGGAGTGTCATCACGTGGTGGTGGGAGTAGTGGGAAGGTAGTCGAGGGGGGAGTGTCACCATGTGATGGTGGGAGTAGGAGGAAGGTAGTCGAGGGGGGAGTGTTATCACGTGGTGGTGGGAGTAGGGGGAGTGGAGTCGGGGGTGGGTGGAGGTGAATGAGAAAGGGGGGGAAGGCGGAAGAGGGTGCAAAAAAGGGGGAGAAGGCGCGCGTAACGAACGGTTTCTTATCGTCACGATAAACATACGACGATCATGATAGTGTCACGAAGCTGCTACATAGATAACGATAGCGTCACGATAGACTTACGATAGCGCTGCGTTGGGTACGAAAATCGGGGAGCTTCCCGATTTTTTAATGCACGCACTAACTTTTCGTGGCCTCGGCCGAGCGCGTCACGATCGGTCACGATGGACCCATAACCAGGACCATGACGGCGCTGCGCACTGCATTGTTGGCGCGTTCGTGGTTCCATTATGGAATGTGTGAAGGGGGCTCGGGAAGAGGAAAGATCCTCGGTGCTGCCGCGTGATACAATAGACTCGAGAGGGTAGGGTAAGTAAGGGACAAGGGAGGGGTGCACAGATCTCTTCCACTGCCCACAAACTCGTCTCTGCGCATCTGAATCATTGTACATCGTCCAGTGATGTGAATTTTTGTAGGCCACATTGTCGTACCGAGCCACGAGAATTATCATATTTTCAGATTGATTATCGTACAACCTTAGGTAAAATCATATAGTCAGTAAATGACTTTATAATTTTAGTAAATAACTTATAATTTACTTTAGTAAATAACTTGGTAATTTTACTCACCCCAGTTTGAATGTCGTAGCATTGGATTTTCGATCTCGTATATTGAAAATAGACCCTAATTTACACATCTCGTATCATCGGATTCTCGTATATCGAATGTTAGTATAACGGGACCTCCCTGTATCATATACATGGCACTTATAGCGCGTTTTCGCGACGTTCACCACCCTGGGCCAGTCTAGTCTATACCGTTCCAGGCTGGACTGATGCTCGCGAAAATACATCGAGACTGGCCCCGTCCCATTCGTCGTTCCTATTGGCTGGGGGATCGAGTGGGCGGTTCTCCGGGCAGAAATTGCAAACATTTTGAAAAGCGCGCGTTTTATTAATTGACTTCTCAATGGGAAGTCAAGTTGCAGGGATGACTATGAAAAAAAGAATGATGATATTTAATTTCATTTACCGTTAATAACACTATCTATAGTCGCCACTGCACTAATGTCGCAGGGGGGCATATAAATACGAGTTTTAGCATCACTACAGATCACATCACGTGCACAGTACGTAGTTTACATTATCTACATAACACTATAGCCACGGTACATGTCTTCAGTGACACATACAAGTCTGTAGTGATGCTAAAATTCGTAATATATGGCGCCTGGTGACATTAGTGCAGTGGCCACTATAGTGTTGTTGACGGTACATTATTTTCCCAAGATGTTGTTTCAGGAAATTGCGAATATTGTAATTTTTCGTGAAATTACTTTAATCTTATGGTCGGCCATCATGGTGTTTCATGTCTTATCAGCAGCACAAGAAGCTCCTGGTCATCTTCCCCGCTGACTTTAGTGCGCATGCGCCAGTTCTCCCCACACTAGTCCAACCAGGTCCTGCTCGCTGGCCTGGCCCAGTTCCAGCCCGGTCCAATCCGCCTCGCGAAAACAGTGGCCGCCCGGGACTAGTCCAGTCCAGACCGGGCCAGAGCGGTCGCGAAAACGCGCTATTAGCTGGTTTAGACCAGTAAGAAGAACGTTACAACACTTAAACTCGCGCCCCTGCGTACCACCTGTGTTACCAAGCTGCGCCACCAGGCGGCAGTAACTCCACCCTCTCCAATCGCCATCTTGTTTGCGTTCTTTAGCTGGCTCTGACGTCCCGCTGGAGCTCTGTATTTTTTTGGGGGGATTTCCAGGACATTTGTCAGTTACGGATTTCGTTTGGTGCTTGGGGTCCCCACGAGTCCGCTTCTCCGGCCGCCGTTGCCGTTCACCGCCCAACAATGACGTCACAAAAAAGTCAACCGCACCGTGCGGCCTTGAGTTATTATTATTTATTTTTTTACATCACAAAGGACTGGCCAAGGCCGCAACAAAAAGAGGTAACACAAAGCCCGCTTAGTTGCCAGTCCCAAAGACTACTGTATACTGGACTTGTTACTGGCGCCCAGTGGCGGCTCGTGAGAAAATAAAATGGGGGGACTGCAAGCTTTACACAACAGTAGGATACACAAATTTGACCTATCTCAGGTATGAGTTGTAGTTGATGTTCACGGATTTCAGGGCATGGTAGTAGTGGTGGTGGTAGAAGGGATAGTGGGGGTGGTAGTGTTGGCAGTAGAGGGGATGGCTGAGGTGGTGATGGTAGAATTACAGTATTACTTGAAAATAAAGTCAGTACCGCTTGATTTGAATCTTTTCATTTAATGTCAGCTGGGATAAGTTGATGTTTTGCAAATACTTCACTGGATTTTCCATCTTCATAGGGTAATTAAAGAAAGCGCGATTTAACCAGTTTTTTTTTTTTTTTTTCAACAAAAAGGGGGATGCACGAACGCAATCCCCCGCTAACAAAAAAATTCGCACTCAAGTTAACCACATTTGGGTTCATCGCAAGGGTCAGCACCGCCGGAGTGCAATGGCGGGCCTCTCCCTGAGAAAACCGCCTTCAGGATTGCGGTTCTCCTGTGCCAGGTAAGTATGCACACCGTTTACACGCACTGGGGACGAGACTAAAAAGCTGGCTCGGTTGCAGCTCTTGGTGTTCACAAGTGGCGCGGCGGCAGCACAGACATGAATCGTACAGCAAATATGAAAGTAACTTACATTTACGTCTGGTTTTAATGAAAATTCACTTAGTAACGTATTGAAAATAACATATAATGACTTTTTATTATGATATATTTGTTAGTAGTGTATCAATTCTGCTGTGTCTCTAAAGACATCATACAACTGGTAGTGAGTGTCTGGGGGTGCTGCAGCTCCGCAGCCCTATGCCACAAGCCGCCACTGCTGGCGCCCATGATTAGTGGAGGCTAATCGGCATGGTAAAAAAAGTGTTTCGAACATCACTCCCATTTCCTTTCCTGTGGTTTATCAGTATAAATTATATACTGGTATCTTCGTAAATGTTTGTTCTATAATATTATCAAATAAAAAACAGTAAAACACACTTAAGAAATGCCATTATGAGACTCTGAAGAAATATGCATGAACTTAATATTCACTTAAACTCTCCGCCATGAAATATTTTGCGAGAAAACATTTAACGTGGAACATATCAATAGAAGCGGAATTTTATTAGCTTTCCATTGATGTATTTCGTGTTCTGATAAATGAATTAGCACCATGCATAAATTAGCGTTAACTAATTAAATAGCATCATCAATCGGGTAATTTTCCCGATTCAATCAATCAATCATTGGGGGCATACGCCGGGGGGCGCGTCGCCTCGCCCACCCTACGACGCCACTCCCGGGGGTCATCACGCGCGAGTTCCCATGCAGGCTCCTTTCCCATACCAAGCAGCTCTCGACAAGCTTTCCCATATCAAGCAGCTCTCGGCATTTTCCCGATTGATGATGTTATTTATTTAGTTAACGGTAATTTATGCATAGTGATAATTCATTTATAAGAAAACGAAATATATCACTGGAAAGCTAATGAAATTCCGCTTCTATTGATATGCTCCATGCTAAATGTTGTCTCGCAGAATACTAAATGGCGAAGAATTTAAGTGAATATTGAGTTCATGCATATTTCTTCAGTCTCATAATGGCATTTATTTAGTGTCTTTTACTGTTTTTTATTTGATAATATTATAGAACAAACATTTACGAAGATAATAGTATATAATTTATATTGATAAACCATAGGAAGGGAATGGGAGTGATGTTCGAAAATGTCAGGAATCGCGGCATTGACCTCCACTGAAAATAGCCCAAACTGAGTAGCAAGTCCAGTATACAGTAGTCTTTGCCAGTCCCTATAAAGAAGACAGTAAGAAAATAAAAAAAGAGGGGTGGGACAATTTGTTCGGGAGGTGTCCTGTCACTCTTCTCTTGAAAAGATTTAAGTCGTAGGAAGGTGGAAAAATAGAAACAGGAAGAGAGTTCCAGAGTTTACCAGTGAAAGGGATGAAAGAGTAAAGATACTGAATAACTCTTGCATTAGGGAAGATGGACAGAATAGGGATGAGAATGAGTAGAAAGTCTTGTGCAGCGAGGCCGCGGGAGGGGAGAGGAGGCATGCAGTTAGCAAGTTCAGAAGACCAGTGAGCATGAAAATAACGGTAGAAGATAGCAAGAGAAGCAGCATTGCGGTCAGAGGAGGGGAGTTGATGAGACGGAAAAGCTTGTGAGACATAATCCATACATGGGCGGATAAGGCCCCTGTAGAGAGCAAGCAACTGGGAGGGCATGGCATGCTTCCGTAGGGTGTCGGCGCATGGAGGAAGCTGGTATGACTCGGCCTCGCCACGTTTTGCCAAGAAGAACTTGTACCTGTAATGATAGCAGTTATCAAATTTTATACAGGTTATGCCACTTAACATTAAGCAATGTAAAATACAATACCATATATTGAAAATATACTAATCAAAACAAAAACGACTGCGTCGCAAAAAGAAAGCCAAGAAAACATAATTCAGCCATTAATAAAATTGATATAAAAAGGTGTCGCCAAGAAATTAATGTAAATATATACATGAAAAGTATATTTATTTCTAGTGAAAAGTAGGCCTATTAACTTTAGCATTAATGACTAGAGCTGGTAGCATCTCTCAACTTGTCGCTGGCGCTCTTGTTCTTGGCTTGACGATGCTACCGCATCGTCTAATTGCCACAATGTCACCTAGGGTAGTATATAGGGCCTACCTGAAGGAGTTCACATCGCTGCAGTTGTCCTTGTCTCCATACAAGGCGCAGGTGAAGGCCTGAAGTTCACTGAAGACATCTTCGTCAAGTTCTGGTTGCTGTCCCATCTTGGTGAATAGCTGTTGGTACCTTGCACTCCGCTTCACCATCTCCAATGCTGACAGTTTGCCCTTTCCGGCAAAGGCACTGGTGGCATCGCATCCCGTCATCGCATGCATTGCTGGAAGGGCGTTGGTGACAGATGGTCCAAGGGAATCAGCAATCAGGTGGGTAGGAACAATGCGCGATGTACCTTTGGTTCGGTCAGTGAACTTCTGGTACAGTGGACATCTCATCTTGTTCTGATAATGCAGTAGTACAGGAGCATTAGTAAAAATTTAACGAAAACCTAGAAAAAAATAGTAGCCAACTGATTTTTTCAGGGGAGCTCCAGAAAACCATAAGCATGTCCACTGTACAAAGTTCTGCAAATTCAACCTGGTGGCATTTTCAGAATTGAAGATGGCCGCTATAACAATTTGCGATAAATGGTTAAAATACCAAAATCGGCATAACTGGCAACTTATTACAGTGGACCCATGCCATGTTCATTTTGAGTTAAAATAATTAGCACAAAGTGTAATTACTAGTATATTATAATAATAGTGAGTGATAATTAGCATAAATTATAATTAATAGTATATTATAATAATAATAATAATTGGAGTGGAAACTTCAGCGACCAGACTATTGAACAAGAATTGATGCGGTTGCTGAAGACTTCCGGAGGTATGACTCGTGGTCGAGGAATTACAGACAGCACACTCAATAAATGGGTGCATGCTATGCCCAGATGCATCCCAATATGCGATGCCCTGGAATGTTTCACTGCAGTCCACAGTCACACATCTGACCAGCACGTAGATCTGCGTGCTAGCAGTACAGCCAGAGATGCTAAAGACTATGAGACCTTCCTCAACTGGCTCAAAGTACACTCTCCATTTTCATATGGAGACCATGATGCTCTGGTCTGTGTAGCAAGCGGTGTTGTTGCTGGCAAGTGTGTAAATGCAGATCAAGCATTTGATATTGGTGTCAAGGCTGCTTCTGTAATGACTGGCGAAACCTATGCTGACGTAAAATTAAAACGAAAAGACCGTGTGACCAGCATCAGTGGTGACAAAAATCAGGTCACTGTGCGAGGTGTTGAGATGGAGGTGAATAGAACAGTATTGTTCATGAGGGTCACATGTGTGATCCGGGAGAGTTCTGAGATGGAGGAATATCTACTTCACGAATTTGCCAAACAACCACCCTCCCTATTCGATAAAGGTATCATGAGGAAGAACACTAAGAGTGTCCTTGCTAGTGTTCTCAAGTCGAAAGTGAATGTCCATCTAGAACTTCCAGATAATGCACGTTTCGTCCTTGATGGAGGACATCTTCTTCAAAGCCTGCCATGGCCTGCTGATCCCACATACAACCAGGTGTGTGACCAGTATGTATCCCATGTTCTTGTTCACTATGGGCCAGGTAGTATAGTAGTGTTTGACGGATATGGCAGTGCTTCCTCAACTAAAACTGCGGAACAGCAGCGAAGAGCCAAACAGAACACTTCTCCTGACATTGTCTTTGAGTTGGAAATGAAAACCACAACATCAAAAAAGGCATTCTCGGGTAATGGCAGGAATAAGGACCGATTAATCCAAAAATTAAAGGAGAAATATGAGGCTGTGGGTATAATTGTCAAACAGAGTGTTGCAGATGCTGACTGGCTGATTCCATCAAGTGCCATGATTACATCAACTGCCATAGATGGTGCCCTAACTCAAAATTCGCCTGTCGTTGTCGTGGGAACTGATACTGACTTGCTGGTGACGATGGTCACACAAGCCACCTCAAACATGAATCTTCATATGCTCTGTGGACGGAACCCTTTGCATGTGTACTGTATACGTGAAATCCAGGAAGCTTGTTCTAGCATCAAACAACACCTGATGTTTGTACATGCAATCACTGGATGTGATACTGTATCTTCCATATACAATCAAGGGAAAAAAAGGGCCCTTCAGCTGTTCGATAGTGATGACAATTGGGACTGTTTGAGTGTTTTCTCTCAGTCTGACAGCAGTCAGGATGAGATAGCACGCATAGGAGAGTTGTTTCTACTAAAGCTGTATGGAGCTGTCCGGTCAAATTCACTGGACAAGCATCGCTATGTTATGTACTTCCGATCTACACGTAGAGCGTCCTTATCCTCATCTGGTTTTCAAGTTGGAATCAATCCCTCCAACTTCAGCAGCTGCCAAGTTCCATAGCTATAGAACATACCATGCTGTTCAGCAATGGCAGGGAAATGAGCTACCACCAAATGAGTGGGGGTGGGAGTACAGAGAGGGGATACTTGTTCCAATCTATGCCGATAGGCCTGTTGCTCCCGAGAAGGTACTGAAAATGGTATCTTGCGGCTGCAAGGTAGGGTGTGGAAAGTCATGTCGTTGTTAAAAGGCACGGATGGAGTGTACCATAATGTGCACTGGTTGCAGTGGGTACAATTGTAAAAATTCGCATGTTCTTGATGTGCAAGGCGAAGGGGATACCACTGATTAGACATTCCTTCAACATATGGTTGGGTTATTTGTGGTTTCTAATTGGTGTTTTGTACAATATAACATAGTTTGGCTATTATAAATGTAACGTACGTACATAACATAGTTGTGGTATTATTAAAAAAAAAAAAAAAAAAAAAAAAAAAAAATGTTTTCACCTTATTGAATTTATGCTAATTATGTCAACTCAAAATATTTTTTATGGCTCCATTGTATTCAGCACACTCTAAAACATAGATGTACACACAAAAATCTTATTACTACGAACTCGGATGGATGATCATAGTACTTTTCATTTTACCGTTAATTGTGATGGCGGCCATTTTGAATTATGAAAATGCCACGAGGTTGAATTTGCAGAACTTTGCATAAGGGTGATATATACAATATTTTGGAGCTCTCCTGAAAAAATCAGCTTTCTACTATTTATTTCCACCTTTTAGCTAATGCTCCTGTACTACAGTGCAAGAACAAACACATCAGTGTCTTCACTGCTGATGACCACTGCCCTGTTGGAGGTTGATGCAAATTGTGCATGTAGCATCAGCCTTGTGTCCGCCTCTTCTTGTGTGGAATTCAGCTCATCAATTTCCTCTGATGATTCATCTGTAAGGCGGTAACAAACTTCACCAGATGTCACAAACAGTGTTCTGCCCTTGAGCCACGGCCTGTACTCCTCCTTCTGCCACTCAGACACAATGAAGTGGATCAAGTTGGTCTTATTCACTGACGATGTCAGGAACTTCCGCCACTGTTGAACTTGCTGACCACCCGCTATGTTGACGTACTGGATTTGGCAATCTCTCCTCACCATCCTCTCTAGATTCTTCACGGACACCTCCTGGTACACATCATAGACACAATGTATTGACAAGCACCCAGCACCTTCTTTGAGGACCATTTTCAATGACGCTTCCGCTATCTCAGTGAAGGTTTTCTCATCGCCAGAAAGTCTATTGATGATCATCATACCATCAATGATGGATGCCGTGGGAGCTGGGACTATGTTCGTGACTGAAGCCGTTTTCTCTAATGCTTTCCTCAAAGCGGCTTTGCAGGTCTTCTTCAGTGTGCCATCAGCATTGGCCAATGCCCAAGGTAGAGGACCAAGGGGAAAGGAAAGTACATCCTTCATGTTAACTTTCCTGTTTTGGGCCAGAACAATAATGTTCCCAAATAGATTCCGGTCTGCCTTCAATGTGATGTTGGTCCCATTGGTTCTCACTGTGGTTCCCTTGACTAGATTGGAGAAGGTCTTCAGTTTTTGCTGTGTGATGGAATCATGGAATGTTTTCGGGGAATCATGTCAATCGCCTTTCAAATTCTGCTTGTGCAGCTGCCCCGAGAGAATGAGCATCAAGCAAATCACGTTTGACGTCGTCTGGGGCCTTAATGCTGCTGGCAATGTTCATGAGATCTTGCGATAGACCAAAGGGATTCACCCATGTACTTTCCAAAAGAGTGTACACGGCATTCACACACTCCTCGTCTTTACTGATGCGGCTGGGTTGAAGGTCTGGATGTTTAGATGTGGTTCCAGACATTCCCGTCATAGTTTTCAT
Source organism: Chionoecetes opilio (assembly GCA_016584305.1). Taxonomy (NCBI): domain Eukaryota; kingdom Metazoa; phylum Arthropoda; class Malacostraca; order Decapoda; family Majidae; genus Chionoecetes; species Chionoecetes opilio. The sequence continues at coordinate 101,529 of JACEEZ010008531.1, read as the reverse complement.
CGGTACCCGGACAGTTTGCCTACGGACAGTTTGCCTACGGACAGTTTGCCTACGGACAGTTTGCCTACCGGACAGTTTGCCTACGGACAGTTTGCCTACCGGACATTTTGCCTACCGGACAATTTGCCTACCGGACAATTTGCCTACCGGACAATTTGCCTACCGGACAATTTGCCTACGGACACTTTGCCTACGGACACTTTGCCTCAGTGTTTCCACAGGAAAAAAATTCTTTCGCAAAATGTTCTCAAAATAACGTCTCATATATACTTTTTTTGGGCATGGTTTTTTTTTTTTTTTTTTTGCCTATAATTAAAAAAAAACTTGTATATGATAGAATGAGCTTGTCCATATGTTAATTGGGGGTTTGAGGGCAGACTGCTGAAAATTGAAAAAAATCTGTTTAATAAAACTTTTGAATGACTATTATTAAAAAACTAAGCTTCATTGGGGATTGCAAATGGTTGCATTTAGACGGCATTAGTGTGGACTTTATTCAATTAGTGCCCGGTATGGGTATGTCAAAAAGTATGAGAGCGGTAACCCTTACAATTTGTATCTATTTTACACTTTGTTACCCTCTATCTCAGTTAATTATGGACGGAGAGTGTTCATTTTTACTGGTGATATCATTGACGTTATCCACTATATATGTGCAGAGAACGAGCTCTGAGTGGGCCTTGGTTTGAAAAATGAATTTTTTTTTCTATTTTTTTTCTTCGCATTCTCATGGTCTACCCATTCACGCACCAAGAATGATAGAGACTTGAATTACCCTATACTTTTAGAAAGTTATGATATCTACCTCAAATATTAACCATTTGAAGAATGCAATGAAAAATGTGCTCTCTATAATTGTTCAAATATGAGCTTAAAATACTTTTTTTTGAAGATTTTCAAAGTCTTCCCGTTTCAAAAGGGAGGTTCATTCAGGCATGCAATTCACTCTATATTGTGTAGAATCCAATGCTGCTTGCTATTTGAGTGTAAAAAAATAAATAAATATATATATATATATATAATATATATGAATGCATAAACTTTGAAGAAAAAAATCCGTCTATATGCCCATATTTGGAATATTGTAATTCTAAGAGTTTTTATTAGAAACCCTTGAAACTCTAACAGCTGCTCAATAGTAGTATATTGTGCAAGGAGAAGAAATGGCAATGCTGTATGAATATTCATCTTTGAGTGCTAGTGACTTAAATATTGGTCATAGGACTTTCTATATTCAAATAGTGCCTGCGGTCAAATATCAAGGCTTATATTATTTTCAATTTTCCCTTGAAAATGAAATTGAATGGTGTTTTCTGTAGACTGCATATAGTTTTACGTATGAGACAGGTATATTATCGTTGAATTACTTTTATTGTTTTGTTAGAATAGCTTAAAAATGGCCTTATATTTTTCTCTCAAAATTTTTCAAATTCGTTCGATTTAATTTTTCGGCTTAAGGTATATCAAATGGACTATAGAGAAAGAGAAAAATTTAGAGAAATATGAGAGGGAGGGAAATGCCACTATTTTTTGTATAATTTAAATATTTCACCTTATGAATATTAGTTTTTGGGTTGTATCTGGTAAACCGTTTGTCTGATTGTAAAACGTATTGAAATTTATTTATAAATCGTTTTATGTTCTACACTTTTAATCTCAGTAATTTTTATTGTATCTATAAAGAAAATGCCACTTTTTGGGCTTAATGTGAAACATTACGCTTTAGGTATAATTGTTTTGAATTTTATCTTGTAAACTTTTTGCCTAATTATAAAACTAATAAACTATTTCTAGTTTTTTATGATCTATAATTTTAATATCGGGTTTTTTTTCTGTATCTATAAGGAAAAGGCCACTTTTTTGGGTATAATATAAAATATTATGCCTTATGAATAATACTTTTTGGGTTGTGTCTGCTAAACTGTTTGGCAGATTTTTAAACTAAAAGAATACTATTTATAAATTTTTGTATGATCTATAATTTTGATGCATATCTTTTTTTTTGTATCTATAAGGTAAATGATCCTTTGGGGGCATATAATGGAAATTATGACATTAGGAATCATAATTTTTGGTTGTATCTGTTAAACCGTTTGCCTCTCAATAAAACTTATAGAAGACTATTTATAAATATTTTTATGATCTATAATTTTGATATCTGAATGTTTTTTGTATCTCTATGGAAAATGCCACTTTTGGGGTATTCATGTAAAATATAATGCCAGATTTATAATACTTTTTGGCCTGTATCTGGTAAACTAATTGCCTGATTTTTAAACTAAAGGCACACCATTTTTTACATTTTTTAAAGTCTATAATTTTAATGCGTATGATTTTGTTTGTATCTATAGTATTTTCAAAAAATTTGATCCACCACCCTTCATATTTGTCGGATCTGTTTGATTTTGTAGTACATGATGGGTACTGTGTTAATACCCAAATTGTAAAAATTAAAATTAAATTTGGATAAAAATGGAAAAAACGCTAATATTTTCTACAATTTTTAATTATTTTCCATTATGACCCACATTAAGTTTCGTTAGTTCATGCTCGACTATATAGAATATATTTTTTAAGATTTTTGGGTTTAATTTTTTTTTATAGAATTTTTTTAATGTTTTTTTTTTTAAATAGCAAAAAAAATATATATGAAAAAAAAACGCAAATTAACTATAGAAATTATGCTATATTGTCGGGAACGTAGTAACGAAACTTTTTGTGGGGGATGAGGAAAAAAAATTAAAAACTTTAGGAAACAATTAGCGATTTTTAGTTTTTATCCAGTTGTAATAAAATTCACACAGATGGCGTATGAGTACAATATATATACTCTTGTGAAAAAACAAATTTATCCGACAAATATTTTTTGTGATAGATGTCAAATAATTTTTTTTTTTGAATGACTCGTGCACCCTTGCTATATGCCAGATCAGTCTGATATTTTCATATGTTAGAGATATTATACTATTACGTCATATGAGTATATATTATTAAAATCAGTTGAACATTCTTAGAGTTATAAAATGTCAAAATGTTTTACATTACAGGCGCCGAGCGAATAGTTTAAAGGTCTAAGAATCACTAATGGGGTCGCTCAACAACGATTAGTTATCGAGATAGAGAATATCAAATAAAGGGTACTTTGTACCTATGAATGATTTCTGAAAATAAATATTTTTCTCACTTAGGAGCTGAATTGGGGCATTTAAATAAATATTTTAAACTTTTTCCTAAGTGTGGAAATGCTATTAAAAATGATGTGTAATTGAAGTCCAGCGACATCCTGTCAAGAAAAAGATCTTCGAGACTTTGTATAGTGCCCTCTTATGACTTCGAATATTGGCATGTAATCCCCAAACTTTCACAAGTGTGTTTGAGTGACTTAAGTTTTTTGGATTAGGCTGATTTTCGGCTATGTTGTGAGGGAACTCCTATTGAGTCGTTGTTATGAATATGATAAACATCGGTCAATATATTTCGGAGTTAGCTACATCCAAAAATGTTGCAAAATCAAGCAAATTTGCCCTATTTTCACCTACAAGAACGAAATGTAACGACAAAAATATGAATGGCTCTAATCATAAAAAGAATGACCTATTCCGGCTTAAATAACACCTTGTGACTCTTTCTACCATTTTGGGTTTTTGAGATAGAGCCTTTCAAAGAGTAGTATTTTTTGTCTTAAAATTGTGCCTGCGGCAATAACTCAAGGCTAATATTTCATTCACATTTTCCTTGAATACAAAATTAAATATTGAATTCTGTAGAATGCATAATGGTACACGTATGGAATAGGTAGATTATTGTTAAATGAATTTTATGGTTGTGTTACAAAAGCTTAAACATGACATTTTGATTTATTTGTTCAAAATCGTTTGATTTCATATTTCATTTTAGAGTATATACTAACGGTTGTTATAAGCCCAGCCACCCAACGTAAACTTTTAATGATAATAAACAAAAAAGATATGAGTGATTAAATATGACGAAAAAAATTATTGTGTCCCCTACAAAATTCTTTTTCTTTAAATTGACATCATTCGCGCACATTGTCAGTAGAGATAGTTTCTCTATCATCTATACAAAATATATACCGTTTCTCAATGAAGCTTAGTTTTGGAATAATAGTGCTTCAAAATGTGCCTTTGCATGATTTGTTCCGTGAAAAAGTCCATATTTAGAGCATTATAATCTTAACAGTATTTAGTATATTTACATGAAAATGTAACAGCATATAAACAAAAGTATAGTGTGATTGGAGATAAGATTTCATTGCTTTATCTTTATTAGTCTTGGAGTCTTAGTGACTTAAATAGCGGTAATAATTGCTGTCCATTTTACCCCCAAAAAATACTCTATTCAATTGTTGCCTGCGACAATAAGTCAAGGCTTTTATTTCGTGAATATTTTCCCTGAATACAAAATTGAATATTTTTTTTTTAGAATGCATATAATTGTAGGTATAAAACAGATAGATTATTGTTAAATGAATTTTATGGTTGTTACAAAAGCTTAAAAATGGCCTTTCGATAATTGTTTTTACAAATTTTCAAAATCGTTGCATTTCATTTTTCTTTTTAATCTATATAATGGGGACAGTAATAAGCCCAGCCACCCAATAGTATCTGTTTTTTATAATAAACAAGAAAAATATGAGTGATTAAATTTGTAGAAAACATTTATTTTTGTCCCATTCAAAATTCTTATTATTAAACTGACATCATTCGTGCACTATTTCAGCCAAGATAGTTTATCTATGATCTATACAAAATATATACTGTTTCTAAATGAAGCTTAGAATTGGAAAAATAGTGCCGTAAAAGGTACCTTTGCATGAGTTCTTCCATGTAAAAGTACATATTTATAGCATTGTAATTTTAACAATTTTAACTCTATATATATATGAAACCTATACAACTTCTAGACAGTAGTATAGTGCGATAGAGAACGGCATTTCATTGCCGTATCTTAATTAGTCTTTGAGTGTTTTTGACTTAAATATGGGTAATAATTGCAGTGGCCCCCCCCAAATATTTTAAGTATTTGCAAGAAAATAGCGATTATTTTTTTTGGCACTAAAATAGCAAGCAGCATTAGATTCTACACAATATAGAGTGAATTGCATGCCTGAATGAACCTACCTTTTGAAACGGAGACTGAAAATCTTCAAAAACTTGATTTTAAGCTCATTTTTGAACAATTATAGAGAGCACATTTTTCATTGCATTCCTCAAATGGTTAATATTTGAGGTAGATATCATTACTTTCTAAAAGTATAGCGTAATTCAAGTCTCTATCATTCTTGATGCGTGAATGGGTAGACCATGAGAATGCGAAGAAAAAAAAACTTTTTTTCATTTTTCAAACCAAGGCCCACTCAGAGCTCGTTCTGTGCACATGTATAGTGGATAACGTCAATGATATCACCAGTAAAAATGAACACTCCGTCCATAATTAACTGAGATAGAGGGTAACAAAGTGTAAAATAGATACAAATTGTAAGAGTTACCGCTCTCATACTTTTTTACATACCCATACCGGGCACTAATTGAATAAAGTCCACACTAATGCCGTCTAAATGCAACCATTTGCAATCCCCAATGAAGCTTAGTTTTTGAATAATAGTCATTCACAAATTTTATCAAACCGATTTTTTTCAATTTTCAGCAGTCTGCCCTCAAACCCCCAATTAACATATGGACAAGCTTATTCTATCATATACAAGTTTTGAAAAAATTATAGGCAAAAAAAAAAAAAAAATTATTCATGCCCAAAAAAAGTATATATGAGACGTTATTTTGAGAAAATTTTGAGAAAGAAAATTTTTCCTGTGGAAACACTGAGGCAAAGTGTCCGTAGGCAAAGTGTCCGTAGGCAAATTGTCCGGTAGGCAAATTGTCGCAAATGTCCGGTAGGCAAAATGTCCGGTAGGCAAACTGTCCGTAGGCAAACTGTCCGGTAGGCAAATTGTCCGTAGGCAAATTGTCCGTAGGCAAACTGTCCGTAGGCAAACTGTCCGTAGGCAAACTGTCCGGCCACGGTTTTCATCTGCGTTACACATTCACTGCGGTATTCGGACGTGATACAGTACCGCTTCACAGCACTAGCATTGAGGCTGAATCCCTTGGTACAGTCACTCCACCTAAATCGCGAACACACAGGCCTCGGATCCTCTCCTTCCATTTCCTTTTCGTATTTTCCAATAAATTATCGTTCATATTCTCAAAGTCTGTACAATGCATTCCTCCTCCTTCCCCTGGGATGTTGTTAATCCCACGGGGGCCATCTCTCCCTCCCTCGCCATCTCTCTCTCTCTCTCTCTCTCTCTCTCTCCTCTCCTCTCTCTCTCTCTCTCTCTCTCTCTCTTCTCTCTCCTCTCTCTCTCTCTCTCTCTCTCTCTCTCTCTCTCTCTCTCTCTCTCTCTCTCTCTCTGTCACGTTACCTTTTTCTTCCCTCCCATTCCTCTTAAATTTCAGTAACCCTTTCTCCCTTTCTCCTTCCTCTACTCTTTTGTCTCCCTCCCTTCTTCCCTCCCTCTCTCTCTTCCCCTACCTGCTTCTTACAACACCTGTTCCTCCTACCTGGTGGTCCTTCTGTCTCCCTCCTCCCTTCCCTCCCTTCATCTTTTCCTTTCTGTCTCCCTCCCTCCATCCATCCTTCCCTCCTTCCGTCCCTCCTTCCGTCCCTCACTCCTTCCCTCCTCCCTATCTCTCTCCCTCTGTTAGAGCTGTTAAACTGTCATTAGTGTAATTGCGAGACTTAAAACTATAATTACTATTCATTAACACCTACTGCTAAACAAGGCAATACTACCACCACTACTGCTATGCTATGTTTGGCATAGCAGTAGTAAACTAGTCATATTTGAATCGATCGTATATTCTAGAGCGAGAGAGAGAGAGAGAGAGAGAGAGAGAGAGAGAGAGAGAGAGAGAGAGAGAGAGAGAGAGAGAGAGAGAGAGAGAGAGAGAGAGAGTATAACATTTTTGTAGTATAAAATTAAGTGAAACAAACTATTGATTAAAGAAAGTATATTAATCATATTAATACGAAGTTCGTGTGTGCGTGTGTGTGTGTGTGTGTGTACTGACTGAAGTGCTGGTGAAGGCTAAGTGACTGCACATTTCCACTACATGCTTTATATATGGGTCCTGGCCCTGATATCTCCACTTAGCTTATAGGATGTAAATGGATCAGAAAGCCTTGCTTGAGGCACAAGGATAAAGTTTTTAGCACCTCGAGACGTCACCTTATTAAAATGTCTTTAGTGGTTGGTTTGTGCAGGAGTTAAACCCATAATTACCAGATTAGCCTCTCTCTCTCTCTCTCTGACACTATCACACAATGAGGAATATACACATACATAATGTAAAATTAAAAATACTTTAATTATAGATATTTCCAAACAATATTATTGGCTACATTCACACATCTACGCGCGCGCACGCACACACACACACACACACACACACACACACACACACACCTTGCTCTCAGTGTTACGAATATATTTTGCTATAGCCATTATTTTTTCCGAAAACAAAGAATGTAAATATTTTAAGTTACTTCATCCTGTCTCATGGAGGAAGGACCCAGTTGAAGGGCTCAATGGAAGGAGGAAGGGAGGGAAAGAGGGAGGGAGGGAGGGAGCTGTTAAATTGTCATTAGCTGTTGGTGCGGGATTTAAAACTATAATTACTCATCAGGGAGCTATAAAGTCGGGAAGGTTTGAAACAGGTGTGGCTACTTAGGGGGGGTGGAGCGGGTCTCTAAGAGGAGACTGAGCGAACATTTGTAGACAAGGAAAAGATTTGAGAAATTGATGGGATTGCCTCGCCCCAAGTGCTCGCGAAGTTCATTGCGTGACTGTACCACCAGCAGTTTGGGTGTCCCTATTGACAAATTCCAAGAATGAACTGCTGACCGATATACGCTAAATAGCTACTGCATAATGCTGTTTAATACGGTGAAATTCTTTTTTAGACAATACAGAAGTATTCTGATTGGCTGTTGCTATCTACAACTGTATCCTTATCTTATCCATGAATCGATTCTATTTATAGTAACATTGCAAATGTATTAATAATATACTAGATACTTCCGTTACTGGAACATTCATAGATTGTTATTTATTTTTACTTTCTTATCACAAATATACCTACTTCGTAGCTAAAAGGTTGCTTTCTGATTTCTTTATTGCTAACAATTCAACAAGTAGGTTCAGAGATTCAATAGGAGAGCGATCGGCTATATTACATACTAGCCGCAAAGCCGCCCTCCGGGCGGACTTTTTGGCTAGCTCCTGCGGAGGGCTATTGGTGGGCCTTCGGCCCACCACCTGTATTTGGTGGGCCTTCGGCCCACCAAACATGGACTCTCCAGATAGCCCCTTCTAACTTTCCTGAAATCATGGATGTAGAAATGTATGTATTCCCCCCCCCCCCCATTCACTCACCCATTACCCATCACCCCCCACCCATTCACTCACCCATTACCCATCACCCCCCACCCATTCACTCACCCATTACCCATCACCCCCCACCCATTCACTCACCCATTACCCATTCACTCACCCATTACCCATCACCACACACCCATTCACTCACCCATTACCCATCACCCCCCACCCATTCACTCACCCATTACCCATCACCCCCCACCCATCCACTCACCCATTACCCATCACCACACACCCATTCACTCACCCATTCACTCACCCATTACCCATCACCCCCCACCTATTCCCTCACCCCCAACCCATCACCCCCCACCCATTCACTCACCCATTACCCATCACCCCACCCATTCACTCACCCATTACCCATCACCCTACATCAAGGCTTCCTCAATTCTCGCAACCCACTTTTGTTTTCAAAATTCTCGCTAATAGGCTGCTAAAAAAAAAAGAAAAAAAGTGATCGGATCATCTCATAAGTGGGCTTTTGACCTTCCCCTGGTCAACCTGATTCTAAAAATGTGCCATATGAGGTGTTTGCGCCACGGGGGGCGGAACCTATACCACACACACACACAGACAGACAGACAGACAGGCACACTTTCGCTTATATTATTACTAGCCGCAAAGCCGCCCTCCGGGCGGACTTTTTGGCTAGCTCCTGCGGAGGGCTATTGGTGGTGGGCCTTCGGCCCACCACCTGTGTTTGGTGGGCCTTCGGCCCACCAAACACGGACTCTCCAGATAGCCCCTTCTAACTTTCCTGAAATCATGGATGTAGAAATGTATGTATTCCCCCCACCCATTCACTCACCCATTACCCATCACCCCCCACCCATTCACTCACCCATTACCCATCACCCCCCACCCATTACCCATCACCACACACCCATTCACTCACCCATTACCCATCACCCCCCACCTATTCCCTCACCCATCACCCATCACCCCCCACCCATTCACTCACCCATCACCCCACACCCATTACCCATCACCCCACCCATTCACTCACCCATTACCCATCACCCTACATCAAGGTTTCCTCAATTCTCGCAACCCACTTTTTTTTTCACAATTATCGCTAATAGGCTGCTAAAAAAAAAAAAAAAGTGATCGGATCATCTCACAATTGGGCTTAAAACCTTCACCTGGTCAACCCGGTTCCAAAAATGTGCCATATGAGGTGATTGCGCCACGGGGGGCGGAACCTATACCAGACACACACACACACACACATACATACAGACAGACAGACAGACACACTTTCGCTTATATTTACCATTACCCATCACCCCCCACCTATTCCCTCACCCATCACCCATCACCCCACACCCATTCACTCACCCATCACCCCACACCCATTACCCAACACCCCACCCATTCACTCACCCATTACCCATCACCCTACATCAAGGCTTCCTCAATTCTCGCAACCTACTTTTGTTTTCACAATTCTCGCTAATAGGCTGCTAAAAAAAAAAAAAAAAAAGTGATCGGATCATCTCATAAGTGGGCTTATGACCTTCCCCTGCTCAACCCGATTCCAAAAATGTGCCATATGAGGTGTTTGCGCCACGGGGGGCGGAACCTATACCACACACACACACACACACACAGACAGACACACTTTCGCTTTTATTAATATAGATTATGCATCAAATGTATAGAAATGATAGTTCTTTTTTCATAACTAAAAGCTTCATAACTCTTAACGCTACCTTTCTCAGAGGGTTATCATGCATTTATGAAATCCTTAGTCCAAGACCTTCAGAATGATGTATAATAACCTTGGTTGCTGTTACTGGTACCACGGACTCCCATTGGCAGAAGCACTATAATGCTAAATTACATATGAAAAACAAATTAATTAATTAATATTTCCTACTCAATATACATACAACTTAATTCCTTATTACAATTAAATTAAATTAATTTAACAAGTATATTTGTGGAAATTATCCATGCACCAACCACCCTATTAATTGGTAGTGTTGGTTTGTTCCCCCCCCCCCCCTTGTGAGGGAGGTATTGTCTGCTCATCATAGGGGGAGCGTAGGAATGTGTAATGTGTATATATGTATATATATATATACATATATATATATATATATATTTTTTTTTTTTTTTTTTTTTTTACATATGTGCCTATAGCGCCTGTAGGCAGTGGTGACCCAGGGCTCGGATGGTAGGCTCTGGAAGTTCACTTGAGGGCTGTGATGGTTGGTCCTCGCCCGTGGTGGCGTAGGCAGGATTCTTATAGTGACGCCTGTGTATGAGAGGCTCATGCCCTACCCCTGAGTCCTCCGATGCACTCGCAATCGAAGGTAGAGTTGATGGGCAGGGCATGTGGGTGTTCTTAGGCCACTCGACGGTGCAGAAAGATTTTGTGTTTCTTCGGGGATCGAACTCGGGTCACCGAGAACGCCAGTCGGAAACGCTAACCACTCCGCTACCGCCTCCCATCATGCCCATCCTCCCCAATAGTATATATACATATATATATATATATATATATATATATATATATATATATATATATATATATATATATATATATATATATATATATATATATAATTTTAAAGGTAATGGGTATTAATTAAGGTAATTTAAGTAAATGATATGTATTGGGATATCATAAATGAACATTCCCAGTGGTATTAACCATATGCACCATATATTAGCACATTAATTTGAAACGGCTGGTCATTGGCCACCGCCATTAGATTCTCGCCACCGACGGTTTGACACGTAGATAGGATTTGTGGAGGCCGGTTGCCGCCGCGGCTTGGAGAGTCAGTACACTTTCAGACCCTACCGGGAGTAACATCTCTCTCCAAACTTTTCTGATCATATCGAGAAGTTGTATATAAACTTTTGTATATAACCTATAAGTGATATACCATAGGACGTTTTACATTCAACACAGTGATTATATCACCGCCGCGTCTATTAAGCCTGATAGCTTCCCTGACGCCTCAATAATTATACTCGCCGCGTCGTGTTGGTGTGATATCCCGCCTGACGCCTTAACAAAACACACCGCCTCCGCCCTTACCAGTGGCGGCTCGTGGCATAGGGCTGCAGAGCTGCAGCACCCCCAGACACTCACTGCCAGGTGTATGATGTCTTTTGAGGTACAGCAGAATTGTTACATTACTAACAAATATATCATAATAAAAAGTTATTATATGTTATTTAGTTATTTTCAATACGTTACTAAGTGAATTTTCATTAAAACCAGACCAAATTTAAGTTACTTTCATATTTTCTGTACGATTCATGTCTGCGCCGCCGCCGCGCCACTTGTGAACACAATGAGCTGCAGTCGAGGCAGCTAAGTCTCGTCCCTCTTGTGTTTACAGCGTGTAGACGGTCTGGTTAAATCGTGCTTTCTTTAATTACCCTATGACGATGAAAAATCCAGTGAAGTATTTGCAAAACATCAACTTATCCCAGCTGACATTAAATGAAAAGACTGAAATCAAGCGGTACCGACTTTATTTTCAAGTAATACTGTAATTCTACCATCACCACCTCAGCCATCCCTCTCCTACCAACACTACTACCCCCACCATCCCTTCTACCACCACCACTACTACCATGCCCTGAAATCCGTGAATATCAACTACAACTCATACCTGAGATAGGTCAAATTTGTGTATCCTACTGTTGTGTAAAGCTTGCAGTCCCTCCATTTTATTTTATCACGAGCCGCCTCTGGCACTCACCACTCCGGCCTGATCACGGCCTGGCCACTCCGAATACCAAAAGCATTGCAGTATTGATAAGCCTTCAACCCAATTCAACCCTACTATCCACCGATAAGTATCTTAGTTAGTACTGGCTGGGGTATTTTGTCGGGATGTGATAGACAAAGGGTTTTTGAAGGTAAGAACTCTAATTAAATAAATGTTTGTGACATAAAATTTCCAAAATATTCATGAATATACACAAAAAAACATTCATAAATAATAGCAATGCTCATACATATTAGTAATGATAATGATAGCAATCAATGATAGTAAACACAATAAAAATATAAATCACCATTATAATGATAATAACAATTAATTATTTTAATAGTTACTTCTCAATTTTTCTTTTATTTGTAATTTAAATTAATACATTTTTTTATTCATGACATTATCATGAAGTTTTTGTTCACAGTTTAGTTCTTCGTGTGAGTATACTTTGTTGAACATGGGAGATTCTGCACAATGGAAATTATAGATTATTGGTTCGTCTGGCTTGTATATTATGAGTTGTGGTATGAAAACCACTGTTAATTTAATATGTATTCAATGCCTTATAAACAAATATTACACTCTGATAATCGCCTACATTATATGATATTAGAAGTTTCAAATCACGAAAGATTGGGCTTGCATAATACCAATTACTATATGACATAATGCGAAGTAATTTCTTTTGATTTGTAAATAGTTTACTTGGGCTTGCATAATACCGATTACTATATGACATAATGCGAAGTAATTTCTTTTGATTTGTAAATAGTTTACTTGGGCTTGCATAATACCAATTAGGCTACTATATGACATAATGCGAAGTAATTTCTTTTGATTTGCAAATAGTTTATCAATATATGTTTTATATTCCACACTCCAGATAGCATAACAGTTCAATAAATATGGATATGCTAATGATACATAAATATGTCTTAATTGAACATTCAATATTACAATGACTTCGCATTCTAAATATTACACGTGTTATTTTCGAGATATTATTAATTACATTCTCTATGTACGTTTTCCAACTTAGTTTACTATCAATAACAATTCGAAGCAATATAATTATTTGTACCTCTTTGATTATGAGATTATATATTTTGATATTATTGCATTGTGTTTGAGTCATGTGTGAATGTGACAGCATATAGTGAGTTTTATTGATGTCTAAGGTTAACTTGTTACATTTCAACCAATTAATAACATGTACGAATTCACTATATTTATTGTATTTCGTAGATCATTCAAATCCCTTCTCTTAAGAAAAATGGTTGTGTCATCAGCAAAAAGTAATTTTTTTCTTTCTTTTTTTCATAGAGTTATGTCATTGATGTAAATTAAAAATAATAATGGTCATAAAACAGATCCTTGCGGCACCCCACAAGTAAGACGATTATATGACGATGCGTTATTATTAAAGACTGTATACTCGTTTCTACCGCTGAGATAACTATCAAACCTGGTTTCAAGGACTAGTCCAGTGGTCCACGTATATCGTAAACCATTAGATTCTTTATTGAAATTGAGTGATTAATAGTGTCACAGGCTTTAAATTAATCACACAAAATATTTAATTGCTACATTTTACTATATATTGTGTTGTAGTGACATGTAGGGTATCTGGCAACTGACCCCTTTTCGTCTATGGACATTTGTGCTCTGAGTCAGGTCACCACACGACTCTCTCAGTCTGCTTCAGTTCCCGTGGACCCGTCGCTTCGTCAACACGTTTCTCACCTGCGTCTTTCTGCGATTGTCCTTACATGTTGTAAATAATACTTGTAATTATATACATACACTTATACTGTTTATATCTCTACCCACACACTCAAGTACTTCGAAGGTCTATACAATATCTGGTAGGAGAACCCAGATTACTAGTGGAAGTTGGAAAAAAAATCCATATAAGCTTTCTTGGTGTCATTTGACGCAGAAATATGTCCACTATCACATATCAAAAATCCTTATTGATCCATTGCGGGGGAAAAGTTAGAGAGGACTTTGAAATATTCCATCATTAACAGTCAAACAATTGTTGGGTAGGAGTAATGTTACCTGAATTAATGCACTTAATTTTCGGGAAAATTGCATCAAAGCTGTTTAAATCACATTGTTACTTTCGCCAAAGAAGTTTGAGGAGATTATATTTTTGCCTCCGTTTGTGTGTTTGTTTATTTGTCTTTTGGTTGGTCTGTTTGTTGGTAAACAAGATACCTCAAAAAGTTATGAACTAAATTTGGTGGACTGATGGGATATGTGCCAAGCAAGAAATGGTTTAATTGAAAAGGTTATCGGTAGAGCGCATACCTCCGCCGGCATAGGCAGAGGTATGTGCTCTTTCGAGTGCCCATCTAATACCAATAGTCCTTGCAGGTTTCCCGCGAGGTCGCAGAAGATCCCAGAGTGACTCACGATGCACTGAGTCAAACGCCTTCTTGAGATAAACATAGGCTGCAAGCATCCCATGTCGAAACTCAATCGGCGTTCCACAAGGACACGAAGCTCTAGGATCCGGTCCGTTGTTGATTTACCTGGCGTGAACCCAGACTGCTGAGGTCTCCGATGCTTCAGCAGATGACAGTGGATCCGTGTCAGCAATAGATGGGCAAGCACCTTGCCTGGCACGCTGAGCAGTGTAATACTGCGGTAATTGTTGCAGTCCTGACGGTCCCCTTTCCCTTTCTAGATAGGGACAACCAGCCCTCTTTTCCAGTCAGGAGGAATGGTATCTGATTGCCACACGGCAGTCAGCACAGCATGCATCCCGCGAATCACGGCCTCACCCCCAGCTTTGAAGAGCCCTGCACTGATATTACAAATACCATCTGCCTTTCCACCCCTCAACTTTGCTACAGCCTCTCTGACTTCATCAAGAGAGGGTGTGGTTTCGTCAATGGGAGGATCGGCATCCACTGCCCGTAATCCAGTGGTGTGAAGTTGCCCAATTGGAGGGTCCACCATGAACACCTTCCCAAAGTACTCAGCTCAACGAGCCATCTGCCCATCCATGTCCGACACGAGGCGCCCATCTGCTGCTTGGATAGCACTCGCCCGAGATGGAGACTTGGAACGGAGCTTCTTCAGAGCTCGGTAGGCGGGTCGGAGGTCATTAGCGTTCAAATGGCCCTCGACATCCTCAGCGAGGTTCCTGACATATCTCTCTTTTTTTCTCCCTAGGAGAGTTCTAGTCCTACGTGACAGAGCCCTGTACTGGTCCTGGTTCCCAGCAAGCCTGGCAGCGCGACTCTCCTCGATATTCTCCAGCGTCTCCGTCAAGACAAAACCACGCCTTGACCTCGGAACGCTCCCCAATACACTCCTTGGTAGCCTGGAGAGTTTCACGTTTGAAGTTATCCCACAGTTGTACACAGTCCTCGAGGGCACCGAGCACATCAAACCGATTTGATACTGCCGCTGCATACTCATGGCCACATATCAAATCCTTCAGCTTCTGAAGATGAAACACAGTATGGTTACGTCATGGGATTCTTCTGGACTTGACATAATAGTGCAGTATGACTTGTATTCCCGTAGGATGTACGTGTCAAAATGGATTTTTTTGTATTTCCTGGTTGATTTGGGGTTATACTGTGTGAAAATGGAGGGGGGCCAAATTTTTCGACCCCTGGAACCCCCTTTTGGTGGGCGTTTTCTGCCCAGAGGGTCCCGGAACTGACAATACTACTAACTCCACTAATAATGAACCAATCTTTATGATCTTGGTATTATTTCAGGGGTTTCTGATGATGACAAATCCATTTATGAGATTTTCGAGCTGACCGGAAGTGAATATCATCAATTTCCGGCGGAGGCATGACGTCAACGGGGTCTGAACGGGGTCCGATTTCAGGGTTTTCAGGGTTGTCAGCAGTTGTTTTTGTCACCAGACCACTCATTTTAGAGATAAGGCATCTTGGATCCTCTGTAACATATATAGGACATTTATATTTCACCTTTTGGTTTCAGGTGTGACGTATAGACTGGGTAAAGTCAAGACCCTTGAGCAGCCATGTCTACGAGGGTTGCTTGTATCATCTGTCATGAAGGTGCAACTGGGTCTCGCACACTTGTCAGCAATCCTGCAATGCTCAAAGAACTTCTGGACTGTTGCAAAGAGAGGGTGGCTTTAGGTCAAAATTATTTGCAGATCATTACCGATCGCCTAGAACATTTGAGTGAAACTGATCGAGCTTCAGCTTACTATCATAGTGAGTGTCGAAAACCGATTGTTAACAAGACCAAAATTGACAGACTGAGAGCTAAGAGAGCATATTTCAACAGCCCTGGCTGCTCTCGGCGAGGACCCGGACGTCCATCCGCTGAAGTAGGCTTCCGCCCTAAACGAACAAAAACTACCCAGAAAGCCATAGCATGCATGTTTGCATCATGCAGATTTTGTTCTGATGATGGTTCTGAACCTCTGAACCGTGTCTTCTCAGACAATATGGGTCACACTTTCCTGCAAATTAAACCGGAAACTCGAGATGATCATGTTAGGACTTGTGTGTCTGATTTGGAGGAAGTAGGAGATGCAGCCGCTCTCGAGAAGACGTGGGTTCGTGCATATCTGAAGCTTTCCGATGACGATCCGGCCATCAACTGCTTCGGGGAGCTTTGCGACAGTCGTCTGCCAACTGAGTTACTCGGCACTGAGCTTTCGGAACAGCTCAAACCATTGGAGCACTTCGTCTGCAGTATCTACTGCCCAAAAGGTCCAACTACCCTTCGTGCACTGCGATGGGAGATGTTCCGCTCAAGAAACCTAGACTTAGAGGGTGAGATGCTGCCGCCAACTCGTGCTGCACTAATGCCGCATATCACGCGCACAAATTATATAGCAATGCGTGACAGGTCCTACGTGACCAGCTATCCTATTCTTCCTCCAATTGATCAAAGTGGCTGGAGTCTAGAAAAGGGAGTCTACGTTCCGGTGAGATGTCTGACGCTACCTGCCCCTCGAGCTGTGCTTGAACTGACGAAGTGTTCATGTAAAGCTGGATGTAGAGGAAGGTGTAGTTGTTGTAAAAATGGCCTTCCGTGCACTCCACTGTGCAAATGCTATGGCGGTGATTTCTCAAATTCCACCAAGAATGACGGATACGTCAACGACGATGAAGATGATGTTGAGTGTTAACCAAAGACATGTAGCATTTCGACATGTAGCATAGCTATTCTTGTTGTTATAGCTTTTCTGAGTTTTTTTAGGTAGTTTTGTTTGTAATGGTTTCTTGTTCTAGTCGATATAGCAGGACTGTTATTCGATTGATGTTATCTTATCTATCTACATTGTAGTGTGGACTACAATTTTGGCGATATAGCTGTATTCTTTGATCTGGTCAGTTATCATGGTTATGTGTGTCACAGAAACCGTTTTGTTGTTCTTGTTTCGAATATTTGCAGTATGTGAGTGATGTGAAACAATATGTATCTCTTGTCAACACTAGTTAACATTTTTGCTTTTACATTGTGCAATATTGGCAAGCTAGCTGTATTATTTTATCTGTTCAGTTGTGTTTGTGACATAAAGCGTTTTGTTGTTCTAGTCGAGAACTAGGTACTTTTTTGTCACCAGAAATATATGTACAGTATATGAGCGATATGCTCTCTTTTCATGAAACAATTGTAAAATTCAAACAGTAAATATAGTGTTTTCATTGAGTAGGTAACATCTGAATGATGTTAGTAAATACTTTGAACGTATGATGCAATCTTTGTCCTTTCTTCTGTGTGGGTTGTCACTAGGAGGTTCCCGTGGTGTAACGGGTAGCACAGCCGCCCGGCAAGCGGAAGGTCCCGGGTTCGATTCCCGAGCGGTGCAACCTTTATTGGTGAGACCCCCTACTCTAACATGGCGCAGTGAGTAGGATCGTGGATGCACATTCCCCCTGTCAGGCCTGCGGTAGGCAGCCTTAGGGGGGAGATGTGTGGGTTGTCACTAGGTTAGTTCCCGTGGTGTAACGGGTAGCACAGCCGCCCGACAAGCGGAAAATCCCGGGTTCGATTCCCGAGCGGTGCAACCTTTATTGGTGAGACCCCCTACTCTAACAATTTCTAAATCATATCAATTATAATTATCGAACAGTGAGTTGGGTGTGAATAATAATTGATGCTTTGAAAAAAGGCTTATACCTCATGACATTCATTATCTCTAAAATGTGTGGTCTAGTGACAAAAACAACTGCTCCAATCAGCTTCCTGTACCTGAAAACCCTGAAAAAGAGGTATTACATGACAAGGTTGTTAACATCGTGACAAATTTTGTTGATCGGACCCCGTTCAGACCCCGTTGACGTCATGCTTCCGCCGGAAATTGATGATATTCACTTCCGGTCAGCTCGAAAATCTCATAAATGGATTTGTCATCATCAGAAACCCCTGAAATAATACCAAGATCATAAAGAGTGGTTCATTATTAGTGGAGTTAGTAGTATTGTCAGTTTCGGGATCCCCTGGACAGAAAACGCCCCCCAAAAGGGGGTTCCAGGGGTCGAAAAATTTGGCCCCCTCCATTTCCCCATAGTCAACCAGAAAAGTTGTGGCCTCATGTCAACCAGAAAAAACAATAAAATCAATTTTGACACGCAAATCCTACGGGAGCTGTTTTTATGACAAGTCATACTGCACTATAAAGCTTAAGTGTAGCAACAGGCGGTGGGAGTTGTTATCGTGGTTAGTGGTTAGCATAAAGCCCTTCACACATTCCATAATCGAACCACGATAGCGCCACCAATTTTATTATTGACGCTATCGTGAAATTTGACCACGATAAACGCCAACCACGATAGCCTCACAACAATGTCACGCTGCCTATACGTATGTGTCATGATGGTCGTAAGATGGTCACGATGGAGTCATGAGAGCTGTAAGACTACGTCACGAATGAAAAATCAACGGTCATTTTGTCGTCACGATAGAGCTACGATAACCACGACAGTGCCATGACGGTGCCATGAACGTATCACGATAGCGTTAAGAGCCATGCCTCATGCAACATGCCTCACACGTGGGTGGGTGTTGCCATGGTGATGGAGAAGGAAAGGGGGGGGGGTAGAGATGAAGGTGGGAGAAACAGGGTTGTGTTGGTAATGGAAAAGGGGGGAAACGGGGGAGGGGGGTTTTAATAAAGAAGGGGGTGATGGTGTTGGTGAGGAAACGGGGGGGGGGGGGTGGAGAAGGCGGTGTTGGGGGTGTGAGTGGTTAAAACGGGGGTGGATCCACCACCCACCCCCTACTCCCTACCATCCCCTCGTTTCCCTCATGATTCCCCCATCACCACGTGGTCATGGGAGTAGGGGGTAGGGAGTAGGGGGTGGGTGGCATCACCACGTGGCATGGGAGTAGGGGGAAGGGAGTAGAGGGTGGGTGGAGGTGAATGAAAAAAGGGGGAGAAGGCGGAAGGGGGTGCAAAAAAGGAGGAGGTAGGATTGAAGGCGCGCGTAACGGTTTCTTATCGTCACGATAGACATACGACGATCACGATAGTGTCACGAACCTGCTACATAGATAACGATAGCGTCACGATAGACTTACGATAGCGCTGCGTTGGGTACAAATATCGGGGAGCTTCCCGATTTTTTAGTGCACGCACTAACTTTTCGTGGCCTCGGCAGAGCGCGTCACGAGTGTCACGATCAGTCACGATGGACCCATAATCAGGACCATGACGGCGCTGCGCCATTGCATTGTTGGCGCTTTCGTGGTTCCATTATGGAATGTGTGAAGGGGGCTTAAAGTAATCGTCCAGACCCAATTTTTTTTTGCCGAATTATGTTGAATGACCATTCAAAACACCTAATCCACCAAAAATAATTGATTTCCAGGCCTTATTTCCGTAAAAACACGACTTTTGTAAAAAGCGCGCGAAAAAAAAAATCTTCCCTCCAACAGGGCTACGACTGTTATTGATGACGTCAGAACAGGGACGCCCGCAGACACTCTGTCTGACACCTGTCGGCAAATGTTATGATGAGCGATTGTACTTCGGTGTCAGACAGTGAATATGTCGCTGTGACAGATCTAGAGTACGATGCTCAATCTGACACCGAAAGAAATGACGCTGGTCGCGTATACTATGAGGAAAACGAACCTCAGATTGTCATGGGATCCTATATGTTTGAGCCCGAGTACGAGGTGGATGAACAGGTGTTAGCAGAGCCTGAGGTTCAGCAGGAGGACCTGGCACTTCTCCAAAACATGGATTGGTAAATAAGGTTAAACCATGTGTGTGTGGGAATCACAATGAAGGTACTTTCGAGAAAATCCTATGGTTAGTTTTGGAGCTGCAGTCAAACGTCATTACTCGGAAACCACATACTGGCATTAACTACAGCATAGAGTTGGAAAATATGCGGGCGGGAAGGCAGAAAGTGTGACAGCCACACCACCACAGGGTCTCTCACCACAAGGTGAGGTGAAGGCTTACTTGGTCTTGTTAAGAGGCAAAGCCTCACAGTCGTGGTGGTCCACCGCTGCTGCCAGTCCTGGCGTCCCTGTCTAATAGGGCCACCTGGTCTGGTATGGTGTTGGAGGTCCTACACTTGGCAGTGTAATCGCTGTGTACCCGCACTACACACCGTTTCTCAACACAGCTGCTCGCCCCAACACACTATAGGCGTATATCACCCTACACACGCCACTCCTTTCTGTGTGCAAACTTTTCTCGAAAGGCACAGCTGTCTTGTTGCACCCATAAAGGATGCATGCATGTGGCATATAGCAAAAAAAATCAATCAGAAACACCCAAATATCTTCAAGTACTATATTTATCTCTGTGTTTACGTGCCTCTCTGATCAGCGCAGGAAGATGAGCCTCCCTGATGCTACGTCACCGAGCCTGAGCCTGAGCGTCTGCAAACCTTGAGAGCGTTTTGAAAACTCGGGGAATTTGCAGATTTTGATTGCGGATTATTTAAAAACGGCCGACTGGATACAAAAAGTGACGACGTATTGTTGATATACTCGTTAATGGCTATGATTTGATTGCATTAAATCAGGAATGATGAAATGGTCTGGACGATTACTTTAAGCGGAGGCGGTGGCCGAGTGGTTAGCGTTTTGGAGTGGTGAGCTCGATGTTCCGAGTTCGAATCCTGCCAGGGGAAACTCTTTCGACCATCTTTAACGCGGTCGACAGGAGCCTGGGAGGTGAGCACAAGGTCCCGAGTTCAAGTCCCACCAAGGAGCAACTGTAAAATCCATCGTCGAGTGGCTGACGAAACCCGCATGCTGCGTACCTATTCTTCCGACTGCGTCTACAAGTGTGGCGGAGGGAGCACCAGATAGCAGCATGAGCCTAACTGAGGGTTATCACAGAAAACGGACCTTCACCTATCAACACAGTTGTCACTATAAAAATCCAGCCTGCGCCACCACGGGCGAGGGCCAACCATCACAGCCCTCAAGAATGAGCAGTGCCATTCATCTGAGAGCAGTGCCATTCATTCATCAAAGGAAAAAATACAAATATCCTACAAGCGCTATAGGCTCCAATGTAAAAAAAAAAAAAAAAAAAGTAATTACCAAAAGACACCAATGAAATCACAATTAGAATATCGAACCAGGAAAATATACCCCTAAACAGGAAGCCATCATAACTATGGACTTGTTATTTGACAATAAGACATGGGGTTTTTACTAGTACACTTATAGTAAAGGTAAAGAGGGGTGCATACGCTATGCTGTGCGTGGCCTCGGTGCTGTCTCCGTCGCATTAGCATTTGAGCCTATGATAGGTGAGAGCCCGTTACCCCGGGACACAGGGCTATATTGTGACATCCGGGTTACCACAGCTACCTTCCCCAGGTTTCCACAGGTACCCATTTATCAACCCCGAAAGGGAGGAAGAACAGCTGTTTTGGATGGCCGCCGAATTGCCCTGGCCCGTATTCGAACCAGGTCCCGCAGATTCGTAGCTAGGCGCGCTAGCCACTATACCACGGAGGCGACTATCAGTACACTTATGCACATACATAATTGCACATACGTCTTTGGGTCATGAAAAACAAGGTTACAGCCAGCGTGGCATGAAACGCGAATATACGCAGAGGTGGGCATTGCAATTTTTTTTCCAATTCCGCAATCGCAATTCCGCAATTCCGACCTGCACCAGTCCGCAATCGCAATCCCGCAATTTTTTTCAGATAGGCCTTTTCGCAATCGCAATTCCGCAATTCTGCAATTCCGCAAACTAATTTTGACACCTACAATTAAAACAAAACACCTACAATTAAAACAAAAAATGTCTCTTAGACTCTTAAACATCTCTAGACTCTTAAACACCTACAATTAAAAAAAAAAATGTCTCTAGACTCTTTATTAGTGTTTAATACTTCTGTATTCCTATTCTATTTCTGTCTATACTTGTTACTTGTCCTTCACAATTAAGTCTTTGTCTCTTTTAGTGTTTTTCTTTACTTTTACACTTCACAGTCTACTGGCTAGTAATCACTAATCTAAGTAATCTACTAATCTTCCTCTTCCTCCTCCTCCTCCTCTTCCTCCCACTTCTTCTGGTTCAGCATGTGGAGGTTGGCAACTAATCACACACACGGCCAGCGTACACGCTCTCAATCCCAAGTTCCAGCACGCACTGACTGAGTGACTGTGCTACACTTGGCAAGTTGGCAGTTGGCATTGTCGTCTCTAGAATATTTGGTGGGAACTTATGTTCACGCGGGCACTTGCCACTTTGAAGGTGGTGACTGTCACAATTATTACGATTGCGTTTCAAAATTTTGGTAGGCCGCAACCCGCAATTTTGCATTTTTTTCAGGCATCCGTAATTGCGCAATTCCGCAACCGAATTACCCATTCCGCAAGTTATTGCGATTGTGTTTTAAAATTTTGGCGGTCTGCAATTCGGAATTCCGCAATTTTTTCAGGCATCCGTAATTGCGCAATTCCGTAACCGAATTACCATTCCGCAAGTTGCGGAATTGCGTAATTGCGGACTAAAATTGCGGAATGCCCACCTTTGTATATACGCATGCACGTATGTCAAAGAGCTTCGCTTCACGAAAATATATTACATAATACAGAATATATCAATAATTCAAGAGTGCATTAAAAAATATTAGATCTTTCACTTTCAGTCGTGAGTGCTTACACGCTCATACTCGTATATCCATGTTTCCTAAGATGGTAAAATATGTCCCTTTGCAAATGATAAAGATGAGGTGAATTATCTTGTAATGATATTTGATCTTTATCACATTATTTATATATAATTATTATAGTTCATACGCATCCACCATCAGTATGTTCCTTGTTGTAATCTTGTAATAATAAATGATAGCAAAACAACAGGCAGTACCAGTTTTTTTGAATGAATATACAATCAAAATTATAAATCTTATAAATGATCGAATTATGAAATATAAATTAATGAAAATGATGAAATATAAATGAATATAAATAAATCGATAAATGATAAAAGTGTATGATCACAGTACTTTTACTCAATTATTTTCAATTTTACTTGTTATCATGGCAATTTTGCTTTGAGGTAAAGTTGGATGTTTCATTCCGTTAATTAAACATGTTTGCGTTGTTATTCAATACCTCATAGATATAATATCAATGAAGAGCTACAATCACTAAAATAATATTGTTGTGAGTTACCTTTAGTTACCTTTAGCCTATAGCCTTTAGTTACAATATACTGCTGGGTGGACCAATGCTTCCCACGGCCATGAGCTATAATCTGTTATAGCTCAGCAGAGCCAGTATTTCAAAAATAGAAAAGAAAAAAGAAATCTGAAGGTTTAACCTTGACGAGTGAAAATCTTATATCTTGCGCATTAGTGGTAAAACTTTAGGTGCAAAGGTAAAGTATCCAGCCATGGAAGCGCTCAGACGCTAAATCCTGATAAGCACGTCGCAGATACATAGAAAATATCTTGTGTATTCAGTCTTAAGACAAAGTGTTTGGGGTACCAAGGCAGGGCAATCGAAGGTCGACGCCGTCCAGGCTCCGTATGAAGTGATAAGCACAGCACACTCCGTGTCATTCCAGCTTCCCTCACTCCGCCATCTTCCCTGCTCTCTCCTTAGGTTACTGACCGACAACACAGACACTCCATATCAGTCAATCTCATAATTATCAGACTGATATGTTCATGGTTTCAAGAGACCTGTAATTATGTAAGCTTCAAATTTGATATAGTGATAAACATCGACATCCAGGTAACTTCATTAGTATGATATCAGATATTTTTGTATAAAGAAATAACAAATATACATTAAGATGGTGTAATTGCTCCTTTTTCAAATGTTCAATAATACACTTCAGCAATTTACATAGCTTCTTAAATCCTGTTATGACTTTTTTTCCGTATAAATAATTGCATTTGTTGCACAGCAATCTTACAGCACATGTTTTATATGGTCTCACAATGACGTGTTCAAGACTTTCGATAATGTTTATTATAACAGCCTGAAATATGATATAGTAGTAAGACAAAACATATCCACGTTCCTCAAACAGACTCTAAGACACTTTTAGGACAACAGAACAGACAAAATAGACATCAAAATATACACAGGAGAAATATTCAAAATCAGAAGTGCTTGTATCTCAAGGGAGCAATATCTCACCCATTCATTATCAAGATTTATAATACTCAAGTAGATATTCCACTCTTATGGACAGGCCGGTCAGCGCGTGCAGGCAAAGCTGCCTAGCTGCTTACAGGAATTATTATTATTATTGTTTTTACCTCTAAAAGGACTGGCCTAGGACCAAACAGTTAACAAAAAGCCCGCTTGTTGCCAGTCCCATTAAAAAAGATAGTAAGCGATTGGAGAAAAGGTGAGTGAGCCAGTTCAGTACGGAAGGTGTCTTGACATTTCTCTCTTTAAAAAAATTAAGTCGTAGAAAGATGGAAAAATAGAAACAGGAAGAGAATTCCAGAGTTTATCATTAAAAGGGATGAAAGATCGAAGATACTGGATAACTCCTGCATTAGGAAGATGAACATAATAGGGATGAGAATGAGTAGAAAGTCTTGTGCCGTGAGGCCGCGGGAGGGGGGGTAGGCATGTAGCTAGCAAGTTCAGAAGAGGAGGTAGCATTAAAATAACGGTAGAAGATAGTAAGAGAAGCAGCATTGCGGCGATGATTTAATAAATATTTAATATAGTAAGTCAGAGGACGGGAGCTGTTGTGACGAAAGGCTTTTTTTATATTCTACCCTGTTTAGGAGAGTTATATGAGTGAATCCGTCCAAACATGAGAGACATGCTCCATACATGGGCGGATAAGGCCCCTGTACAGAGCAAGCAAATGGACGCAAACGCCACAGGACACCCAATTTCTTAGAAGCTGATTTAGTAAGAGATGATATGTGAAATATTCAGTTCATATTTTTTTGTATATGATAGACCATAAATGTTCATTGTATAGGAGGGTTTCACTTGAGTGTCATTGAAGAAGATATGATAGTTGTCTAAAAGGTTATGTTGAATAGATAGGTGAAAAAAAAAGAATTTTTGAGGCATTGAACAAAACAAGTATTGCTGTGCGCCAATTATAAATTACAGAAAAATCTGAAGTTTGGAGTTCTGTTGTATCCCTCCGTGAATCACTTAATTCCTGTTGAGTTGGACG
Source organism: Chionoecetes opilio (assembly GCA_016584305.1). NCBI lineage: Eukaryota > Metazoa > Arthropoda > Malacostraca > Decapoda > Majidae > Chionoecetes > Chionoecetes opilio. The sequence goes on along the minus strand of JACEEZ010008531.1, from coordinate 75,716 downwards.
TCTAATGAATGACGTTGAAAAATGCAGGGAAGAATCATCAGCGTAGGAGTGGATGGGCATTGAGTTACACTTAGGAGATCATTAATGAATGAAGAGAGAGAGAGAGAGAGAGAGAGAGAGAGAGAGAGAGAGAGAGAGAGAGAGAGAGAGAGAGAGAGAGAGAGAGAGAGAGAGAGATAACATAAGAACATAAGTGTAGCCTATAGGTGTATCCGTGGGTCCTTACGGTTAGAGGGGGAAGGACAGAAACACTATAGATATCCTGTAAGTTCTTATTCCAAGGAGGACGGAGGAATGTAGTACAGCGGGGTACGACGCCTACGGCGCGTCGGTACAAACTGGCGGGAAATCGGGAACGCCGGTTACCCAACGTTGCCAAACATACATAAATGCAATTTTGCCGTAATACAATGTCCTACATCTCCTTCCCCCCTTCGCGCTCATAGCCGACCTAGGCCTTGAGCGTCCGTCCTGGTTTTGATACTGGCAGAACGACGAGGTAAAGCAGATTGAGGCGACTCTGCTTCCGGGGAAGGTCCACCAGGTAGCTTAGCTCCATCCGTGGACTGCGGGCTCTCAGAATGGGGTGGTGTTGGCCGGAGGAAGCGGCGATTTCTCCACTATACACGGCCGCTGGGCATCCTGACAAGGTAGTCTCGGGACCTGCCAGTGCCCACCTTGTCCCAACGCTTCGTGATTGGGTCCTGTACGCGGACTGTATCGTCGAGCGCCAGCGGTGGGAGAGGTTGAGCATGTTCGTCATACCTCGACGTAGCATCACAGGCACGCGTGGCAGCCCGGCGGTTACAGCTCTCGGCCCTGGCCTGCCACTTTTCCGCGAAGGACGTGGCGTGAGCCGGGACACAGGATCGGAGGGGATGTCCAAACAGAATCTGGGCTGGTGAACGACCGGTGTGGTTGGGAGTGTTTCTGAGCTCTAAGAGTCCTCTGTCGAATGCATCACAGTCCAAGTTTCTTGAGGGAGCCACTTTCAGGATAAGGTGCTTGATGGACTTCACTGCCACCTCGGCGTGGCCATTGGACTGTGGGTAGTGGGGCGTCGACACAGCATGATGGACACCCCAACGCTCCAGGAATCCGGCAAACTCCCGACTAGTAAACTGGGGACCGCCATCCGTGCGTAGGCGTACAGGTACGCCCAGGTCGCAGAAGAGGTGGCGGAAGTGACGGATGGTGGCAGCGGACGTCGTGTCCGAGCCGCAGGAAACCACCACAGGCCAGCCAGAGAGTCGGTCGACAACCACAAGGAAGGGCTTCCCCGCAGCGTGGAAAAAGTCCGCAGACACCGACTCGAAGGGCCTAGTAGGGTTCTCGTCACACAGCAGGGGCTTCTTCTGTAAGCTCGGCTGCATCACCTGGCACGGCTCACAGGCACGAACGGTGTTGATTATGTCAGCGTCAATGCCGGGCCAATACACCGTCTGCCTCGCCCGGCGCTTGGTAGCTTCGGCTCCGCGATGACTGTTCATGCAGGCGAGCTAACACGCGGCGGCGAAGGGCAGCAGGGACGACCACCCGAGCCCCGTACAGGACAAGGTCCTGGTCACAGTACAGGTCCTCCCGTACTTTCCAATACGGGCGCAGGGCGTTGTGAAGGGTGTAGCGGTCACTGAGGAACCCTTTCCTCACACACTGAAGAAGCTCGATGTAGGAGGGATCATCCCGGGCCGCGAGGCGGAGTTCCTCGAGCGCTAGATCGCCGTTGAGGGGTGGGTCTTTGGTTTCTGACGTTGCCGTGCCACCCAGGGACTCCATAGCCCGCAGGGTCACCATGTTCCTGACGTAGAGACCTGTTTCAGCGTCCGAGACGTCGTCCTCTGGCGTCGGATGGGAGACAGGGGCGCGGGAAAGAGCGTCTGGGATACAGAGCTCCTTACCCGAGCGCCACACTGCAGTGAAGACAAACAACAGGATCTTCTCCTTCAGGCGCTGAAGACGTGGGTTCTCTATGGCGTCTAAGGAATACTGGTTGAGGATGGGGACGAGCGGGCAATGATCGGTGACGAGGTCAAAGTGTTGCAAACCGGCGAGGTAGTACTTGCACTTTGTCATGGCCCACACTACGGCCAGCAGCTCCAACTCGATGGTGGCTTAGCGGGTCTCGGTGTCCGTTAGGAAGCGCGAGCCACACTGAACGAGTCGGAACCGTCCTCCACCGTGGTCCTGCAAGAGGGCATACCCGAAACCATACAGTCGCGAGGCATCTGTTTGCAGAACAGTGGGTAGGGCCGGGTCAAAGGTGGCGAGGACCGGTGGACTAGACAAGGCTTCCTTGACCCTCTGGAAGGCTTGGTCATGGTCAGGAGTCCACAGAAAGGTCCTCTTGGGGCTCATCAGCGGGCGGAGGAGTGCAGCAGCAGAGGAAATTTCGGGCGTGAACTCTGCCAACTGGTTGGTGAGGCCCAGAAAAGACCTGAGGTCTGTCAGGTTAGCTGGATTGGCGAAGTCTGTGATGGCACGGACCTTCTCTGGGTCTGCTGCGATGCCATCGTGGGAGAGCTGGTAGCCGCAGAAGGTCACCTCCGGTACTGCGAGAACAAGCTTCTCGGCGTTTAGCGTAATCCCGTGGGCCTTACACCTGGCCAGGACATCGTTGATACTGCGAAGGTGTGTGAGGTAGTCCTCGTCGTACAGTAGAATGTCGTCCACTACCTTCACACACCGCATTACTCCCTGTAACGCGATGTCGCCTCGTAAGCAATAGGCGTCTCCCGTGGCAGCGAAACCCATTGGGCCTCGGAGGTAGCGGAAACGTCCGAGGGGAGTAATGAAGGTGGTCAGTGGCTGATCATCCTCGGCGAGAGGGATCTGCCAGTAGCCGTAGAGGGCGTCTAGCGTCGAGAAGTACCGAGCTTTAGGGTCCACGCTGCGTATCGCCGCGAAGGGTGTGGGCGAGGACGGGACGGGACACCTGGCTGTTTAGCTTCGAGAGGTCGGTGGTAATACGGACTCCTCCGTTGGCCTTTGCAACGACCACCAGTAGGTGACACCACGGGGACGGGTCGTCGCCAGCTGGAGTAATAACACCTTGGGCTACCATGGTGTCCAGCTCGGTCTTCACTGCATCGCGAAAGGCCAAGGGGATCAACCGGGGGTTGTATACTGCGAAAGGCTGAGCATTCTCCCGAAGGTGGATCCGCATGGGTGGGCCTTCCATCGCCTTCAGTGGCTTGTCCCGTAGGTCTTCCTTCTTCACCAACACGTCCGGATATTTGTTCAAGAAGTACTCCCTCGCGGCTGAGGGGGACGTAGTGCTGTGGAGTGGAAGTGGTGGTGACACAGGGGTGGAGTGGGTGCGCCAGAGGTCTGCGTGCGGCACTGGGTAGCTCCTTCCAGCTTGCTGCTGCTCGACTCCATGACCCTATTAGCGGTGCTCCGCACAGCTGCTATCTGCTCCGGAAAATTCCTCGGCACGACACCTAGCGCCTTGCAGTGATCCCATGACAACAGGGGAATATTCAGGGACCTTTGGACGTCTACCCAACCCGTGCACGACAAGGCACCGTAGGTCAGTTTTGCTTGGAAGGAGCCTACGGCGGCAGGCATCTTGGAGCCGTTGGCATTATAGTACGACAGGTTTGGGGGGGGGTCCAAGGTCACACTTGGCGAGACCCAGGCTCTTGAGGTGTTGCGGGCCAATGACCGTAGTGTCGGCGCCAGTGTCAGGTATCACCTCTAAGCAGCCTGACGCGTCACCGTATGTGACGGCGACACTGATAGTTGGAGAGGGCGAAGCTCTAGGGCGTGCAGTCGACTGGATGCTCCGTACGTGGCTGACGTGCTGCTTTGAGGTCTGGGAGCCACGTGGAGGCGACTGTGAACGCACCACGTTGAAGGTAGAGCGATTCTTCCTCACCCCCGTTGGGTTCTTGGGCTTCGACGAACTGCAGCACTTCTCAAAATGGCCATAGCGATTACAGGCGTCGCACTGGGCGCTCTTTGCCGGGCACCTGTCCGTGTGCGAAAAATGGCCTGTGCGGCCGCAACCGCGGCATGATGCAGTAGCAGCGGGACACCCTTGGGGTCCATGCTGCCGTTTGCCACAATTTCTACAAGCAGAGTGCGTCTTGGGGGCAGCTGGGTATGCTTCCGCCTTCACCTTGTGGGTCGCCTTTTGTCACTTTTTGTACTGGGAGACAGCACGCAAGGCAGGTGGGGCCCTTAAGGCAGAGAACGCCGACCTGGTGGCCTCGTAAGAACGGCACACCGTTAACACCTGCTGGAGTGTAGAGGACGCGTCCATGGAGATGATCTTCTGCACTAGCTCCTCGTCCCGGACGCCGATGAGGATCCCATGTTTCACCAACGCTTCCTCGCACTCGCTGTTTTTGGCCTTGCAGACGTCTATTTTTTCCGAGAGATTTTTCAACCTAACGAAGAAATCTGCAAAAGTCTCGCCTGCTGCCTGATTACAGCTAGAGAACGCCCGCCGTCGAAGTGCCTCACTACTCAGGTCCTTGATGTGCTCCTGTAGGATGTCGAGCACCTCCTCATCAGAGGCCGTACTGTCTGGGGGCACCTGTAGTGTGTGCTCCAGCATCCTCTGAGTCTCCAGCGAGAGGCACATCCTCAGTTGAATCAGCTGTTTCGGCTGTGGCAGGCTGGCAAGGTCAACCATCGTCGCGTAGTCGTTCCACCGTCTTCTCCACTCGCGGAAAGTCTGATACGTAACGTCTGCGGAGAGTGGAGGGGGGGGGGGGCCTGAACAGCAGCTTTGGGCGCCGAAGGAGCAAGTGCAGGGCCCAACGACGCGCTTCCTGGGGAGTCGGGACCAGCCGTTGCTCCCGTCACGGGCGTGGGGGGTTGTGGGCTCGCCAGCCTTGACAACAATGTCTCTAAGCGGTCAGCATCCTCCCTTCGCTGCACTTCCCTCTCGGCGCGGGCAGACTTCTCTCTGTCCATCACCCATCGCATAAGTACCTGCAGGTCACTGGAGGGCGGTGGAGAGGCGGGGGGGCCGTTGTGGGGCGACGTGGGGGGGTCGTGTGTTGACGAAGGGGCAGCCGTAGGAGACGATGTTGGGGAGGCACCTCCCTTGCCGCGCTTCCCCATGGTGAAGTTTTCTGGCCTACACTGACGGGTAACAGCGTCTCAACGACTCGAACTGACGCCCGTCAGAGAGACTAGAACGAATCTGTAGCAAGTAGTGCGGTGACGAGTGTGACGGCCGCTTTTTTAAACATGGACTAGGGAGTCTAACGTGGAGCTTCCATGTTAGACTCAAGTAGTACCAATGTCAAGAACGCGTGCTTTAGACGTCAGCAGCGAGAGCTAACATGGTCCTATGTTGATCCACGACTGCGCTTGGGTTGGCAGCCCTGAACCAGGGAGATCATATATTGGGGGACGGAGAGCGAAAGAGTCATTTGTCTCCGCGCCCTGCTACCGAGAACAACAAAACACACCATACCATATATGAACCTATACTCTTCATTTATTCACTTTTTTACCCACATTTTCCTTGATCTTCATAGCCCTTCCCATTATCGGGAGTCAAGATTGTCATGGTCATGTTATAGTTATTATTTAGTTGCACAACTAATGATGCCTTAATCACTAGTTGATAGTTGATAGTTTGATAGTTGATAGTTGACTAGTTTTTTAGTTGATAGTTGTAGTATGTGAGAGAGAGAGAGAGAGAGAGAGACCATGCATGAGTGAGAGGACAGTAGGATGTGAGAATGAGGTGGATAGATGTGTGGAAATGGGAGACTTCTGCCGTGGCCTCCCCGTAGAGGGATGTAAGGAACCGCTGTTAGCGTAGACTAGACTATTATGACCAAAAAGAGAATAAATGTCTCCTCTCTTTCCATTAATTAAATGCAAGTGCTGCTGTATAGTCGTATAAGTGAGTGACTATTATATTGCTGATAGTCTGGACTCGGCGGGAGAGGAGAGTTAAACAAACCCAGATTTCGTAGGGCGCCAAACGCAGTCTTTAAAAAAATATTTCAGATGCTTCATAATCTGCAGTAGACGCATGTATACACTCATATTTTGCCAAACAGAATATTGACAATACCGCTAATTTGTCTTAGCATGGGCATTTGCATAGTATCGTAAATATCATTAGACTCAAGTGTTGGACAGGGTCCTGGGTGTCTAACATTTCCAATACTATTCTCGTTAGTTTTAGACCAACTTAAGACTAATCCCCCCCGGAAAATGTTTAGAAAACGGAAATGCCTGTCTAAAGCCACGGTCAAGCCCGGTTCCCACCTTCCCGTTTTGTACGGCCCCCTACAAAAAAAAACGCCCAAAATGACGTCACACGTTACCGCACCGCCGTACCGTGTACGGCCGCCGTCAAATTTTAATTCAAGTCATCTCTCCCGTCGGCGGTGTGCCCCCGAGCGAGTTCCCAAATGTGCCCATTACCACAAATCCCACTAAAGCGGTGATATGGGGACGTCTTGTTGAGCGGTGTTGTTGAAAGCGGCCGTACAAGGGGGCTGATGGGAACCGGCCTTTGTCTTAGGTTCCCGAAGTCCAGTTTAAAGAATGGGCCGGGAGGTCGGCTGGTGTGAAACCGGTGGGGTCCGGGTCCTTGGGGGGGGGGGGTCCACCGCGCTGCTGTTCCCAAGCAACCAAAAACATTGTCACCCCAAATTTAAGTCCCTGACAAGCCGCAGGGGGGCGATCTCCTAAGGGCAGAGACCAACATTTCCCCCTACTCTAAGGGGGGCCTATCATGCGCAAACATCAAAAACACATGTCAACCTTCACAAAGACCCCTCCCGCGGCGATTTCTTGCCGGTTTACTTCCTTCCTTCGTACTTGTCCCCCCGGACCCACCACTGCGCCATGTAGCCTTGGGTGTACCCGGGGTCCTACGGTTAGAGGGGGGGACAAAAACACTATAGATATCCTGTAAGTTTTTTCCCAAAGGAGGAGGAGGAATGTAGTACGCGGGGTCGAACGCCTACGGGCGCGGTAAAAAACTGGCGGGAAATCGGGAACGCCGGTTCCCCGACTTGCCAAACATACATAAATGCAATGTTGCCGTATACAATGTCCTACAAAAAGAAATAAGGAACTACAAGAGGCCGGAAGACCTAAATGTGGTATTTCTGTTACTTCACTTAAAAAATCCCTACTTCCCTTTCAAACCCCATCCAAAACCCTGTCTAGCCTCCTTTTAAAGCTCCCTTTGTTTTTTCCCTAACTCCCCCCGGACTGGCCCATTCCATCATTTACTGGGTAGACGGGCCAGGGAAAAATATTATAATACTCGAAAGGATATTAAAATAAAAAAGATAATGATATAATAGATTGCCTAATGATATTGACCTTCCTAGCCAAAGTAAAATTAGGAAAATTCTCTAAAATTGCGGTCAAAAAAAAGGGTATTTTTCCCCCCCCCCGCCCCCCCTACACCCAACACAACACACACACATACAAAAAAATAGTTTTCCCCTAAACCCACCCCAACACAAGTGCTCCGCCCCGCCCGTCACTAACAACCCAAACCCACCCCAGCCATCAAAAACCACGTTCCCGCCCCTACACCACACAAGCTACCCCCGTCCCATAAACCTATGGGGGGGGTCCACCGCATCCCCACCGTGGGGGGCACCGCTTCTATGGGGGGGGCACATGCGGGGGGATGGTACATTGTACTTAAAATAGATGGTAGAGTGTGGTGGGGCGGGAAACAGGGATGGGGAGATGGCGGGGGGGTGGTAGTTGGGGACAGCGGCGGCAAGGCTCGGAGGTGAGTGGTGTACGGGTGGGAACATGTTCTGAGGTCTGTGTAGTTTACCGAGTGTGTCTCCCAAAGGTTTACGTGTGCTGGGTTGGGGATCATAGATTCACCTTTGAGATTGAACCAAAGATGTTTTCGTCGGGATAGTAATTACAGGAGATGTTGGGGCAGCCACGTGGACCCCCCGGACGGGCGCAAATGTTTCCCTCAAAACCCGTTTTTTTGTCGCCCAAAGCTGTCTTGGGCAAAGCCTTTTTCTCGCAATTGAAAAGGGATTGGTTTCTGGGGAAAAAAAATACAACAACTTGGTAGGGGCCAAAAATAAACTTGGGGAAAAATTTTGAAAAAAAAAAAATTTTTGAGTTAGTTTTTGAGCTTATTTAGACTAAAATTGGCTCTGATTCCAAATCTGTAGTATTTTTTTTCCACGTCAATTTTTTTCTCCACACTTCCCCTCCAGTAAGCAAAATTCCACTTGTGAGCGTATAAAACTTCCAGGGATTACGATTTGACCTCGAGACTATGGGGCAACTTTTTTTGTGCAGTTACAATGGCAGTGCGGGAGAGGTGTGTGCAGCCCCCAATAGGTCATACTATCAATATCTAAAACAGAAAGCTGGGATGGGGAATTGGAGGATTTGTTATGGCTTTTCTCTTAACCTTGTAACAACATACCTTTAAAATTTCTATTTCTTTTTTGCTGTTTTTTTTGTTTTCAAAGCTTGTAACTATTCCCCCTAGGTTTTTTACATGGTATTATTTTTTTTGTTTAGATCATTCTGCTCCTGCTACGTCTCGTGTAAAAGCCTAAACAACCCGACTCCCTTTGCTATATATGTGGTAGGTTACCCTTCCAAATTCAGAGGGCAACATCAGCGTATTTTTCAAACAAAATATATTTCGATATTTTTAAAATGAATCGGTGATAAGACAAGCTTTTGGGCCCTCACAAATGTGCAAACGTGGTCGGAGATTACGGATTGGACCAAAAAACCGTGAAAGTTGGCATTTGGTTTTTCCCCCTGGTTTGGGGGAGAAAAAAATCATTCCATAGACTGTTTTCTTTTTTTTAGTGAAAAATCGGATTTAACAAAAAAAAAAAGTAAAATAGAATATCCTAATTCTACCGCACCATAAGACCAAGCCTATTCGCTGAAATTCCGTGCCAGTTTCGAAAAAACTCCTCCCTAAAGATCTGAGTATTTGAAAAACGCAGTGACAGCAATGATGCAATTTTGGGGCTTTTACGAGGGGTTCAAATTGTAGGGATTTGACAGACGGTTGAAAGATTTGCACGTGATTTGGGCCTATCCCAAAAAAACTTCGAAATACTAGCTCCGACTGAAGGAAAAAAATCTTAACAAGGATGAAAGGGTTATACTTTTGAACCAGAGAAATCATTTCTGCGTACTTTCGAAGTCCAGCGGTTTTTTTTTGCCATAAATTCCTTTTTCTGAAGGAATTTGGGGTTTCAAATTTAAAACCAAATGAATGGGTTGTTTTTGATAGCTCAAAGCGGAGCTTTAAGTGTGTCCTTCTAACAATGGCAAATTTTTTTGGGGCAGTCCTATTGGCATTCGGTCTGTCTTCGTGAAAAAATATGGGAAATTTAAAAAGGTCATTGAGTTATTTCAAAATTGAAAACACAATTTGGTATCTTTTTTGACCCTTAAATGGTTTTTCCTTTCCTTTTTGGTCAACAACTGGATACACAAAATATCCCTGCTTTCCTGTATGGGGATTCAGATCGAGAGAAGCATTGGGTTTTAGACAATTGGGCCCCGAGATCTGATCTTAAACCTGGAGATCCTAACATTTTACGAGCCACTTTTTTGGGCAAGAAAAAAAAAATTCCACCTTTTTCCAAAAAAACTAGGTCTCATGAAAAATTTGTAAAAGCAAATTTTTCAAAGTGCGCTGTTTGAAGTACATCATCTTTGGGATTTCCTGGACTGTCAATTTAAAAAATCAAGGCCGGTGTGTTTGAGGGGGCCCCAAATTTTGACAGCCCTAAAGTGAAAATTTCAAAAGGGGACTATGCGACCTTAAAAGAAGCTTGGTACATTCAAAAACTTTGTCAAAAACTTTCTTGGGAAAAAAAACGTGCAAGTAATTTCACAGAAATTTTTCAAAATATTGGAGAGTACAAAACGTTGGTTGCAACATGGTATTAAAATACATTTTTTTCTAGCCATTTCCAAATTTCTGGAAAAAACTTTGGGGCTGCTAGCGACGAGCAGGGTGAACGATTTTACCAAAATTTTAAGGTTATGGAAGAAACGTTTTCCAGGGTAGTGGGGTGTGCCTATGATGGCTGACTATTGTTGGAGCTCAAACGGATAGTCCCCCAAATTTAACACTCCAACGAGCTACAAACGTAAAATTTTTTCCTTTAAACCCGCAAACAATTATAGCCCTTTTCCTTTCTAAAAACATGATAATGTTAAATAAACTTTATTTATGCCTATTTCTTTCATTTTTCATTTTTATTTAAATTTGCAGCTTTTTATAAAAAAAGCCTTTACTGTTTGTACAGTTTTTCATATTTTTTAAAAAAACGAAAATCCCAAGTTCAAAAAAAATTGGGCGTGATAGAGGGAAAAAAGAGATCAGTTTTTGGGTTTAGCCCCAAAAAAAAAACTTAATAACAAATGCAGACCTAACCCAAAAAAAATTGTTCCCAGTGTTCGCCCCAAAAAATTGCCAATATCACAAAGCTATAAAAAACTTTCAGCAAGTGTTATTGGGTGGTTTTGTAAACCAAAGGTCTTGGACGACAAAAAAGGCTTAAGATTTAGCGGGAGTGAGTGGGGGTGGTGAGTATCGGGCCGGGGGGCATATTGCGAACTCTATTGCTGTTTTGGGACTAGGGGAAATTTGAAAACCCAAACAGCGGGGGGGGGGTGCGAGCGGAGGTGGGGGTGGGTTATACTCAGCCGTCCACACACAACATTTCGGGGAACTTGTTCTTCTTGGGCAAATTTGTGTGTTACTTTAATTAGATTATATTTGGAGAAGAAAGGGAAAGGGGGGAGGGGGGAAAAAAAAAGAGGGGGGAGAGAGGAAAGGGGAGAGAGGAGAGAGAGAGAGAGAGAAAGGGGGAGAAAAGGGGGAGAGGAAAAGGGAGGGGGAAAAAAAGGGGAGAAGGAGAGGAAAAAAGGGGAAGGGGACATGCGTCTGGACTAAAGGAACAGTCATATTTTGCATTCACCATGGCAAAAAATGAAAAGGGGATTTTTTTTTAAAAGGGTTTTTTTTGTTTTGGGGGGATGACTTCCCTTTATAATCCCCCTATAATTTCCCCCTATAATGGTGAAGGATGACTGATCCCTCCTCTTATAGTTCAGGCTGCATGACTCCTTCCTCCCCCCCTCTCTCTCTCTCTCTCTCTCCAAATATTATATTTAATTAAAGTCACACCCAGAGAGCAAGTTACCCATAAATGTTGTGAGTGGACGGCTGAGTATAAGCCCCTCCCACACCTCCTCTCTCAAAGCGCGCTGATTTGGGTTTTAATTTCCTAGCCCCGAACAGCAATAGAGTTCGGCAAATGGCGGCCCGGGCAGACGCGGTAACCCTATTTATAGACAGTGGTCAAGGAGCGCGGGGTAATACATGTGTGTTGCCATACACCTACCCTACCAACACAGTACAGTACATTACCCCCTCGTCAAAAAAATACGTGTCCTCACGGATTATAGGTGATAACAACAACAGATAACAACAAAATATTGGAGATACGAAAGGGTCTGTAAGGGGTAAAAATGAAGCTGAATGGCAACACCAAAAAATGGATTGAAATAAACGTAGCCAAAAAAATGACGAACTGAAAAAAATACTCAAAAAAATATAAACATGGAAAATACTACACCAAAGATAACATGAGAAAATCACCAAAAAATGAGAAAAAAAGAAGAGAGAAAAATAAGAATATCAAAAAAAAAAAAGGGGAGGAAAATCCACCAAAGTAAAAAAATGTTAATATACTTAAAAAATGAGAAGAGATAAAACACACCAAAGTAGAATATATTTTAAGTTAACACTTAACCCACTATGCCATGGAGGCAGGGGACTGAAAAAGCGAAACCAAAAATACGTGAACCCAAAAAAAGGTGAAAATTCCCGGTTTAACCACGCACCAGCGTGGACAAAGTACGCAAAAAATTTACATCTTTGGTCTTGGAAAAACGTATACATATCACAAAGATGGCATTTAACTTTTTTGTCAAAGGACGCGCTGAAAATTAAAGTAATCGCCAGCCCTTTTCTCTTCGTTTTTATTTAGTTAGAGTAAGCCATTATCGAGTGTATCAACAATTTTTGCACTTTTTGCATCCAGTCAGCCGTTTTTTAATAATCCCCCAAATCAAAATCTGAAATTTCCCCAGAGCTTCGAAAACGCTGCTGGAACTGGCAGACGATGCGCCACGGCTCGGGGACGTCAGGAGGGAAAGGGCCCCCTCACCCCCCGTGATCGAAGCAGTAAAAAAAAAAGAGAAAATATAGTACTTGAAGATTTTTGGGTGTTACTGATACATTTTTTTTGCGATATGCCATATGCAATGCATGCATCCTTTATGGGTGCAGCAAGACAGCTGCTTTCGAGAAAAGTTTGCACACGTTTCCGACTGATACAACAACGTTAAATGTGTTGAAAAGATTAGTGCGGCGGACTACGGCAGATTGGAACGGGAAGTTGAAATTGGCAAGGATTTGTAGTGATACACTCAACACACACACACACCCACACCACACACACTCACACACACACACTCACTCACTCACTTCCGAACACGTGTGGACACCGAATTCCTACCCTCAGCCACGAGGGTTAGCAGGGAATTACGCACAGGTCGGAAAATCGTGGGAATTAACAGAGATAAAGAAAATCACACACACAAAAAATCACACGATGGAAAATAGCCCAAAAATAATCACAGAAAATGCACTCGTATGAGAAAAATAGCCCAAAATATGCACACACAAAAATTACACATGATATAAAAGGAGCCCCAAAATATAGCAACACTGTGTCGAGATGAAAATGTAACCAGAAATGAGTCAAATAAGGTCAAAATATAGGGCAAACACAGAATATCGCAAAGCACAGGAGATATTGAGTCACGTTTCCAAGTGACAAGAAAAATAATAACACACGCAAAATATGAATAGTCACAGTTTTCTAGTGACGGGAAATTAATATAACACTTGCTAACGACTCACGTGGAGCAGGGAAGAAGCAGAAACCGACCTGGACGCCTCGTGGGGCATCTCACGGGCGTGGAAGACGAGCATGGGCGTGGAGAGACCACACTCGACATCAGAGTGGGCGTGTGGGTGCGGGCGGGACCGCATTGGCGTGGGCGTGCGGGAGGCACGTGACATCAAATCAGGAACATGATGCGTGGGCGGAGAGGAATGCAGGCGGGCGATACGTGACATCAAAACAGGAACATGAGTAGGGCGCCGTGGGCAGGACATCATGGGCGGGGAGGAGGAAGATCGTAGAGACAGCGAAGTAGAACATCAGAACAGCATGGGACATCAGGACATCAATACCAATATTGAGCAACACGTGGTGTCGCACATACCAACACTAGGAGACACACAGACAAGAGACCAAAACACCGCTTGCCACCATTCTGTACCGGGGACGTAGTACATTGTACTTGAAAATAGATGAGTAGAGTATGGTGTGGCAGGAACATGGATGAGAATAGTGGCGGGCGGTGGTAGTAGTCCGGCAGAAGTACCATGGGACCTCATTTTGGAGTATAAAGTTTTTTTTAATATTGATTATTGATGGTAAGGGCATATATATTCAGAAACTGCCGGATGACATCTTGTCATACTTAAGCAATTTGTGCTAGGAGGCGAAATCCAAGATGGTCGCCATCGAATCTGGGAAAATCTATTTTCCTCATATCTTCGTAACTCTATGAGATAGAAACACGAATGCGAGGTCCTTTTATATGTGTTCAGGCATCAAGATTACAATGCTGCCATTATTATAACAATAAAACACACGAAAAACAAGATGGCCGCCATAAATGTGTTTTTCATTGCAGCAAATTGACTTTCTCAACAGCCATTACTAGATCTGATTAATGACATGCACTAGCACGGATTGGCAAGGTCTGTGTGGTATTATTCATAAAATAAACGCTTATTTGTATATTATTTTGCATTTATTGCAACGACGCATGTGTTAATTTCTGATTAAATCACATGAGACACAACTTGTTGGTTAATCACTGAAAACATTTATGTATTCTGTTAAACGTAAGATATGAATTTTGATTTTTCGACTGATTGTCACTGTCACAAGTCACAAAGCATTCGTGTTGCAGCAAATTCCATCGTGACAGGCGCAGAACATTGTGCACGACAGATTGGCACTCCGGCAACCACATCTGGATGAACGACAAGGTGTGTCACTCTCGCATCCACACCTGATCAGTCGCAAGACAGCATCTGGTGCAAGGCTGACTGTATCCGGGACTGTCGTAGGTACAAGTGATCTGTTGGTTTCATCTTTCTTTCATCCATATTTTTCAACGTCCAGTTCTGGTGGATCCGCGTCTTTCACGGCGCGCCATATGGATGCTTGATGATGCGCACGTTTCACGTTTTCCTCGAAGGCCTCGCTGGTCGGTGGTAGAGAGCATAATTTTGGTGTTGATGTATACCCTTTGCCTGTTTTTACTGCCCAAGCACTGAGTCGTGCATTTGACATCGTGTCACTGTTGTTGCACCATAGCAAGCAGTCATGAATTTCGTTGCCTGCTGTATCACCGAGGGCAGCGAAGCATCAATTTGTCCCAGAAGTGACAGAAGAAGTCCACTTACAAATTTCAGAACAGTGCTTTTTCCAATGCCGAAACAGCAAGCAACTGTGTCGCAACCAGAAAGTGCATGAGCAGCTAGGATTTCTGGTATGATATCTATGTGCTTCTCAACGGTCTTGCCGATATCGACTATTGCTCGATCTTTGATTGGAGATTCCATACTCACCATGAATTTAAGACCATCTTCCAGATAGTAATGTAGAAGCAGTACAAACACGTCTGTATCATCTAATAAGACGGTGATGCTTGTGGGTTTCTCCTTTGCAGCCATGAGCATTTGTTGAACGGTGATGATATCTGCCTCTTCATGTGTAGTGTTCATATCCCCTCTGTTGATGATAAATCCTCCATTGCTGATCTCAATCGGAGTTTTGTCTTGGAATGTGATGATCAGCTTGTGATTCTGTATGTGGTTTCGATGGAACGAAACGTCTCCTTTGAGTTCAGTGCAGATTATGTCAATGAGCTGCTTCTTGTTTTCAGTGACAGTCAGGATTACTTTCTGTGATGGCAGCTCCGTTGTAACCTTGAGCTGGTGAACTCTACTGGCTTCAGTGTTCCTCGCACTTCTTGTGACACCTTTTGTGCTGTACTCATAGTACAGTTTCAAATCCAACCAAGGATTTGTTCAAATCCAACCGATCAAACACCAAGTACACATCTCCTTTTTGCAGCTTCCTCTCAATATGTTGTCTGAAGTTTGACACATACGTTTTTACTGTACCACCCACAAGCCAGTGTATCACCCAGAGGAGAGCAGAACCATCGATGATTGTGATGTCTGTGTTTGATGCATTTCTGGATGAGACCTCAACTTTCAGTTGTCTTCAACACGGACTTTCCTGTTGAGCATCTCATCTCTCCTGCATCTGTGAACATTGATGTTGGGATTGGTGCCAGCTCATGTGCGAGAACCTCCTTGATGTCCACTTGACGGGAACTGGCCTGAAGACCTACTACTCTTGAGTAGATGAGGCTGGTGTCAAACACTTTTGTTTCACCAACTTTTACACTTTTCCTCGCCACTGCCATGGTCGTGATCTTTTTGTTGATGGTATCATGGAAATGCTCCGGCCAAGTTGTTTCGAATTCAGCCATCTGTTATCTTTCAACTTCAAAGGAATCTTGCACGTTGACTGTAGCAGGACCTACCCTGCCACTGACTATATTCACTAGGCCTTCAGGATGACTCACTGGATCCAGAGGATTGATGCTCAACTCGAGCTTGTGTCGGATGCCCTCTCTGTCCTTTCTGTCACTGGAGACAGAAGCTTGAGCTTTCTTCTTTGTGAATGATCTGCACATTACCTCCATCACCATCGACAATTTCGCTGAGGTTGGACTCCAATTTGCTGCAGAGGTGAAGACTTAAGGCCCATGTTTTGAGTGTTTCAGGCTTCAAAGTGATGCCGATGATGCCTCCTTTCCCATGGCCGTACCTCATGAAAGTAGTCTCTATGTACATGTCGCTCCAGATCCCATTCCAGATCCCAAGAATATGTCTCAGCACATGCTCTCCTTTCATGAACAGATCCAAGACCTTGGTTGGGAGAGCTTCCATCGATCTGAGATAGAAGAGGCCATATCGTGCGTAGTGCACATGGCCAGTCGCGTAGAAGTAGGGCATCATCAGGGTAAGGGCTTCAAGGTGAAGTGGCCAGTCTCCTTCCCTCTCTGCTCTGATAAACATCATCATGATGAATACTGGCTTTATGAGTATGTCAACCCATAGTTTAGTGGTTTTACTTCTCCTGGCAAGTTCTTCCAATATGCTCATCAGATCATGCTTGCGTGTAATTGGAGTTTGCTCTATGATACTCCTCAGTACTTCTTCCACAACGAGTCGTAGCGCCCTCACATTTTGAGGAAACTTCTTACCAGACAACATCTTCGGCACTCCTCCAAACACAGCACTCATCACTTCGGCAAGTCCGCTTTCTGCCATCAAAGTACCAACGGATCCGACAAAACTCATAAGAGAATGCATTCCTCCGAGCCGCATGATGACGTTTGGGAATCGGTCAGGGTAGGTCCACATTACGTGAAGAGCCACACGGTACAGTTGCAAGTCGCATGTGAAAACAACAAATTCCTGGCCTGTCTGCTGTGTGAGATGTTGTGCCTGTGCCAGGTGCCGTCATCATCGTGTCAGGATCGGACGGAGTCATAACGATCAGTGGCAGATACACAGCTTTTGTTTTTGGTTGGGTTGAGATGCCTTCTTGGCGACTGTTGGCTGTGTTGTACCCATTGTACTCGGGGCATCGATCTTTGATGATGATGTCTTCCAGAAAGGCTGTCTGTTTTGTCAGCTCTTTGTCTTGCCAATGCTTTCTGAGCATGCATCTTCAGTGAAAGCACATATTTTCTGGCGGCCTCCTGGGGTAATGCAGGATTTTTCGATCCATTGAATCTTTCGATTTGCAAGTTAAACTCTACTGACTTTGACATCTCAGATTTCTTGATGCGCTTGATAGTTTCCTGTTGGTCAGAAGACATGCCATCTTGCTCCTTTTGTGTGAAGAGTACTGCCAAAGAATGAGTGGAAAGTTTGCCAGATTAATGGCTGTTAAGAAAGTCAATTTTCTGCAATGAAAAACACATTTATGGCGGCCATCTTGTTTTGTGTGTGTTTTATTGATATAATAATGGCAGCATTGTAATCGTGATGCCTGAAAACATATAAAAGGACCTCTCATTCGTGTTTCTATCTCATATAGTAACGAAGATATGCGGAAAATTGATTTTCCTAGATTCGATGGCGACCATCTTGGATTTCGCCTCCTAGCACAAATTGCTCAAGTATGACAAGATGTCATCCGGCAGTTTCTGAATATATATGCCCTTACCATCAATAATCAACATAAAACAAAAATTTATACTCCAAAATGAGGTCAAGCACATATTTGGCGTGTATCTGCCGGACTATACCTTGTGGACGAGTGGCATGTGCCAGCCTCTCTAGGACCTCCCAATGTCTCTTTCCAGTAGGAGAAAGGAAACACCGTAGTAGTTTGATGGGTTTAATCCTTAGAGGCTCGACGGACCATGACCTGACGTAGTCACGGTCCAAGACACACTGGCGTATGGCGGGATAGCCACTTACGCCTTGAGTTACCGCTTATGGTTTAACATAGGGTTTACATGTTCCTTATAAGAAGGTTCTTATAGGTTAGGTGATACATTATGTAGGTTACACATCATGTGCTGTTACCAGCCAGCACATCGCTCGGCCACACATCACTGTGTCCTCACAGTCATTACACATGGCACTTTTTAAAGTTCACTTATCGTGTGGGCCACACAGAGCGATTACTATACCCATCAACACCACATCCTGCTTGGTATGTGGAACCAAGATTGTTCATCAATACATAAACAAAAATTATGAAATACTCTTATTGTGTAAGAAAATACATACTATTGTCTATGCACTTAAGCTGGATTCCTGGGCTGGGAGCTGCTCGCTGCCTAGCCGAGTTTGTAAGGACGTCGCTGATTGGCTAAATAGACTCGGGCTGGGTGGCGAGGGTGGGGGGTATTTGCCTCGCCGCAACCCCAAAACCCTTGCGTTGCCTCAGAAAAATATTCATATTTCTTGGCTTTACTCACCTCTTACACAAGATAGGCCTATTTTGTTTGCATCAGTGAATCAGGCAGTGATTGTTCAACAAAAAACACGCCATTCTAACTCAATAGGGTAAAAAAAAAAGTCATGACTGACTATCACAAGAGTAGGCGGACTTTTAGGTTTTCAGTGCATTGAAATTTTTGTACTCCTCCCCGATATTACCAAGCTACCAGATGATATTTATGAAAGCTGAGCCTACCATCGTGTTCATAATACATTGCTGCATATCATGAGCATAAAAAAATTACAGTAAGACTACACTAATATTAAGATAATTGAAGGAAAGTAAAAGAGTGTATAAACATTTTTTCTTGCTTATTTTGCTTCAACTCGCTGTAACTCCATCAGTTTTGGTCACATTCAATTTTCAAGAACTGTTTCAAAATTCTTATACTTTTCCGCTTCCTGTAGTATGTAGCACGTACCAATAAGGAAAAGAGTAGGTGGTCAAAATGGCTAAGAAAGTTAAACTACTACTAGTCCTTGAGCCAGACCAAAAGTAATGCTCCGGCGGGGGGAGTAATTCTCATTATGATTTTCCATTAGACCAATGTCTCAAGTTTCAGAAAAGGTGTGTATGGACATCTGGGGAACGGTAGCTTAGTGCCCGGATGGACGCCTTTCTTTGAAACCACCCAGCCGAAAATGCCCATTGGTGGGGTACATTGTTGCACGTGTATCTGGACTTCTATACTAGCTATCGATGTGGGGTTTGGACTAAATATCGTCCAAATGTGTACCGTCTAAATAAAAAATAATATGAAGCATTTGTTATAGATTAATTATTATAAAAATCAATTATCGAAAAAAATCATATATTTTTCAATTTTTTATATTAGACTTGTACTTTTTTTTAGTGAAACAACACTGGTATGATTTCCCAAATTATGCATTTGGCTACACCGTTTATCTGTCTAAAAAAATAACTCAACAAGTACAACATATCACCCACCACGAGTTTACAACAAATATATGTAAAGAGGCATAAAATGACTTAGGCCGCCGGGCTGGCATTATCTATTTCTGACGATAACGCAAGTTAGGAATGTCGTACGGAGAGGATTTTAACACACATACGATATTAATAAGCAGGCGGAAATTGTTACATAGGAAATCTGCACTTTGGTGGCCATCTTGGATTTCAAAATGGCGCCCATTATATTAATTATTCATTACTAGAGTTTGGAAAGACGTTGGAGCTGATTTTAACACCATACGATGTATATTCCTAATAAGCAAGCGGAGGTATCTTTGAACAGTCATGTTTTAGCAAATAACACCGGTATGATCTTCCAAATTATACATTTTGCAAAAACCGTTTATCTGTCTATAAAGTTTTCAGGCAATTTGGCCTGCATTAATAGAGAACAACATATGCTATACAATATACAGTGCACACAAATTTATCTTTCAGAGTCGCCATCAGAGTCATTGGCATCCGAGGCCACGATAGCATCATCCTGCACCAGGGTTGGAGCATCCCTGCAGCTTACAACACAACAGTGCACTTCAACCCTTTCAGTATGCAGGAGCAATCGACGGTCGCCCACGTCCTTCTGCATGTGCATGAGATGAGATTCAAGACGACATCTGGAGCTGGTAGACCCGTCATCCATCGGTTTTGAGCAAACCCGCCATCAATCGAGTTCCCAGCCATGTCCTGCTGATGGTGCTGGGACGTCTGGCAGGTTTTCAAGGCTGCGTCGCCAGATAGCCGGCCTGATCAGACAACAGAAGAAACAGCCCAACAAAGATACGCAAACAGCTGGGGGAACACGAGGTTTTAGTCTTCGACAAGGGGCTGTGTCACGATACTATCTAACTGCAGACAATCGGGCTGCTGCACTGGAGGCAAACTACGAAAAAACTATCCTTGTGAATGGCAGCGACACATCTCACGCCAAGCCCCCTGACTTGTCTACTTCTCGCATAAAAACGTGATGAGTCTGGCGTCACAGCTATCTGTGATCTACTGGAAAATGACTGGACCAATCCATTCGCCGATGATCCGTCATGTTTCTCAGTATATTACCGGAGCGGCTGCGAGGGAGGACGTTTCTAATGACCTACTCAACGCCCTGCAAAGGGGGAAAGCGGCGTATCAAAGCTTCCAGAAAACGTCTTAAAGAGGGAACAGGCTTTTTATGACACAGTGAAAAAGCTAAACTTGAAGACCTTTGGTAAGATCAAGCAGAAAGTTGTGAAGGCCACAAACAAGGAGATCGCCCTTAGAGCTGACAGACAACTGTTTGCCACCATGATACTCATCGCCAAGCCCAAAGGGAAACCCCGACATGCAACTTGCCTTTGTCACCCACTAGGGCCGTTACCATGGTCTTTGGCAAACGTTGATGGGTCAATGAAAAAAACGAACAAAGTTGCACTTGCGAAACACATGGAAGGTCTTGTGGAACCACCGATACGTTTGACAAGCGAAAGGCAACAATAAATTGATGCGATGGCTCTCATACCAAAAAGATTCATGGGAGAACGACACGTTCGAAGAACTTTTCTGACCGCATCCTTGCTGCAGCGCTTCACGCTGGTCAAGGCCAGTGAGCGCATCGAGGTTGTCTTTGACACATACACAGAAGAATCCATCAAAAGCAGCGAGCGTGTGAACCGCGGTTCAAATGAAGGCATCAGTTTCAGCGAGATCAGACCCCACACAAAAACATGAACTGGCGGCGTCTCCTTGCTTGCAGCCAGACAAAGGAGAAACTGGTTGTGTTTCTGGCGGAGTCGTGGAAACATGAAACAAATCGCGAAAAGCTAGGCAACAGAACACTGTATGTCACCTGTGGTGAAAATGTCTGGTACTGACCCGCGATAGGTGGAAGTTGTGCAAGCACTCGAATGTAGCCAACGAGGAAGCAGACACGCATATTTTCTTCACGCAAAGCACGCCGCTACCCACTACAAGGGCGATCATCTTAGTGGCAGATGACACCGAAGTTCTGATCATCAGTCTTCATCTCAGCAGAAACCATCGATAGTCAGCTCTTCATCAGACGAGGAACAAAGGTCGAGTCAGAATGATTGACGTTGGAAAGTTGGCTGCGGTATTGGGGTCTGGAGTTTGCAGTGCATTGCCAGGGCTTCATGCATGGAGCGGGTGTGACACTGTTAGTGCTCTGGCTAGCCAAGGAAAGATAAAGGCTTTGAGCTTGGGGCAAGCGAATGATCTGTATCTTCAAGCATTCACAGATCTGGGATCTTCGTGGAATGTACCAACAGACGTCTTCAATAGCATTTAGGCCTTCACGTGTCGCTGTACACCAGGAACACGAAAATCGTCGGTGCTAATTCACTCCGTTATCACATGTTCTGTGCAAAGAAGGGCCAGATCGAAATCTGGACAATTGCCGCCTTGTGAAGGACTCCTTGATGCAGCATACGCTTAGGGGCCCAACTATCAGGCGGCTATCTGGCGACGCAGCCTTGAAAACCTGCCAGACGTCCCAGCACCATCAGCAGGGCATGGCTGGGAACTCGATGATGGGGGTTCGCTCAAAACTGATGGATGACGGGTCTACCAGCTCCAGATGTCGTCTTGAATCTCATCTCATGCACATGCAGAAGGGCGTGTCTCGACCGTCAGATTGCTCCTGCATACTGAATGGGTTGAAGTGCATGTTTGTGTGTAAGCTGCAGGGATGCTCCAACATGGTGCAGGATGATGCTATCGTGGCTCAGGATGCCAATGACTCTGATGGCGACTCTGATGATTAACTTTGTGTGCACTGTATATTGTATAGCATATGTTGTTCTCTATTATAATGCAGGCCAAATTGCCTGAAAATCTTTATAGACAGATAAACGGTTTAGCAAATGTATAATTGGAAGATCATACCGGGTTATTTGACTAAAACATGACATGTTCAATGATACCTCCGCTTGCTTATTAGGAAAATACATCGTATGGTGTTTAAAAAAACAGCTCCATACGCCTTTTCCAAACTCTAGTAATGAATAATTAAATAATTGGCGGCCATTTTGAAATCCAAGATGGGCCCCCAAAGTGCAGATTTCCTATGTAACAATTTCCGCCTGCTTATTAGATATCGTATGGGTTTTAAAATCCTCTCCGTACGACATTCCTAACTTGCGTATCGTCAGAATAGATAATGCCAGCGGCGGCCTAAGTCATTTTATGCCTCTTACATATATTTTTTTGTAAACTCGTGGTGGATGATATGTTGTACTTGTTGAGTTATTTTTATAGACAGATAAACGGTGTAGCAAAATGCATAATTTGGAAAATCATACCAGTGTTGTTTCACTAAAAAAAGTACAAGTCTAATAATAAAATATTGAAAAAATATATGATTTTTTTTCGTAATTGATTTTTATAATAATTAATCTATAAAAAAAATGCTTCATATTATTTTTTATTTAGACGGTACACATGGACGTATATTAGTCGTCAACCGCACATCGGGTAGTAGTATAGAAGTCCAGATACACGTGCAACAATGTACCCCCCCAAATGGGCATTTTCGCGCTGGTGGTTTTTAAAGATGGCGTCATCCGGGGATTAAGCTACCGTTCTCAGATGTCCATCATGCATTTTCTGATACCTGAGATATTGCCCTAATTGGAAAATCATAATGAGAATTACTCCCCCCGCCGGAGCATTCACTTCAAAATATGGCCGGTTGGCTCAAGGACTATACTGCAAACTGGCACAGTGAAGGGTGAGCATTGCTCCCATATAGGAGAGACTGTTTTCGGGAGAGTTATCAGAGGCTCCACCCGTCACGGCACCAGTTTTTAAACAGTTCAACTTTCTTAGCCATTTTGACCACCTACTCTTTTCCTTATTGGTACGTGCTACATACCACAGGAAGCGGAAAAGTATAAGAATTTTGAAACAGTTCTTGAAAATTGAATGTGACCAAAACTGATGGAGTTACAGCGAGTTGAAGCAAAATAAGCAAGAAAAAATGTTTATACACTCTTTTACTTTCCTTTAATTATCTTAATATTACTGTAGTCTTACTGTAATTTTTTTATGCTCATGATATGCAGCAATGTATTATGAACACGATGGTAGGCTCAGCTTTCATAAATATCATCTGGTAGCTTGGTAATATCGGGTAGGAGTACAACATTTCAATGCACTGAAAACCTAAAAGTCCGCCTACTCTTGTGATAGTCGTCGTGACTTTTTTTTTACCCTATTGAGTTATGAATGGCGGTTTGTTGTTGAACAATCACTGCCTGATTCACTGATGCAAACAAAATAGGCCTATCTTGTGTAAGAGGTGAGTAAAGCCAAGAAATATGAATATTTTTCTGAGGCAACGCAAGGGTTTTGGGTTGCGGCGAGGCAAGTACCACCACCATCGCCACCCAGCCCGAGTCTATCAGCCAATCAGCGACGTCCTTACAAACTCGGCTAGGCAGCGAGCAGCTCCCAAGAATCCAGCTTAAGTGAATAGACTATAGTGTAGTCATACTAAGAATATAACATGAAATGTAAACTTAATAATAAGATACTACGAAGAATGCAATACTACTAAAGTTCACAATACTAATGATAAGGACATGTGAGAAAAAAAAATTAAGGCATGTTAACCTAAGTCGTAGACTTGGTCATTGCAGGAGAGGTCACTTTGACTCTCTTTAGCCTATCTACATGTACTACTTCTGTAGTATTATGAGTTTGATCAAGAAGTGTGTATTTATTTCCATGCAATTTACTGGTGACTAAATAAGGTCCTGAAAATTTAGAACACAACTTATTTTGGCGTTCAGGAGAACGTTTCATAACAAAATCACCTCTGGAAATTACAACAGGACAAGCCTTACTATGTTGTCTACGCATCATCTCCTGACGAGAAGCCTTAAGTCTTCCTCGAACTGATCTGTGAATGGTCTGAAAAGATCTAAGTTGAATTTTAGCATAATCGTCCACTGAGTAGACAGGGACAGGAGATGGCAAAAGCACATCATAAGGTAATCGCTTGTCGACACCATACAAAATGAAATGTGGAGTCTTTCCTGTAGAGGAATTTACTGAGCCATTTATCGACGCAGCTACATGAGGTAACCAGTCCTCCCAAGAGTCATGAAACTCGCCAGCATAATGGCGAAGGACATCAAGAATCTTCTTATTAGTCCTTTCAACTAGCCCATTGCTCGCAGGGTGATAAGCAGTAATGAAAGTTTGCTTGATTTGGAACTGCTCACAAATGTTATGAAGAATTTGATTAGCAAATTCAGGGCCATTATCTGAAATGAGCACTCTAGGTGTCGTATAGGGACAAATTAAATTTGAAACTAGAGCATGAGCAACAGTTATAGCAGACTTGTTAGGCAAGGGGACTAGAATCACAAAACGTGTGAAGTGGTCTACATATACCAGAACATATGGTGACCCTTGATGACTTCGAGGAAGATGCAATAAGTCGATGCCTACAGTGTCAAAGGACGACTCAGGTAAAGGATATTCAAGGATAGGAGCAATTCTCGTATTACCCTTTGGGTTTGTGCACAGAACGACTTTGGGTTACATGTTTCTCGCATCAATGCGCATGGTAACCCAATTTAAAACTTACGACGAGCAGGGGACAAGGTTCTGTCTCGACCTGGATGTCCTGCTTGGGGCAGTCGTGAATGATTTTTAAAGCAGTTTTTTACTAGACTGGTAGGAATAACTAGTTGAGTAACCGTGTTCTCGTCCATAGTAACATACGACAAAGAACTTCATCAACTAATGAAAACTGTAAAAGTGGAACGAAAATTTTAGGCAATAAGGATCATCTCCAGATTTCTAGTGCAAAAATCACTTTTGCCCACAAGGATCTTGACGTTGAGCATTAGATAAGTCTTGAAGAGAGAAATTTGAAGTGTCTGAGAGCACTGCTACTGGAATGTTGCGTGAAAGTGCGTCTGCAACATGATTTTTATCACCAGGTAAATATTTGATAGTAGGATCAAATTCCTGAATAGTGATGAACCACCGGGCCACACGGCCACAGAGGTTTTTCCCTTTAAAGAGATTCAGCACTGCAGATCAGTGTAAACTGTAATGGGATAACCATAGATAATTTCCTTAAAGTGCTTAAGAGCCCACACTACAGCAAGAGCTTCAAGGTGAGTTACTGAGTACCGTGACTCTACATCAGTAAGCACTCTACTGGCATATGCAACAACATGAGGACGTTTCCCTTCAAGTGTTTGCATCAAGACTGCACCAACGCCTAGTGCCGAAGCATTTGTCACAAGAGTGAAAGGCAATTGGTAGTCAGGAAATGTGAGAATTGGCGCATGTGTAAGAGTCTGCTTTAAAGTATCAAAACTTTGTTGTTGGGGACCATTCCAAGTGAAAGGAACGTCCTTTTTCAAAAGGCGTGTCAGAGGACTAGCAATAGAAGCATAGTTCTTTACAAAAGCACGATAGTAACCCGACAACCCAAGGAAAGACCGTACCTTTTCGGTGGTGGTAGGGGTTGGGAAATTCTTGATGGCTTTGATTTTACAATCCAACGTGTGGATTCCATCCTTGTCGACAGCATGGCCTAAAAAGTCAATGCGTGACTTGAGAAAACTGCATTTGTGCACGATAAGTTTAAGGCCAGCCTCAGTAAGTTTCTGAAAAACAAGGGCAAGTTTCTCAAAGTGACTGGATAAATCCTTGGAGACAAGTATGAGGTCGTCCATGTAGACGAACAAACCATCACCTATAATGCCGTGAAACAAGTTGTTTACTAGGCGTTGGCACGTAAGAGGTGAGTTCCTCAAACCCATAGGACATCTCAGCCATTCCTAATGAGCATTATTTGTTGAGAAGGCAGTTATTTCCCGAGATTTCTCTTCTAACGGAATCTGCCAGAAACCAGACTTGAGATCCAAACTGGTAAAGACTGTATTATCCTTCCCTATAGACTGCAAAAGGTCTCTCAAAACAGAGAGTGGATAATGATCCGGTACAGTTAAATTGTTAACTTTCCTGAAATCAAGCACAGGCCGGTAAGTACCATCACTTTTCTTCACCAACAACAAAGGTGAGTTCCAAGGAGAATAAGACTCCTGTATAATTCCTTCATCCAACATGTCTGTTATCATGCCCTGTACAACAGCTCTTTGGCTATGAGGCATACGATAAGACGGTACATAAGAAGGCTGTGCATCAGGTTTAAGCACAATATGATGAGTGATTTTGTCTGTCAAACCTAGGGGTTCCCCAGGTAAGGCAAGAGCAGACTTGTGTGTCGCAAGCAAAGCGAGAAGATCAGGCTTAGCCTCAGGAAAATCCAATACCTGTACATAAGGTGTTAACTGCTTGACTATGTCTGCCTGGTCCTCCCTAACATTCGTCCGCGTAGAGACTGCTGCAAGAACGTGTGAAGGATCCATTAAGGTCAGACTATTTTGACTCTCAAAGCTACATAGCAAAACATCATTTTAAAGTGTTATAGGGGACCCTGTAACATTTGTGACAACTGCGTCACTTATGTGATTAACACGTACCGCTGAAAGCGTTCCCTCAAGCGCCAAGCGACTTACGCGGATAGTGTCAGGGAAAGACACTAGGTAGCTGCCGACAGGAACATCTTGTACTCTCACCGAAAGTCGAACAGAACATGTGGGGCCAATATATTGGTCTCCCATGACAACAGCAGACACCAAGCCGTCAGGAGGGACTGAACGTTTCGTCTCCCCGCTAGAAGGCAAGTCAGGGCCTAAGCTAGCAGAAACGGCTTGCTGGTCACTGTTTGGAAAAATCAGAGGCTTATCAAGCAATGGGGCTGGACTTGTCATTGCGGGGAAGAGAACGCCATTTAATGAAATTGCATGGTGCTGTGGAATTCTCAATGTGATGGAGTAGCAAGAGATTCTAGACCTAAAAGGGCCCATCACATTGTAAAGCAAAATGTGGTGTTACTATAAACTGTATGTTTAAAATTTTGGAGTTAGGGGCAAGGCATAGAGGAAGGGTCACAGTGCCCATCACCTCTAGTGTGAGACCTTGAACACTTTGAAGGGGTGCGGGTAGAAGGTAAAAAGGGGAAAATTATATAACTTGTTTAAATTTACATAAGCACACTCACTGAGAATATTACATGAAGCACCTGTGTCCCCCCCAACAGCAATAGAACGTCTCGAGGGGGGGGTGAAACATAAATAGTCATAAAAGAAAGACAAGCAGCAATAATAGAAGGAACTATGAGCTGTGTGTCTGTGACTTTGTGTCAGAAACTAATCTGGGTTTCTTTGAACCCGGCGCGAATCTTCCCCCGACTGATGATAGCCGTACGCATTACCCACTGTCACCGTCTGAGAACCCTTCAGTCTCAGAATCAAAAAGCATTCCTCTGTTGAATGATTTCCACGCTCGTGAATTACACACCACTCGGAGGAGGGCGAAACTGCATAACGGGGCTGCTGTGGCCTTGCGGGAGGGTTGCAAACGAGGTGGTGGAGATCTAGGAGGCAAGTATTGTCTTTGCTGAACAACCTGCATATTGCTGCCTTTATGAGCAGACTTCATCTCCTTCCTTTTCTGATAGCAATAATTAACAGAATGACCTTGCTTTCCGCAATAGTAACACTGCTTTGGTGCACGAATAGACTGAGAAAAACCTGGGGGTGGAGGAGGTGGTGGAGGAGGAGGTAAGGATGAGGGAAGTTGAGGTTCCCTTGACACTGACGCAACTGACTCATTAAACGGGAATGGAGTCTTAGGCATCTCACGAAGCCGCTTAGTAATTTTTGTAGAAAAATCAAGAAGGTTATCACCTGGCTTAAAATCAAGAGATGAAGCGATACGACGCTCTTGTGGAGTCAAAAAGGTGATGTAATACTGGAATTCTAGAATGAGTTTAAATCTCTCCACTGACAATTGATAAGTTTCAAACCATGAAACAAGATTTAAGGCTTCCATTGCTTCTGAGGCAATATTAGCTGCACGTGCCTGACCTCTCAACCTGCCAGCACTACCCACCTGTGTGGTCAATGCTTCAGCATAAGTGAACGACCATTGCAATGAATCGTTATGTTGCGCTATACCAAAAATTCTCAAGAAGTTTCGACGAAATACATCATAATCATAATTGAGCGACTTCCCATCAAAGCCTGAAGCACACATGATATCACTGGCTAATGAACCAGGTTGCAATTGTGACCTAACAAAAGAAATCTTCTCATTTCCTGAGGTAACATTACTGTGTTGCATAATATCCTCACATTGCTGCAGAAAAGACAAAGCAGATCGCGTCTCATCCTCACCTTAGAACCTAGTTATCGAAGGATCCTGATGTAACAATTTAATGGTTGGAACAGGTGTAGAAGGCATGTTGGCAGGTGTAGTAGTGGTAGTAGTAGTAGTAGTAGTAGAAGTAGGATCAGTAGTTGTAGAAATGGTAGTGTTAGGCTGTACTACGGCAGCAATAGGTTCTATGGGTTCTGGCGGTGACATGTGTAGTGAATACTGTTTACCATCTCTCAATGTCATTGACTATACGAAAAAAATTAACATAGATGACCTCAGAAACTTACACCGGTCAGCTCAACACAAGTGACAAACCCGCTTAACTCAACCCGAATAACAGCTTACACAGGTAGAAACTACAGTCATATATGAACCTACACATAATTCATGCAAAATTATTATAGAAAACTTGTGCATTAACAAAAAAAATATGGTGTACTGTGACACTTTTTTAATCACAGTTACCCTTGATGGTTAAATATAAGTGTTTCCCCTATATTGAATCCAAAAAAAAACGTGCACGAAGAAAACTGCTACTTACAGGGCTAACTGACCCAAAAAAAACTTATAAATAGAAAAATTACTTCTAACACTTCACTGTACACTTAAGGCTGATTCACACTGGCGTTTTTTCGGCATTTTTATCTGACGAGAAGGGGTCTGGGTCTGGGGCTGGTGTCATGATCGCAATAGGTTTTCAACAAAAATCACACCGCGATCGGTGTGATTTTTGTTGAAAACCTATTGCGATCAGACACCAGCCCCAGACCCAGACCCCTTCTCGCAGATAAAAATGCCGAAAAAACGCCAGTGTGAATCAGCCTTTAATCACAGGAAATACTCGCTTACTACACACCACTGTTACTTCCTAAACATGTCTGTGTTGTTTGTTTAACACTCAACAAAATATTATGTCACAACGTATAAGAAATCCTTACCTCACGGCAACATTGCAACACAATTTCAGCACTCTTACGAGTCTGGCAACTCAACACACACAGCCGTGCGCAGCGCCGACCAATCAGGGCGCGACGCCTTCAAAAGCGCGCGAAAAAATAGGTGCCGGAGCAAGTAAAACTTCAGGAAACCTGTGATGTATTTTCTAGCCACTCACAACTCACAACAACCGTGACGTCACTGAAATAACGAATCAGACGCCAGGATTTCTCTGACGTCATTACATCTAGGCGCGAAACGCTCTCTCCTTCCCACCAGAATCACAAAAGAAAAAAAAAAAAAAATTACCTGGTCCTTTCTAACACTTCTACTGCCCATTTAAAATGGTTACAGTACTCACAGTAGCGAAGGTACTTATCTGGCAGTGAAGTACACTTAGGGATGAGGAAATCCGTAGGGGTGAGAGGATCCTTATGGAGGAGGGAATCCGACGAGACTCCTGCGTGCAGTCGACAATCCCACGAGACGTCCTGTGGGATGACGGTATCCTTGCTGTGCACCCTTGTTAGTGCACGTGCAGATAACGTACAATCCACCTGTAGACGTGTAAAGGACAGCAAGACGTAATAATCCCCTAGAGTCGTGCAGATAACCCAACGCGACAGCACTCAACGCCTCACAACATAGCCATTTTTAAAGTCACTGCTGTCGTCGTCGATTATAGTCCTTAGACAGCTGAAACGAGGCAGAAGACAACACTGGTCACACTGCACACTGTCTCTAAACCACACCAACACTGTAGGCATAAGCAGTCTTTCAAACAGTGAGGGACAAGGTGGCTGGGACAGCTATGAGCGGCATGGAAACTCCGCCACGCCGGTTAGCCGTGCTAATTTCCTCCTGTAGGAGGCTCTTCGGAGCTTGGGTTCTTCTTTTAGCTGCCACCATGATGTGCCAGCCTCTCTAGGACCTCCTAATGTCTCTTTCCAGTAGGGGAAAGGAATCACCGTAGTCGTTTGATTTTTTTAATCCTAGAGGCTCGAAAGGACCATGACCTTTACATGTCCAACGGTAAGTCACGGTCCAAGACACACTGGCGTATGGCGGGAAAGCACTTACGCCTTGAGTTTTCCGCTTATGGTTTAACATAGGGTTACATGTTCCTTTAAGAAGGGTTTTTATAGGTAGGTTTTATAGGTTAGGTGATACATTATGTAGGTTACACATCATGTGCTGTACCCGCCAGCACAGGCAGGCAAGGCTCGGAGGTGAATGGTGGGGTGGGCAAAACGTGTTCTGAGGTCTGTGTATGTCTTACGCGGTGTTTCCCTAAGGCTCCCTTCACACATTCCCTATCGAACCACGATAGCGCCACCAATTTATTATTGACGCTATCGTGAAATTTGGCCACGATAAACGCCGACCACGATAGCCTCACAACATGTCACGCTGCCTGTACGTATGTGTCATGACGGTGTAAGATGGTCACGATGGAGTCATGATAGCTGTAAGACTACGTCACGAATGGAAATCAACGGTAATTTTGTTGTCACGATAGAGCTACGATAACCACGACTGTGCCATGAACGTATCACGATAGCGTCAAGAGCCTCACACGTGGGTGGGTGTTGCCATGGTGATGGAGAAGGAAGGGGGGGGGGGGGGGTAGAGATAAAGGTGGGAGAAATGGTGGTGGGTACGTGTTGGTAATGGAGAAGGGGGGAAACGGGGGAGGGGGGTTGTAATAAAGAAGGGGGTGTTGGTGGGGAAACGTGGGGGAGGGGGGTTGTTGATGGAGAAGGCGTTGTGGTGTTGGTGGGGATGTGAGTGGTTACAAGGGGGTGGGTGGCATCTCCACGTGGTCATGGGAGTAGGGGGTAGGAAGTAGGGGGAGGGTGGTGTCACCATGTGGTGATGGACTAGGAGGGTAGGGAGTCGAGGGTGGGTGGAGGTGAATGAGAAAGGGGGGAGAAGGCGGAAGGGGGTGCAAAAAATGGGAGGAAGGTAGGGATGAAAGCGCTTAACGGTTTCTTATCGTCACGATCAGGGCCGGATTTAGACCTTGGGGGGCCCGGGGCACTTCAGGTTCGGGGGCCCCTCAACATATAAATTAAATTACATGACAAATATAAAATGAACTGGGAGAGAAGCAATAAAATGGGAGAGAAGCAAAAGGGGGGGGGGGGAGCATAGCCAGGTATTTCACACCCCCCCCTCCCAGCATCACACCCACACGGGGTCCCCCATCACTGAGGGGCCCCCTGCCTCTCATTCTCTCTCATACGTGCTCTCCAAGAATTCTCCAAGAATTCTTTTACACTCTCAATCACACGACTGTCACTCCTCCCCTCAGCACACAACCCCAGCAGGTACTCCATCTCCACTCTCCTGTCTCTCATATCTCGCCATTCTTCCACTCCGACCTCTCCTACCACTACCTCCAACATCTTTGTTCTAGCATACTCATACCGTTCACATTCCAGCATCAAGTGCTCCACGGTTTCATCCACTCCTGTCACACACATCACACACACCTTGCTGCCACCATTCTTCCATCTGTACATACGACTATTTACCTCCAGCGACTTTGTCCTGGCTCTGAAGAGTAAATCCCCTCCATAGCCACCCTCATAGAACCTTTCATACCGTGGCTGGTCCTTTCTCCTGTATCATTCCAGTGTTGATTTCTCACTCATTCCCCTCAGCCATTCTTCTTTCCCTTTCTCTTCCACTCTCCTATTTATTTCCTTTTTGCATACAGCCATACTCCCATGTCTCATAACTCCTGTCACAAACATTCCCAGTTCACCTGTCCATCTTTCCACTTTTACTGAGTCTTTCATCCACTTCCCATACATATTCCAGTCCCAAACCTTACTTGCCCATTTGCTGTCATCCATTCGTTGCAGTCTAGCTCTGTACCTCAGTCCTGCCTTTGCTATCCTCTCTCTGAACGTGCTCCATCCCATGTCTCCTCTAATCGCTTCCACTGCCACATACCTATCCCCTGTATATATATATATATATATATATATATATATATATATATATATATATATATATATATATATACATAATTAAATTATGTATTAAAGTTAATTAATTATTAAAATTAACTGGAGTGGGGGGGTTCACTGTCTTTTTATTTTCTGATGCCCCGACAGTTTTTTTTATAATAATGAAACTAATTTTTATATTTATTTCATTTTTTTATAAAGGAAGTCCTTAGTCTGGGGGGCCCCTCTGGCTGGGGGGCCCGGGGCAATTGCCCCCTTTGCCCCCTTATAAATCCGGCCCTGGTCACGATAGACATACGACGATCACGATAGTGTCACGAAGCTGCTACATAGATATCGATAGCGTCACGATAGACTTACGATAGCGCTGCGTTGGGTACAACAATCGGGGAGCTTCCCGATTCTTTAGTGCACGCTCTAACTTTTCGTGGCCTCGGCCGAGCGCGTCACGAGCGTCACGATCGGTCACGATGGACCCATAACCAGGACCATGACGGCGTTGCGCATTGCATTGTTGGCGCGTTCGTGGTTCGATTATTATATGTGTGAAGGGGGCTTAAGGTACGTGTGCATGGGTATGAGGATCAATAAGTATTCACCTTTGTAGATTGAAGCCAGAAGATGTATTCGTCAGGATCAGTAATATACAGGAGATGTTGGGGCAGCCACGTGGACTGCCCACAGACGGAACGCGAATGTGTGACCTCTAAGATTGAGCGGGAGTGGGGCGGTGAGTGAGGAGTGATTGAGTAGTCGGCCCGCCTTTACAAGTTTACAAGTTTATTGAGAAAAGGTGGGGGGAAGTTACAAAGAGGGGGGGGGGGGCAGCCCCTGGGCGGCCCGGGCAGACGCGGTCAACCCTATTTATAGACAGTGGTCAAGGAGCGCGGAGTAATACATGAGTGTTGCCAAACACCTGCCCTACCAACACGGTAGAGTACACACAAGTACACACAAGCTACGCCACTGGTCATAATATCAGGGTAGCAGAAAGCTACTGAGATATGAGAGAGAGAGAGAGAGAGAGAGAGAGAGAGAGAGAGAGAGAGAGAGAGAGAGAGAGAGAGAGAGAGAGAGAGAGAGAGAGAGAGAGAGAGAGGAGAGAGAGAGAGAGAGAGAGAGAGAGAGAGACCGAGGAGAGAGAGAGAGAGAGAGAGAGAGGAGAGAGGAGAGAGAGAGAGGAGAGAGAGAGAGAGAGAGAGAGAGAGAGAGAGAGAGTTGTAGGACAGAACCCTGAGGAACACCACTATTGATAAACTTATGAGAATAACAATAACCGTC
This sequence comes from Chionoecetes opilio, assembly GCA_016584305.1. Taxonomy (NCBI): domain Eukaryota; kingdom Metazoa; phylum Arthropoda; class Malacostraca; order Decapoda; family Majidae; genus Chionoecetes; species Chionoecetes opilio. Next base: position 42,097 of record JACEEZ010008531.1, on the reverse strand, counting down.
TATACAGTAGCTGCAATATAACAGTTTGAAAGGAAACTTGAGATGAAGGTAAAGAGAGAAGGATAGAAACCGAAAGAGGGTAGTTTGGAAATTAAAGATTTGTGCCAGAATCTATCAAAAGCTTTTGTTTGGCAACATCAAACGTTTCACCGAAATAATTAAATGAGGATGACCAAGATTCAATTAAGAAAGTTAGAAGATCGCCAGTATATCGCCCCTTACGGAAACCGTGCTGACGATCAGATAGAAGATTATTGTGCAGATAGATGTTTAAGAATCTTCTTTTAAGTATAGATTCAAAAACTTTAGAAAGGCAGGAAGTCAAAGCTATATAATGGTAGTTTAAAAGATTACAACAGTCGCCCTACTTAGGAACAGGTTGAATAAGAACAACCTTCCAGCAAGAAGGAAAGGTGGAATAGATAGAAAAGGTAGATAGACAAAAGCTGAAAAGTTTGCCCAGGCAAGGTGCAAACACAGAAGCACCGTTTTTTTAGAACAATAGGAGGGACTCCGTCAGGAACATGGAGGTAGAGATAAGAGGAGAGGTCGAGGCGCGGAAAAAGTGAGGTCATTCTGGTCGCCCGGAGGCCATACTAGCATTAGCAGAAAGCAGGTGACAGCAGATGCTCCCTTGCCCAGCCCTGCCCTGACTATACACCACAGTAGATCACTAGTAGCACAGCTACTCTGTGAATCAGTTGCTAATTCATTGATAATTTGTCTGCAGGAACAATCAGTAATTTTGAGGGCTGTGAAGCGACTATAAATTTCTGTATGATATTTAACTTTGTTTTTGACATAACAAAATCCAGGAAGTTGAATGCAAGTGGCTACAAGTCTCCAATTCAAAAAGAAAATTCAAATAAAGTAGAAAAAAATAATTGTGAAAGCATAAACATATATTCACTTCACCAGATCACTAAATAACTTAAATTACCTGATGGATTGGAGATTCGGAAGTCAAATCGCGAAACAGGCTTTCTTTTATTTATGTTTTGTATAGGGAGTTTTCAGATCCTACATGAAAACTTTAATGTATCTAATGGTTCAACACTTGTTCTTAATGATGTATAAATTAAGTCAAGACCATATATAACTGTTTTTGGAAAAGTAAGGCATATGGGAGTATGCAATAATAATCCCACAGTCAGACAGATTTCTGCTGTCTATAAGAAGTTGCTGGTATGTAATGATATGCTAGATATTACGAGTGGTAATTGCCTCCCCCTGGTAACTGTACCATTACTAACTGTACCTAGACAGTGTAATGATGCAGTGACTCAGCATTCTGTAAAGATCATAAACACCTCTCTTGTGAAAAGCAGTTAAAGATGAAACAACTTAAGTACATACAGATAATACAGAGGAAAATGATTACGTGTACATTTCCACTTCATGCCTATAAAAGTGCTCCAACAAAATTGTTGCCTATATTACCGGCTTCGGCGTGCACAGTCATAAGAAGAACATAAGAAAATAAGGAAGCTACAAGAGGCCGCGAGGCCTACACGTGGTAGCTCCTGTCACCTAACACTACCTACATCCAGTAATGGGATTCAGCCGGTTCGCACCGGTTCGTAAGAACCTGTTCTTGGAACTTCATTAATCCCGAGAACCGGTTGTTAGCTTAAATCAGGGGTTCTCAATCTTTTTTCCCCATGGACACCTTTTACTTATAACTTATTTTGGTAGACCCCTCATAGATCTGTTACTGGTTTTTTATAGTAAAAAACACGACTAAAACCAGATTTGATGTCGGGTGGAGCCGAACACGGGTTCAAGACGAACATTAGCTATATTTCCCAAGTTATTTGGAGTTGGTAACACTGAGTCTCAGTGAGGAAGGGGAAGGGAATGTGTATCACTGATGCGAACGTTTTGTTTACATCTCCATTTCTGGTAGGATTTTAGGTTTTTTTGAGGCTGTAGTTATTATTTTCTGTAGTCACGCCTCACGACATAAGGAATGGTGATCTTAAATATGTCAAGATCACTTTGATAACTGTTTGAATCTATAAATATGCCATATATAGGCATAGGGCCGAGACACAAAATAAGCCCAATAGTTTCGATACATTCTGATCAGCCGTGTTATTGACAGCATTGTAGTGCTGATAGGTGGGGTCAAATAGAAAAAAAAGTGGAAGAGGCAAGGCTGACATGACGAAAATGACTGTGGTAGTGAGAGAACCTGTTGTTAGTGAGACCTTAGTAAGAGAACCTGTTCTTAAAATTTTTGAATCCCACCACTGCCTACATCCACCTTTCATCCCCATCCATGAACCTATCCAGCCCCTCTTTAAAGCTCCCTAATGACTCCGCACTAACTACCTGTCTACTGAGACCATTCCATTCATTCACCACCCTATTTGTGAACCAGTTTTTCCCTATTTCCTTTCTAAATCTACGCTTTTCCAGCTTGAATCCGTTACTTCTTGTTCTACCCTGGTTAAAAGCCGTAAGAACTTTTCCTACCTCTCCTTTATAAAATCACTTTATCCACTTAAAAACTTCTATCAGATCGCCCCTAAGGCCTGGTTCACACTTCACGTATTTGCTACGTCCGTCTTGTTATCGTGACGTCACCGTGACGTCACGATGACGTTACCTCGTCTCATTGGTCGATCACTCCCGCTCGCTCTTATCAGAAAACATTGCAGTATAAAACCTCCTTGCTTTCCTTACTTCCTCCCTTTTGTACCCCATGACACACCTATTACTCCCTTCACTATATCCCCCTTCACTCCCTGGCCTATTTATATAGCGCTACAATCCCCTGACAACAGTCTATTGCAAAGGTTACAAGTGGAATCTGTATAGCGGGGTCCACAAGTGTTTCCACATATCGCAGTCGTGGCGCTATTTTTCAAGTCACTAATAATTACTACCTATTACACGGCTTGTAGGTGGCGTAACGTGATGCTGTAGGAAGGATGGTATATATATATATATATATATATATATATATATATAGTAGCTACTAGAGGGGCACGTGAGAGGGTTAGAACTAGTTCAACTAGAGAACAGGAGAAATAACGCATTAAAATACACAAGAGGTAGTGGTGGTGGTCGAGCTTACATTCAAGCAGCGGTGCCGCTGTTCCGCCTTCAAGCAGTGGAACACAATATTTTCACATCATGTATGTCTTCCTTTACTAATATTATCTTCCAGAATCACTGATAATAAATATATTTTAAATCAGACCTTGGAAACAGTATTATTTTGGTATTGCAAAACTTAGTTACGTATAATGTTCTATAAATTGTGGCACCACCGCTCACGCAGCTCGCCAAAAGATCTGGAGGCTCCAATTCTTTTGCCTCGAGACGCACGTCTTTCAAGGCCACAAAAGCAGGAAGTGACGTCACGGTGACGTCACGCTGGCAAGACGGACGTAGCAAATACGGGAAGTGTGAACCCCGCATTACTCTGCGTCTCTCGAGTGAGTGTAATTTTAATAACTTCAATCTCTTCTCATAACTAAAGTTACGCATCCCTTGTATCATTTTGGTCATCCTTCTCTGCACTGTTTCTAACAAGGCTATATCCATCCTGTAATATGGAGACCAAAACTGAACCGCATAGTCTAGGTGAGGCCTGACTAGAGCTAGATAAGGCTTTAGAATAACTTTCGCACTTCTACTTTTAACACTTCTGGTAATGAATCCTAATACTCTATTAGCTCTATTTCTGGCCTCAATACATTGTTTCCTAGGTCGGAGGTCTGGGCTCACCCTCACTCCAAGAACTTTTTCACCTTCTGATCTTTTCAGCGATACATTGCTTATGGTGTATCTATTACCAGGGTTTTTTCTACCAACATTCATAACGCTGCATTTATCAATATTAAATTCCATCTGCCATCTGACTGCCCACTCGTTAAGTTTATCTAGGTCTCCCTGCAATATGTTTACATCAGACTGTGATCCAATAATCCTACCTACCTTAGTATCATCAGCAAACTTGCTGATATCACTGCTAATCCCACTATCCAAGTTGTTGATGTAAATCAAAAATAGTAATGGACCCAAAACAGACCCTTGTGGAACTCCACTTGTCACCAGTCCCCATGCAGATTTAGAACCATTAATTGTAACTCTTTGTTCCCTATTACTTAGCCAAGCTCTGATCCAATGAAGAACCTTCCCATCGTTAGTATTCGTTGGAGGATCCTCCAGAACTGCAGGATTTACCGTAGTGCTGAGTTCTTTGCAACTGATCACAGACTTGTTGTTGCTACACTTAAGCTTCATGTCAAGTCCAGAAGACTCTCAAGAGGTAACCATACTTTGTTTCATCTTGAGAAGCTGAAGGACTTGACATGTGCCCACGAGTATGCAGTGGTAGTCTCAAATCAGTTTGATGTGCTCGGTGCCCTCAAGGACCCTGTAAAACTATGGGATACCTTCAAACCTGAAACTCTCCAGGCTGCCATTGCCTAAGGAATGTATTGGGAAGCGCCCGAGGTCAAGGCGTGGTTTTGTCTCGACGGCGACGCTGGAGAATATCGAGGAGAGTCGCGCTACTAGGCTTGCTGGGAACAAGGACCAGCACAGGGCTCTGTCACGCATGACTAGAACCCTCCTGGGGAGAGACAAGGAGAGGTATGTCAGGAGTCCCGCTGAGGATGTCGAGGGCCATTTGAACGCTAATGACCTCCGACCCGCCTACCGAGCCCGCCTACCGAGTTGGGCTGAGTACTTTGAGGAGTTGTTCACGGTGGACCCTCCAATGGGCCCCAGACATAGCTACGTCACGGTTTGTTTACATCGGTGCATTGTGGAGATAAGGCGGGGTCGCCGCGGGTGGACTTACGAAGGGAAAACTACGGCGATGGAAGAATTTTGAGTTAGTTTGCGCGAAATTGATATTCCAGGTGCTATATTACTGTGCTCTGTTCTCGTTGGCAACACTATAGAGAAGACCTGAGGTAATGGCTGATGTGCAGAGGCTTCTAAACCAAGAAAACAGAGTCATAACAGAGCCTCGTCAAAAGGTAAGCAACTGGTAGGTACGTAATGTGTCCCTACCACTTGCGTACTTCTTAATGAGACTCTGCTGTGACTGTTTTCCTGGTTTAGAAGCCTTTGCACATAAACCATCACCTCAGGTCTTCTCTATGTTGTCAGCGAGCACGGAAATATAGCACCTGGAATATCAATTTCGCCCAAAACAACTCGAATTTTTTTCATCATCGTAGTCTTCTCTTTGTAGGCTGTACATATTCATGGTTATGATAGTATTAAAATATCTTATTAATTGAGTTCCTTTTGTTGTCTTTCCTCATAATAAGTAGTGGTACATCATGGTTTAAGTGTTACTTGACGAGCCAATGAATACTCTTGAGTCTATACCAACATCACCAACCTTTGCTTTGATTTATCTTATTACTCCATCCATAAACAAGTTGCATAACCATAGTGACATTACCCATCCTTGCCTCATGGTACCTGGTACTGTCGTCTACCGATATTTTGATCCCTACACAAATCGGGAAAACTCGCCGACGGTAATGGTTAGGTTGTTTGTTTGTTTGTTTGTTTGTTTAGAGGATAATTCCTCAGAGCCGTAGTGATCTACCGCTGCAGCTTAGTGTTGGCCGAAGCCATCACCCCGGGAGGGGGGTCACAAACCCCCGGCTAACACCCGGTACCCATTCACTGCTGGGTGGATAGGGGCTCGGGTTTTAAGAAAGACCGCCCATCTATCTTCGCTCCGCCCGGAGATCGAACCCGGGACTTTTCGGGATTTTGCTTTGATTTATCTTATTACTCCATCCATAAACAAGTTGCATAACCACGGTGACATTACCCATCCTTGCCTCATGGTACCTGGTACTGTCGTCTACCTATATTTTTATCCCTACACAAATCGGGAAAACTCGCCGACGGTGTTGGTTAGGTTAGATTTTGCTTTGATTTATCTTATTACTCCATCCATAAACAAGTTCCATAACCACGGTGACATTACCTATCCTTGCCTCATGGTACCTAGTACTCTCGTCTACCGATATGCTCGTCCTTACACAAATCGGGAAAACTCGCCGACGGTAATGGTTAGGTTAGGTTACCGTTAGGTTAGGTAAAGGTCAGTTAGGTTAGGTATTCATAATCACAGGTAAAAGCTTATTAGTTATACATACATACTCCACTCCATACACACTCTTTAACCCTTCAATACATCCCACATTCCCTCCCAGTCTACTCTGTCATATGCTATGGTATTAGTCCAGAAGAACACACGACTCACTTTGGTGGACGAAACTATTTTTTTCTGGTGTGTTTTAATGTATTTTGAATGAATCTTCTAACCATTTCTGTCGCAATTTTTTTTTTTATTTGTTTTAGGTAAAGGTTAGGTTTTTTTTTTTTTTTTTTTTAGTTAGGTAAGGGTTAGGTTAGGTATAGGTTAGGTATGGGTTAGGTTATGTATAGGTAAAGGTTAGGTTAGGTTTAGGTTCTATTTTTTTGGTCGTTTTTGTTCCCCCCCCCCAAAAAAAAAAAAAAAAATATTGCGACAGAAACGGTTAGCAGATTCATTTGAAACACATAAAAACACACCAGAAAAAAATAGTTTCGTCCACAAAAGTGAGTTTGGTCTGGATCTGGATGGATCGTGTGCTTTCTATGTCCCTCTATGCTTTCTCTAAATCCATGAATGCAGCATACATCTTCTTGTATTTTGCTAACATTGCCTTAATTATTTATCATTCGCATATCTAAGATCTGATCTACACAACCTTTCCCAGTTCTAAATCTGCCTTGCTCCTCACTAACCTTGCCATTGGTAATTTTTTGTACTCTTCCAATTATGATTTTACCATACAGTTTGCCTCATCACTGTGGAGTACATTATGACTCAATGAAGCTAAGTATATGCCAACCTGGTAACAACATTGCCAATCTAGCTAATCACAGCCCTGGAATTATACCACATTTACCACAGCTTAGGTAACCTTAGGTTACCTAACGGTAACCTAACCTAACGGTTACCGGTCATTTCGCCCACACGTTAATTCGCCCACAAGACATTTCGTCCACATGTAAGTCAATTTGCCCACATATGAGTCAATTCGCCCACTCTAAAGTCAATT
>JACEEZ010008531.1:12500-30000 GCA_016584305.1 Chionoecetes opilio | reverse complement strand
TAATGGGTGAGTGAATGGGTGTGTGGTGATGGGTAATGGGTGAGTGAATGGGTGAGGGGTGATGGGTAATAGGTGAGTGAATGGGTGGGGGGTGATGGGTAATGGGTGAGTGAATGGGTGTGTGGTAATGGGTAATGGGTGAGTGAATGGGTGTGTGGTGATGGGTAATGGGTGAGTGAATGGGTGGGGGGTGATGGATAATGGGTGAGTGAATGGGTGTGTGGTGATGGGTAATGGGTGAGTGAATGGGTGGGGGTGATGGGTAATGGGTGGGGGGAATACATACATTTCTACATCCATGTTTTCAGGAAAGTTAGAAGGGGCTATCTGGAGAGTCCATGTTTGGTGGGCCTTTGGCCCACCAAACACAGGTGGTGGGCCGAAGGCCCACCACTAGCCCTCCGCAGGAGCTAGCCAAAAAGTCCGCCCGGAGGGCGGCTTTGCGGCTAGTCTATATATATATATATATATTTTATTATTATTTATATTTTGCAAAGGGGGGGCATGGCCGCTGGCCCCCCGCATGGCCGAATATATATATATATATTATATATATATATATATATTTTATAATAATATATAATATATATATATATATATTTTATTTGGGCCCCCCCCCCTTTTTCAATGTTCTGGGTACCCCACTGCGGGACTCGAATTCTTCCATCCCCGTAGTTTTTCCCTTCGTAGGTCCACCCCGCGGCGACCCCCCCTTATCCCCACAATGCACCAATGTAAAGAAACCGTGACGTAGTTATGGGTAGGGTCCATTGAGCAGCTTCACACCACTGGATTACGAACAGTGGATGCCGATCCTCCCATTGACGAAACCGCACCCTCTCTTGACGAAGTCAGAGAGGCTGTAGCAAAGTTGAGGGTGGAAAGGCAGCTGGAGTCTGTAATATCAGTGCGGAGCTCCTCAAAGCTGGGGGTGAGGCCATGATAACATGACAAAATAACTGTGGCGTACTCTATTCTAGGGCGTATCCCCTATATACTTACCTTCAATACTTTGTACACCATCTACGACGTCTCTTCACTTCGCTCAGCCGCGTTGGCAGTATTAGGCCAAGGTTTAAAGTGTTTCAGGGGTATCAGGGTATCTGTGCCCACAACTGAGTAATCGCCGCCTTGAGCTTCGGAAGAGTGCCGAATCAGTTTTAAAATGTGCCACAGGGTCTCTTATCAGGTTGATATCGCGAATACTATTACTCTACAGAACGTCATATTGCACATGGGGCAGGCCGACCACCAGGGTGCCAGTGTTTAGTCAGGTAAAGGTAGTGCTGTCACTTTGTGATTGTTGAATGCATAAACATGGAAAAAGCTTATTAAATTTATATATTGGGTAATGTAATATCAAGATCAAGAACTGGAATGGTTATAATGCACGAGAACTGCTCGGTCGGTACCGCCGTTACCACTCAAGTTTTCTATATTATTTTTTACTCAATCAATGCAATACTGCAGTATACACTGCAGTATTAGGTAATCCACTTCCGCATAACCTTTAAAACTTTATACACATTGAAGAAATAATATAGTTGTCTAATAGCGCATACACATACACCCTCCCAGGTTCTACAGTTTATGCAGTCTAAAGCATTACAAGGCACGTAGTTATAACAGTATTTTGGTACTTTCAAACAGTAATTGAGTATGAGGTTAAAATGATTCTTTTCCTATGTATTTTGATGCGTTAAGAAAGATAGTGACATTCAAAATCGTCGGAAATGCACCATTCTGCAATGTCCATGTTTGTATTAAACTGCCAGTTTTACCGTTGTAGTTAAATTTTAATTAGAGTGTTTCCCCAGAAGAGATAAGTAATTCCCCTAGACTTTATCGGTAATATATTTTTATGCATTTTCGGCCTTATGTCATCCCATAGTGTGTTTACCGGATATATTTTACATCAACATAATATGCTATCAGTACAAAACTCATTTCCAATTTCCCCACCCTAAAATTACTAATTAACCTAACCTCGTAAATTCTAGTCCTGTCCACCCCTTTTAGGTCTCATTAGGAGGTTATTGGTAAGGTTAAGTTACAGTGAGGTTAGTAATATTATTTTGGGGTTCCAGGGCTGGGCTTTTTTCCTCCAGCCCTTCACAGATCCCTTCAGATATCTCCAAAATGTAATTATAAATTGGAGGAGATACAAAAAAAAAAAAAAAATTACAACCTAACCTCAATATAACCTAACCATATCTAACCTAAGTCGCCTCTGTGGTGTAGTGGCTAGCGTGCCTGGCTACGAATCTGCGGACCCTGGTTCGAATCCGGGCCAGGGCAAGTCGGCGACTAGCCAAAACAGCTGTTCTTGCTTTCTTTCGGGGTTGATAAATGGGTACCTGGGGTAACCTGGGGAAGGTACTGTGGTAGCCCCGGTGTCACAGTACCCTGTGTCCCGGGTAACGGGTCCTCACCCACCACGGGCTCTAAGTGCTAATGCCACGGAGATGAGAACCGAATACCACGCGCAGCTTAGCGTATGCTCCCATCTTTACCTTTAATTTAACCTAACCTGGTAAAATTATAGTTCTTTCTCGCACTTAGGTCTCGCTAGGAGGTTATTGGTAAGGTTAGGTTAGGTTAGTAGCCCTAATAATATTTTGGGGGTCCAGGGCGGGGGTTATATAGCGGGTTGGGGGGGTTTGAAAGGGGCATCTCTCCCCCATTCCATATTACGCTTTAGGGCATCTAAAGGGGATCTGTGAAGGTCTGGAGAAAATAAAACCACTAATAAGGGCGGGAAAGGACTCTAAAAATTTACCATCCATTTTTGTAGATATTTACACTGGGACCAGAATACCCATAAAATTGGAAGTATGGTGTCTGTTTACCTTATTGGATTCTAAGAAACGTTCTCTCTATGAGCTTCCGTCGCAAAACCACTACATTCGGAGATATAAGTTTATAGGAAGGAGAGTATACTGTAGAATATCCCCTGTATAGGAATATGACCCGGAACCTAATATGAGAACCTAACCCCACTTTTTAAAACCTAACTAAAGCCAAATCTGCATGGAAGGCATTATAGCCAAGTGTTCGCGGCAAGGGAAAAAACCGAGGAAATGCAGGTCACAAGAGGAAGTGAGGTGCACGTAAACACTGGCCCTCTCTCCTCCCTATAAACAGCATGTCATATCTCCAAAAGAAATTTGGGCATTATTCTAGTCCCTGCCCATACTCCCCCTCTACCCCAAAAACAAGCCCGGGGACCTGGGCGAATGCAGGACATTTGGCTGGGGTACAAAATATGGTCCTGAAAAATCTTTGCATTGCGAGCCTGTATTGACGCTTTGACCTTGAGAGACGGTGTTGTGCGAAATATTGTTAACGCGCGAAATCTTGTAGACCCCTCCATATTTCTTGGTTTTTAAACAGCTTAACTGCTGCCCTGATACATGTTAAGGCACATTGAGGCACCTGCTTTCCATGAGAACATTTATAAGTAATAATAGTTACTCAAAAGCTTAAAATATCCACGTCAAAAAGTTCAAACAGGAGAAATGGTTCTTATCAGGGTATAATCATTATGTTTTGTCTGGATACCAGTTGCATCTAACTACTCTCATAAAATAACAAGTGTCTCAGAGTACCATGTAATATGTTTCAGGGCAGCAATAAGCTGAAAAATATGAAAATCAAAATGAAAAAAAGCTTAACCTTCTCGTGGGCTACATAATATATTCTTTGATTTGCATGTTTTACAGCATTACTGCTGCCTCAACATTTTTACAGGGTACTCTGTGGTGCTCGAGGTTTGCAGTAATTACCGGAGTGGTTAGGGGAGTTTATCCAAAGGAGAAGCGAGCATCTTCCGTAGGTGTTTTATTCTAAAGAACAGAGATATGCCGGACCACCAGCGGTAAGCCGGGTGTTAGCGGCCCGGGTTTACAGGGCAACGACTAGTTACTGGTATGCCTGGAGGGCGGTGCACCTGTTGCCACATCGTGGGCGCGGGTTGGCATTTAAAATATGTGTGGATTAGGAGGCGGGGCATATTTTAGGTGTGACTGTCTGGTTATATTCACATATCCACACCTCCCTCCCCCTTCACGCTCGTAGCGCTAGTCTCGAGCGGACTCCTTTTCTTTGAGCCTCTTAGAACGGCGGGGGGTCACAGGGGGGTGAATGAAAGGGGACGTAATTTTCTTGCCCGAGCAAGGGGACGCAGGGATGTGGGGGAGGGTGTCGTCACTAGGGGTTGGAACGGGTCGGAGGAAACGGCGGTTTCGCCACCGGACGCGCCCACTAGGGAGACGCACCTCGAAGTCCCTGGTCGTGTCGCAGCCCATATCAACCCCGACCTAGTCCCAGTGGTGTGATATCGGGTCCTGGACACGGACGGTCTGGCTGACAAACAGCCTGTGTAGAGGGCGGGCATGCTGGTCGTACTGAGCTTTGACCTGCTCAGCACGGGCGACAGCTCGGCGATCACAGTCGTCTGTGCGGGCCTGCCACTCTTCCGAGAAGGACTCAGGATGGGCAGGGACACAGGAGCGGAGCGGGTGGCCATATAGTGTCATCGCAGAGGATCGTCCCGTGGAGTTCGGAGTGTTGCGAAGCTCCAGGAGACCCCTGTCGAAGTCTTCACTGTCGATGTTGCCGTTGGGCGCCGTCTTGAGGATGAGGTGTTTCACCGACTTGACGGCCGCCTCGGCGTGGCCATTAGACTAGGAGTAATGCGGCGAAGATACCGCGTGGGTAAAAACCACCCCAGCGCTCCGTAAAGTTCCGGAAGGCAGTGCTAGTGAATTGGGGCCCGCCGTCAGTCCTGAAGCGGAGCAGGACACCAACTTCCCGGAAGTACCGGCAGAAGAGCCGTATGGTGTGCGTGGCGGTAGTATCGGCCCCGCAGGGGACAACCACAGGCCACCCGGAGAGTCTGTCCGCGATGACCAGGAACGACTTCCCGGTGATGGAGAAAAAGTCTGCGGAGACGGACTCGAAAGGCCTGGAGGGGTGGTCGTCGCACAGTAGGGGTTTTCCTTTTTGCTGACTGGGCTGTAGGATCTGGCATGGCTCGCAGGCTTGGACGGTGCTGGAATGTCGCCATCGATCCCCGGGCCCAGAAGACAGTCTGCTGTGCCCGGCGCTTCGTGGCTGCGACAACTCGGTGACTGTCGTGCAGCCGGGGCAAGGGTGCGGCGGCGGTGGGCTGCAGGAACCACAATTCTCTGGCCATACAGGACCAGCTCCCCGTCCTGCGTACAGGCCCGTCACGGAATTTCCAGGGAGGGGAGTCGAGAGCTGTGCAGGGTGTACCGATTAGGAGGGAATCCTGACGTCACGCAGTCTCGTAGGGGGGTGTACGACGGGTCCTGTCGCTGCTGCGGCTGGGAGTTTTCCCGGATCGTCCTATCGGCCCTCTTTGGGGTGGCGGATCGAGGTGTGAAGGGTCCCGATCCTGGTTGATGGCGTTGAGGGACACGACGCTCCTGAGGTTTGCTGCGGCTTCGGCGCACACCATCTCGTCCTCTGGCGTGGGGCGCGCTAACTGGGGCTCGTGACAGGGCATCGGGGATGCAGAGCTGCTTCCCAGCACGCCACACGGCCGTAAACAGGTAGGGCCCAAACCTTCTCCTTGAGGCGTTGGAGGCGAGGGTTCTCAACCGCGTCCAAGGTGTAGTGGTTGAGAATCGGGATCAGGGGTCGAATTTGGTCCGTCATCAACGTGAAGCTCTGTAGGCCTATCAAGTAAGGCCTGCACTTCGACATGGCCAGGCGGCGGCGAGCAGTCTCGAGTTTTTAAAGGTGGCGTAGTGGGTCTCCCGGGGTCAGCGAGGAATCTTGAGCCACACTGAACGAGGCATGTGCGTCCCTGGCCATGGTCTTGCAGAAGGGCGTAACCAAGCCCGTAGAGGCGAGAGGCGTCACTTTGAAGAATAACTGGAAGTGTTTTGGGGCAAGGTGAGCGAGAATCGGCGGGCGAAGCAGCGCCGTCTTGACACGACTGAAAAGGGCCCCGTCGTGATCAGGGGTCCAAGTAAACGTTTTTTTTCGAGCTCATCAGGAGGGGAGTGGCTGGGCGGCAGCGGCGATGGCTGGGGGAACTCTGACAGCTGGTTCACCAGGTCCATGAATGAGCGGAGGTCAGTCAAGTTAGCGGGAGTCGCGAATCCCGGATGGCCACTGACTCTGTCCTTATCCGCGGCCACGCCCTCAGCTGAGAGGTTATACCCGCAGAAGCTCACACTAGGCGCGGCGACCAACCCAAAATTGTCCTTGTTAAGTGTGACCCGTACTTGCGACATCTAATGAGCATCTGGTGAATACGTTGGAGATACGTGGGGAAGACGCCGTCGAAGAGGAGAATGTCGTCAACCACCTTGACGCAGTTATCTACACCCTGCAGGGCCAGGTCGCCGCGGAGACAGTAAGCGTCACCGGTAGTCGAGAAACCCATGGGACCTCTGCAGTGTTGAAAGCGGGCCGTATGGTGTGATAAAGGTTGTCAGGTGTTGGTCGTCCTCGTGTAGTTCCAACTTTCCAGTACCCCCCACAAGGCGTCCGCTGTGGTGAAAAACGCGCTGACGGGTTGACACTGCGGACATCGGTGAAAGGGAAGTTGGGGCAGGATGTGTTGGGCGGGCCACTTGAGAGTTGAGTTTTTGTCAAGTCAACCGTGATTCTCACGCCTTTATCCTTAGCCACGACGACTAGCGGGTGACACCGCTCTGAAGGGTCGTCACCGGCAGGCTTGATGATTCCCTGACGTGTCATCGACTCAAGTTCCTCCTAAACTTGGAAAGCTGGAAAGCGAAGGGAAAACCTGCCTCGGTGTGTGAATGGCGAAAGGTAACGGCTCCCTCCTTCACGTGAATCCTCATGGGTTTGCCCACCATGGGTTTTCAAGAGAACGTTTTGAGATCCGCCCTTGGAGAGTAAAAAACCCTCCGAAAACTCGCGCAGAAAGTGCGCCCATACAGTGACGGGGAAAGTGGTAGGGGGGAGAGTCATCTCCCGCGATCTGTTGACGTGCTTGACCTCCAATAGTGGGGTTCGGGAAGGCAGGTGAAAAGATAGCCAGCTCCATGCAGTGGCCGTAGGACAGGAGGGGCGTTTGAATACCATCGTGCACCTGTATCTTGGCGGTACAAGATTTCCCCGTGGAGCCGTAAAATAGCGTAAAAACATCCCACAGCAGGGGTCATTACTAACCCTCTGCTGTCCGCGTAGTAGTGGACGGTAGAGACTGTAGGCTGCTGAGGGGGATGTGAAGCATTTGCAGGTGTCTCGTGCCGATGACAGTGAAAGTCGGCGCCTGTGTCTGGTAACATCCCGAGCCCTTTAAGTGGACTCGCCTGCACCAGGTGACGCAGACCGGGTGGGAGTCTGGACTGGAAGGTGGGGACATCTGTTAGGCTACGACAGTTCTGTATTACGGCCGTGAGGTGGGTGTGCGCGACCAACGTTTAACGCGCCACCCTGGCGGGTGTTGCGGCAGAACTGTCGTAGTGGCCGTCCGGGCAGAGGCGGCATTGGGCTGTATTGGCGGGACACTTGTCAGTCCCGCCCATGACCTTGACGGCTGCAGTTTAGAAGAGCAGCCCCGGCCGGACCACTTTGGGCCAGGACGCCGCGCACAGGATGGCAGGGGTGAACGGGCGAACCGTGTCCTATGTTGAGCTTTCACGGCTGACCTGAAGGGGGCTGTTGAGGTGAAGAGGCGTCTTGTCGTGGCGCCTGCCTTTCTTGTAGGTAGACATGACGCAAGCTGGCTGGAGACGAGTAATGCGGAGGCTGTATGACGGGTGCTTTTTGAAGGACGTAACAGGAACCACGTCTTAAAAGAACGCCTGTGTCTAGGGAATAAACGTTTTAATCAGCTTTTCATCTTCACACCATCAGCGAAACCATTTTCAATTGGATCTCCGCGCACGGCATAGCGTTCAGTAACAAGTCGACCTCCTCTGCCAGGTTTCTTCAGGCTACGAGAATCGGAGAATCTCGCCGTCAGCCCGCTTAAACCAGTAATTACGACGGCGTATGTTAATTTCGTGACCCCTTTTAAAAGGGGGCTGGGAGGGTGTCCCAAGACCTTGTCAAGTCAATGAGTGTCAGGGTCGATCCCTAGATATGTTTCTAGATCCTTGTACGTCCAGTGACACAGCCATCCGCACTGAGATTGCTTATGTCGTGGCAAGCCCTCTTGAATGGTATTTATGCATGGTAGGTAATCTTCCCACAGACGACGCCACTGCCGGAAAAATTGGAAGGAAGAATCAGCCAATAAAGTCGGTGGACTGTGGCCACAGCTTGCCTGCTGAAATCCGACGGTGGGCGTGGGCCACAGGAGAAGCTGCGAGTGGTGGTTGTTTACGGGGGTCGCGACCGTGGTATGGCCCCGCTCGCACCGGCATCGAGGGGGCGAAGGTAAGGGAAAGTTCCCGCGCGTGGCCAGACTGCGTCTTTTGCAAAGGAGACAGAAGTGTGACAAAAACTGAACCGTGAATCCTCCTCTTTCTTTCCTGCTTCGTGTAACGTAATCGTCTCGCCTCATCAGCGCACCTCTGTCTTCATCCTGGTCGTCGGTTATCACTGATAAACCGGGGCTCTCAGATAGTGATCCCAAAATTGAAATCGCGTCCCCGGACGGGGAGGAATGTGCGTGTTTAGTGGTTCACAGGGGGGGGAGCGATTCCCCTCGTCATCCGCGAGCCGCTGCCGCGGGTTTACAAACGGGGGAAAGCATCTTGGGGAGATGGGTAACCGATAAGCACCGTACGTGGAAATAAAAAACACAGGGGAATTGTGCGTTCTGTGTGGTGGGTGGTGTTGTGGCGCTGGAGCGGGGTGGTGAAAGAGGTGGGGTCTCTGCCGCCCGCATTCTGGTTTTCAAGGTCAGTGTACCAACGGTGATCCGATAACAATCACGGAGCCCGTACAAAAAACGCACACTGAAAAACACACACAGCACTTATAATACACTGGTTTCCCTACCGTCAAACGCAGTCCCACGCCCGACGTCTGTCCACCCTGCACCGAGCACCGATGCCCGGAGATGAAGTAATCCAGGGAAAAGCGTGGTCGTGAAGAGATGCTCGTGGGTCCAGGCGGGATCGTTGGAATGGGGGGAGTCGCTGCCCGCTCTAAGTTTCTTATACCTGCGATTGCGCCTGGTGCTCGGGTTTGCAAGTGTTAACCGGATGTTGAGGGGAGTTTATCCAAGGAGAAGCGACATCTTCCGTAGTGTTTATTCTAAAGAACAGAATCCCGGACCACCAGCGGAGGGCTGGTGTTAGCGGTCTGGTTCAGGGCAACGCTAGTTACATGGTATGCCTGGGGCGGTGCACTGTTGCCACATCGTGGGCAGTTGCCATTAACAATATTGTGTATTAGGAGGCGTGCATATTTAAAGGTGTGACTGTCCTGGTTATATTTACATACCACGTCGAGATACATATTATTTTAGAGATGTTAAGCTTGGTATCAACAAGAAAAGTAATACACAAAAAGGCAATAACTTTTGACGTGGATATTTTAAGCTTTTGAGTAACTATTATTACTGTAAGTGTGCTCATGGCAAGCTTGTGCCTCATGTTGCCTGTAACATGTATCAGGGCAGCAGTTAAGCTGTAAAACCAGTGAAATAAGAAAGATGAATGGAGGGGTTTACAGGATTTCGAACTGTCAACATTTCGGCGCAACAACGGCACTGCCTCCTCCCCACTCCCTTATCAATTTTTAAAAGCAAAGGGAGATTAATATATCATACAGACGACGTAATTGATATATTTATAAGTCGGTATAATTGTAGACTTATTTGGGTGAGTTAAATATGTACGTCCAACTTGTACACATTTATTTAGAGTCCAATAATGAACATAGAATATTTACAAACCAATTATGTAGTGATACCAAGCCAGGGAGTGTTGGATGAACGCTTCTGAGTAACGTCTTGGTAGCGTGAAGATGCGACTTGTTCTGTCTTGAACACAGCCAGGGGGTGCCAGGGATGAGTTGTTGTAGCGAGTGTGTTCCGAGGCTTTCTGTCTCTCCTCCTCGTGAATCTGGCTTCTTATCACTTCTTGTTGATCCTATACTTTATGCTGACAACTAGGCATTTGTCCTGTGACATACTTTGAGAGTGCAAGGTGTTCATGGGTCTCACGGTGAAACAAAGGAGGAAAGATATATGTATAATTATATATATATAACATATATATATAATTATATGTTTAATACGTTCCTTAAAAATATACTGTTTCTTTTGATGTTAAGTACATGCACATATCCTATATGGAAGCTATAATAAGTGTGACACTTGTGTGATATTAGTTGTAATTCACTAGTAATAGTTTTTAAAAGTTATTATATATGTTAGGAGTAAAAACTGATTGACATATGTGTAACAAGTGAAACACTTTTTTGAGAAATTATGGCCAGCACAAAAGTTCCACATTTTACACTGGGGAGAGTGAACTTCCATAAGGTGATAAGTGCAGTCTTACAGACTTATGTCAGTAAAAACATATTATTTAATACTAGTGATCATATGTATGACACAGAGCCCCATGTAAATCACTTACACTTATTAATTAAGGCAGTTGCCGAAAAATATTTGCATGTGAATTGTCACTATACTGGAAAACAGATCACTGCCATGTTGTAGGACAGAGTTAGGGCCGTACTATTAAACCTTCCGCCCGGGCTGGCGATCGCCTGCCGATGCTCCGCCAGGAGAACGCCAGCCTCAGGAAATCCTTACTTTTAAACACTGGCTTACGCCAACCCTGGCGAACGTCAGGGTTGGGGGACGTGAGTTTTTCGCCACGCTACCTTTTTTCCTATTCTCGCTCGACCTGCAAAATGGCGCTTAAAACGGGGGAATTCGTTTGTTTACATCTACAGTCGAACCTGCTAGATGACGATGCTGGCTCTCAAAAGGAAACCCCTTATCCCTTGGGGAAAGGATGCTCATTGACCCATCAGATATAAAAAGGCATAAATAAAAAATCCAGTTAAATGCCTGTTTTGTCTTTGCTCCCTTTTTTCCAACGAAACTGTTATTAAAATTAAATTCGTTCTCACTAAACTAACGACAAAAAATTGTCAATGCCCCCTAAGGCGTTGTTTAAACCTTTTAAAAGCTTATTTACCACCTACCTGCAAATGGGTTTTTCGGTATGGGCTTCCAAAAGTCCTAGGATTCTTACCTACATTTAAAAATAGGTACTCCGTTATAGTGGTTAGCACGCTGGGCTCAAACCGAGAACCCCCGGGGTTAGACCCCCCGGCGGAGCAAAGATAAGGGTGGTTTTCTTAAAACCCGAGCCCCGTCCCCCACAGTAAATGGGTACCGGGTTTACCCGGGGGGTTTGTGCCCCCCCCCCCGGGGGTGGTGGCTTCGGCCAAACAAATTTGCTGCAGCGGTAGATATACGGCTCTGGGGAAAATTACCTCTAAAAAAACAAAAAAAAAAAACATCACGTGTGATTATTCTTATGAATTTTAAACCCCTTTCCCCGGGTGAAATTAAAATATGGTTTACATTACTACCAAAAATTCCGTTTTTTTCACCATAAACTTTAAGTTAGAAAAATTTAAATTTATTAGAGGGGGGGTTTGGTTTAGTAACGATTCAAGAAAAAAGAAATTATCAATACTATGGCATGCGAACGGAGCTTAAAGGGTTTTGCGGGGCGGGGCGGGCCCCCCCAAAACCTGTAACAAACATTTTTTCCAAAAAAACAGTGCCAATTCATTCAAACACATCAAAACTATTCGGAAAACTATTTCGATCAAAATCATAAATCCCCCTTTTCCAAAATTTTAAAACCAAAGTTTTTCTGTATTTAAATTTAAACTCGCTCACTATTTTATCTAACGTGCACTAGTTTATAAAACTTCCAGTTGAATTATTAAAGATCAATCCCATTTAAACCAAAACTGCAACTCGATCTATACTTCCAGTAATTGTTTTAAATTAAAATATAATTTAATTCCCCGCTTAACCAACATGCAGCAATCGATCATACTTCCGTATCGATTTAAAGATCATCATTTTTTTAAATGGGGTTTTGGGCTTATTTGATAGGTTAAAATGGGGGGTTGGTTAGTGATCTAAAGGGGGGGTTTGGTTAGTGATCAAAAGGTAGTTAAATTTTCCTATCCTATAGGTTACAGGGTTTCTACAAATTGTTTCTAGCCATGTTTTTTTTATTGTTTCGTAACTGCTTTTAGTTTTTTTCGTACATTCGTGATGTCTTTCGAAACCTAGTTCAACTCTGACTGAGTGTACAACGACTAGGGTTTCATTGCTATAAACAATTTTTTTGTTGACTAATCTACTGGTGACGAAACAATTTGTGTCGACTGACTGCCCCCGCTCCTAACAATCTCCTTCCTACAAAAAGCATTTTATATCTTGAAATTTGATTTGCGCAAAACTCTTGAGATAATTTTTCTCAAAATCTATTTAGGAAAACAAAAACAATTCATCTTTAACCTAACCCCCCCTTTAACATGCTCACACTATCGATTTTCCAGTAGTTATATGAAAAATTAAATATGTTCCCATTTAAACCTAACCTCTAACACTATCAGATACTTCCGCAGTGATATAACATTAAATATGTTACCCATTTAAAACCTAACCTGCTACACACTATCAGATACTTCCAGCATTATAAAATCTTAATATAGTTCACCATTTAAACCAACCCTGCTACCACTATCGATACTTCCACAGTGAATAAATCTTAAAATAATCACCATTTAACCAAACGCTACCCTATCAGTACTTCCAGCAGTGTAAAATCATTAAATATGTTCCCCCTTTAAACCAAACATCTAAAACACTATCAGATCTTCCAGCATGATAAAAATCATTAAATATATTCACCCTTTAAACCTAACATGCAAACCCTATCAGATACTTCCCATGAATAAATCAAAAATATAGTTCCCATTTAACCTAACATGCTACATCAATCATACTTCCAAAGCAATTGTGATTTTAATCTTTAAATCTCATTCACCACTTAAAAGTACAAAGACAAAAAAATATAGGGGTTTGTGATTTAAACTTTGGGAAAATGTTTTCAGTATGTTTTATTCCAAAACCACTTTTTTTTCAACTCGTCTCGCTCGGGGAAAAAATCTGGCTGTCTTTCTTCTTTCACAGTTTGTTTTGGAAAATCTATCCATTCTGCTTTGGCGGGATAAAGCCTTCTATTCTTAAAAATCTAGCAGTCGCCCAAAATCGGGAAAAATAATATATGAAACTATAAAAATCTAACATTCATTTAAATATACTGAAAGTGTTTTTAAAATCAGAAAAAAAATCCCCCCAAAAAAAGTATCAGATAATTAAAACTATTTTAAAACTATTTCATGAAAAAAGTTTCGTCCTCAAAAACAGAAATGGCATAAATAAAAATTTTATTTTGGTTGTGAACTGAGGGGGGTCCGGGGGGGGCACGGCCCCCTATTTTATCAGGGGGTATTGTTCTAGGGGTTTTGATTGAATTTGCATTTTTACCCTTCAAATTGTAAAAAGTTGAACTCTTTAAATTTCATCTGATTAACCAAAAAAAAAAAGGGTAAAAAAATTTTTATACTGGGCCAAATTCCCTCCCAAAATTAGAAAACGCAACTCCAAAATGCCAGTGGTCGCTGGCAGATTTAACTCACAATTTGGTGAAAGTTGGTCAACTTAAAGAAAAATATGGGCTTATTCCACTGCCTTAAAACCCCAAAAATTAATTTTAAAAACTTTTTCTTCTATATGTATTTGTATAAACCCCTGATTCTGTAAAACATGTTTTTAAACCCAAATCCCAAGTGGGTTTTTATTTTTGAGGAGGCGAGGGAAAATGTTCTCTTGTATTATCGTCAAAAACTTGTTTAGAATTTTCTATACCTAGGAGTCATATTTCCTTTTTATTGTGTATCTCGTAGAAAGCCGGGAATGCAAGAGTCACGCGTAAAGGGGAAAATTTTTTGTTAAATTCCCCGCCACAATCCCCCCCGCCCCCATTCCCCCGCCGCGGCGTGTCCCCTCCAAAATTATAACCTCATTGTCGCAGCAACAAGCCGATTTGGGCTTCTTTATTCTTGTTTTTTCCAAGGCTTGCTTTTTATTTTGAAAAGCTTTTGCCAGACGCACAGTATGTCTTAGAAAACAGTGTACATCGCCCAAAATTTTACATCCCAATATACTGTAAAAATAATTAAGCTTTGCTACTCGAGGGAGTTTTTTCTTTAAAATTGCTATCTTAAAACGTTCAATCGAAATGCTTCATGCATACATTTACTAGAAAAAAAGAACTTTTTTTTTTAGTATTCAGATGCGGTGCATAAAATATTTATCGCAAAATTGTTTATAAAAATATTAGTCGCGGGGGGAAACACGTAACCAAACCCTTTAAATTAAAAATGCCGCACCCACTGGCTTTTCGAGTTTTAGTCTCCCCAAATTGGGACATGGTTTTTTTACCTTATTTTCTAGAAACTTTCTCTAAATAGTTTCCCGAAAAATTACTTTTGGAGATAAAATATAACTCCTATTTTCGGGGGGAAAGGGGCAATGTTTTTATGTGCACCTCCCTCTTTTTCCCTTTGTGACCTGCATCGCCTCTATTCTTCCCTTTGCCCGGACATTTTTTTAATGAGGATTTGACTTTAGTTGGTTAAAACATGGGGTTAGGTTAGTGAGTTTCACTCCCCTAGAAGGGAGTGTAGGGGAAAGGGGATGCAGTCAATTCGTTAAAAATCATTTCGACACCATAATTCTACACCAAAAAAGTTGTTTCTAGTCTATATGAAACCCATATCTTTTTCGTACCTCAGCTCAGATTGAACTTTACCTACTTGAGTTACGAAACGACATCCTATTACGCAAAAATCAAAAACTGTACAAACAAATAAAAAAACCTGGGGACGAAAATCCCCGTAACTAGGGTTGGTTATTAATTTTCATTCTCCTATAGTTCAGGGGTTTCTAACCCGGGTTTTTTTAGTTGTTTCGTACACTGATTTTTATTTGCGTACATACGTGATGTCGTTTCGTAACTCTAGTAGTAAGTTCACTCTGACTAGTGTACGAAACGCTATGGTTTTTTATATGATACGAAACAACTTTTTGGTCTCTAATCTACTGGTGTACGAAAAAAACTTGTGAAAGAACGACTGCACCCCTTCCTATACACTCCCCCACCCACTAAAAGCTCTTATATCTCCGAAAGTAGTGATTTGCGACGGGAAAATCATTGAAGAATGTTTCTCAGAAACTATTAAGGTAAAAAGAAACCCTCTCCCCAAAAGGGGTAATAATTCTGGTCCTAGTGTAAACTTTCCAATAAAAATAATTTACAGTGTCGGGGCACACTATTATAAGCCGTCTCAGTTTAAGTTGAGGGTCAGGGCCTCTGACATAGCTCAATGTAAAAAAAGTATCACCAAAAACAAACCGAATTGTACAAAATCACTTCAATTCTATCTGATATAACAGAAATAAATATTTTATGGCGGGGCACAATTTATTCATAGGCACGTCTCACTGAAATTTATGAGGGGGGAAGGTCTGATATGCTCAATGTAAAATGCCATCACCAAAAAATCCAAGTATACTTATTTGTGCAATTTGGGCCCTAAACCAATATATTGGCGAAAAGGCAAATCACTCACCTCTGAGGGGGTGGAGGGGTCTGGGGCTGTCAGCTGCGTTGGACCTCGTGGTGTTTTGAAAAAAATATACTACTTATTTTCCATGAAAAACTTGCCATACCATATTTACCGGGCCCCTATTTTTTCCCTTTTCCATGAAATGCTTATATATTGTAAAAGTATAAAATGATGCCAAAAATTTGATCGCCCGGTGGGGGGACTCTCACCAGAACTCACGTTCGCCAGGCTATTCCAATACTTCTCCTTCGCCGCCCCCGGCGGAGCCGCCTGGGGGAGCGCTCGGGCGTTTAAAAGTAAGAAAACCTGAGCGCCTGGGGAAAACTTTTTTGCCAGCCCCCGGCGAAAAATTTTAAAAGTACGGCCCTAAGTTGAGTAAGGGTTTGCAAATATACACAAAACTAATTCACTTCTTGGCCATAGCATCATAACACCTCTCTTCCTCCTTTGGGCGCCCGGGGTTAATCCTACGGGGGTTCTGCGCCTGGGCCACGGTGAGCGTAAAAGGGAATCCCTGACATAGATTGGTTTTGGGGGGGGGTTTGCAAACCCCTTCCCCTTAAAAAAAATAAACAGACAAACCCTAAAAAAGGGAGGGCCGGGGCGCGGGAATCCGCCCCCGACCCGGTTTTGCCGGGGGGGCCCGACCATGCAAACCCCTCCTTCTGACCCGGGGAGGGGTCTGCCTTTACAGTGCGGGGGAAACCCTCGGGAATCCCGCACCCAAATCAGTGGTAGGGGCCCCCCAGCCCAACTTTTTCTTATGGGGGTGGCCGGGGGGGGTGCAGAGTCCGGCCCCGCCCCTCGAATCACTCCTGGGTCAACCTGCGGAGGGTTCTTCGTGTGGGCTCGTGAAAGTTCTGACCTCTCGGCGATCGTCGCTACCTCTCCTATCGGGCGACTCATAGCTGAGGTGGGTATAGTGGGACCTCTGAGCGAGGAGGGCCCGGCATGGGGAACTACATGGGGGTTACCCTACTACTGGGCCGGGATACATGGGCACCGTGTACGGGGAGTAGCTATAGGCATCCCAGCAACTGCAGCCCCTCAGTTGTTGAATTACTCCGGTTGATGAGCGATAATGCGGGGGGGATGAAACACACCTGGGTTTCATGTCTTTGTTCAGTGTACGCTCCTACCGAATGCGTAAAAAGAAAGAAGGAATGTTCTCGCCAAACTCGACTCTGTATTAAACCTGTCCTCCTCGGGACACCTCATTTTCTTGGGCGACTTCAAACTCTACTGGCACGGGAGAGATGGGTACGGTTGGTGTTGGGGGCCCCCTGGCTCCGGTACCCGAAAAAACCAACATTCTCTGCTTCCCGAACTTTGCAAGGTCCCGAGGGTTTAGAAATTTCAGGTTCTTGGATCAAGACCAAGCTGCCCCCTGGACATGGTATAGTTGCCGGGGGATAGCTAAGGAGATCGACCCCCCAAACCCCGTTAGTACTCGTCCAGAACTGCAGGGTTTTTCCGGATGCTGATTCCTTGGAACAATCACGACTTGTTGTTGCTACACTTAAGCTTCATTCAATCCAGAAAAATCTCAAGAGGTACCTACTGGTTTTTTTTGAGAAAATGAAGGCTTGACTAGCTCCTGAGTATGCGGTGGATTCAAAACGGTTTGATGTCTCGGTGCTCCGGGGATTCCCGTAGAACGTGGGGTCCTTCAACGTGAAAACCTACAGGCTGCCAAGAGTGTATTGGGGGGGCGCCCCGGGGCAAAGGGGTGGTTTTTCTCGACGGGACGCTGGAGAAATCAGGGGAGCGCGCTGCCGCTGGCCGGGAACCGGGGACCAGCCAAAAGGCTCTGTCACCCGGACTAAACCCCCCTGAGGAGACAAGGAGAGGTATGTCA
>JACEEZ010008531.1:0-7500 GCA_016584305.1 Chionoecetes opilio | reverse complement strand
AAAACAAAATGAAAACTACATTTTTTATTAAGAACTGTTTCAGTTGTTTGTATTGAAGGGTAATTCTGATATGTCCCGAAAAAGTACAGAAATTTACGGTAAATGATAGATCATTCACGCTCAAAGGCAGAGGATATGAGAGCGCGAGAAACAGGCTTGAGCGTGAGCTTATTAGAAAACTCCCCATTGGAACATTTGGAACTGGGAGATCAGGACCATGTGGCACAGGCCTGATGGCAGAAGGTACGTCAGGATACCTGATTTTAGCTCGCGTTTTTACTGAATATCCTTTGATGTTAGTGAGGCAGAAGTAGCAGTCAGTACTGTGATCCTTTTGTTCACTGCCAAACCATTGGGATGCCGAATGCCATGCCTGATGGTCTTTTTGCCCACGCATCCATTCATTCAAGTGGTTCACACAGGGGTTGCATGCTACGTGAGGGGCCCACTTCTTATCTTGATCACCTATACGGCACTTGAAGTAATGCAGATAAGCTGCTTTAACATTCTTTGTAAGAGGTTTCTTCAGACTGTCAGGGGTAAAAATTCCACATATGTAACAAAAACTGTCCGATGCATTCACACAGTTACGGCGCTCCATCACAGCCCGGTACAAGGTACTATATACGGTAAACCAACTAAAATTAGGACTCCACTAAATCAAACACATCATATCTGCAAAGAAAATAAAATGTTTAAACATATGTCAATAGCTGTACGATCAGTAGGTAAAAAATGTACTACAGAGCCTGCTAACCCCTCGCCAATACGCAGCGCGCACACCCTCCCCTGCTCATTGCACAACCACACTGACTCAAAACACTGCACTGCCTAAATAGGCTTGAGAAAGAAAGATTAAGAGTTTAAAATGAAAACATTGCTGAAACATATTTCTGCTGATTTTACCCATATTTTTTTCATGAATTGCGTCTGGTTCTCAAAAACTGGACGTGATAGAGTTAATTGAACATCAGATTCGAGTTCAGCAGGGTCGATTTACCTATAATCAACTTCATTTAGTCCAGAACCATATCTTCGATTTTTTTTTGTCGACCATGGAGTGTAATCAACAAACAGAGTATAAGCATTGATCTTGATCTTGGTCTTGATTTGGGAGTCACCCAGCAGATGCTGTCATGAAGCCTTTGGTCCGGCGTTCTCCACACACGTAATCTGTTGGGAGAGAAGCAAAAGGGGGAAGCAAAACTACGGGATTTCTTTTTCCCCTCCTTCCTCTCTCTGCATCACATTCATACGGGGTCCCCCATCACTGAGGGGCCCCCTGCCTCTCATGCTCTCTCCTACGTGCTCTCCACGAATTCTCCAAGAATTCTTTTACACTCTCAATTACACGACTGTCACTCCTCCACTCAGCACACAACCCCAGCAGGTACTCCATCTCCACTCTCCTGTCTCTCATCTCTCGCCATTCTTCCACTCCGACCTCTCCTTCCACTACCTCCAACATCTTGTTTCTAGCATACTCATACCGTTCACATTCCAGCATCAGTGCTCCACGGTTTCATCCACTCCTGTCACACATCACACACACCTTGCTGCCATCATTCTTCCATCTGTACATACGACTATTTACCTCCAGCGACTTTGTCCTGGCTCTGAAGAGTAGGTCCCGTCCATAGCCACCATCATAGAACCTTTCATACCGTGGCTGGTCCTTTCTCCTGTTCCATTCCAGTGTTGATTTCTCACTCATTCCCCTCAGCCATTCTTCTTCCCTTTCTCTTCCACTCTCCTATTTATTTCCTTTTGCATACAGCCATACTCCATGTCTCATCACTCCTGTCACAAACATTCCCAGTTCACCTGTCCATCTTTCCACTTTTACTGAGTCTTTCATCCACTTCCCATACATATTCCAGTCCCAAACCTTGCTTGCCCATTTGCTGTCATCCATTCGTTGCAGTCTAGCTCTGTACCTCAGTCCTGCCTTTGCTATCCTCTCTCTGAACGTGCTCCATCCCATGTCTCCTCTAATCGCTTCCACTGCCACATACCTATTGGCTCCTAATGCTATTCTGCCTGCTTTGTCTGTGTTACTTCCAATCTGTCCAACTCCTTCCTAGACCACACCATTGTTTCCAGGCCATACATAATGCTAGGGACTGCCACACCCTTCCATAGTCCTCTCACCACTCATACTTGTTGGCCCGACATCTTGCCACACTGCCTAGCCTTCCAACCCACTGGTTGGCTCTAGCTATCCTCTCATGTTTAGTTTTCTCACAGCCTTTATCATCCAACCAAATACCCAGATACTTGTACTCTTTCGTTCTCTTTATTTCATTCCCACCCACCATCCAAATCCTGTTCATCATCAGAGTCATCCCCATTCACCACCAACACTTGACTCTTCTCCTTACTGAGCCTAACGTTGAAGTCCCTTCCATACGTCAGTCACAGCATTCAGCATCTCTTGTAGCTCATTGTGGTTTTCACTAAGGATCACCACATCATCTGCATACATCAGTACACTCAACACTTCATCTCCATTTTCACACCCAGACCTGTACGCTTCACTCTCACTGCATTTCCTCAACATATAATCCAAAAGTAGAGGAGAAAGGACACAGCCCTGTCTTACTCCTCTCTTACTATTCACCCATCCAGTCTCGAGATCACCCATACTGAACTTGGCCTGTGTGTTCTCATACATACTGCTTATTATTTAACACCTTCTCACTCATGCCAATCGTCCCTCCAATACCTTACATAGCATTCTCCTATCCACCCTGTCTAGCGCTTTCTCAATATCTAGAAAGGCTAGATATTTCTTTCTTCCCTCCTTCCTTGTTCTCTCAATCACTTCATTCATTACAAACATATTGTCCTCACCTCTTCTGTCTTTTCTAAATCCATTCTGCTCTTCACCATCACCTTATTCTTTCCACAACTTCACCTATCTTTCATTCAGTACACCACAGAAAATCTTACATACCGTGTCACATACCGCTATTGGCCTGTAATTTTTAATCTCCTTCCTACTCTTGTGTCCTCCCTTATGTATGAGGGTCACTCTACTGTCATTCCAGGCACCAGGCACCCTTTCCTCTCTCCATATATGTCCAAACAACTCATGCATTCCCTCAATTACTCCCTCACCTCCCTCTCTATATAATTCATTCGGGATACCGTCCATTCCAGGGGCCTTTCCATTTTTCAGTTTTCTTACATACCCTTCAATCTCATCCATTCTAATTTCTTCATCCATCATTTCCTCTATTTTCCTCCCTAAGGTGACGTTCCCTAAGTCACTATCAGGCTCATTCACACCTCCAATATCTTTCCAGAAGTCTTCTACAGCTCTGACCATTTCCTTTTTCTCCCTTAGTGACCTGCCATTCACCACTAGTTCTTCTACATTTCCTGTATGCTTACTCTCTTCTCCTCTCAAGAACTTATACCATTCCCTACCTCCTTCCTCACCTTTTTCCCTAAGTTCTCTGATAACTTTCTCTCTTCATTCACTCTTGCCTTCCTCACCAAGCATTTCACCTCCTTTTGCATATGGACTGACCTACTTGATCTTATCTTATGTTTTGGTTTGATTAAACAAAATATTTATCCCGGTTGATTAGCTTTTCTTTCTCCACTTACGTGCTTTATTAATTATTCTTTTAGATGATGAGAACCCATTATCTACCGTTATTTTATATTATTAAGTGATAAAAAGGGTTAGTTTATGGTCCCCTAAAAGCCCGTTCACATCACGACACGACTTGCTCCAGTCAACCCAGTCAGTGCCGACTGCAGCCGATTTTGCGGGGGCTGAAGCTCCAAAATTGGCGTGGTTGGCTCGGGTTTACCCGAGCCAACCACGGGTTAACCACGGGTTAACCTGTAACCTTACCATATCTAACCTAACCATACCTATACCTAACTTAACCTTTACCTAAGTAAAAGAAAAAAAGTATTTTGCGACAGAAACGGTTAGCAAAATAATCCAAAACACATAAAAACTCACCAGAAAAAAATAGTTTCGTACACCAAAGTGAATTCGGTGTTCATCTGGAATAATACCGGATGAACTTACCTAACTCTAATATACATTGAAATGAACTTGAGAAAGGTTACCCTTCCCCCCCCAAAAAAAAAACCAGCTGGTGTTAAGCCGCCACACACACACCGGCGCGGCCTGTCCGCCGACGAAAGGGGCTGGCTAGAGGCGGCCGGTATGTGTGTGGGGGTGTTTTTCATCCGGCGGGGCCTGTCGCAGCGGCCGGATGAAAATCAGTAGGCGCTTGAAAATTCCGTCCGCGCGGCCTGCCGCCTGCGTGTGTTGTGTGGTGCCTTCCGGCGCGGCCCGCCCCTCACTCGGCCAGATAATGACTAATTGTACCACTTATAATTGTATTTATGATAATATAGTATTATATATGACGTATTATATATAGTATGACGTATTATATATAGGTATTTATATGGCTGCACATGCAGCCATCACCAACAAGTCATTTTCGGACAGCGGATTCATGTTGTCACCACGGTGGTCCGACGTGTACTGTATATTTTTATGAGGCGGCCGGTGTGTGTGTGGGTCTCGTCCGGCGAACGATGCCCCACCACTTTTTGTCGCCGGACAGGCCGCCCCGGTGTGTGTGTGGCCGGCTTTTACACATAATAATCCTAAACAAGAGTTACACATACCCTCAGTAATGTTGGTGTTTTTACTGAAGAAATTTAAAGTTTTATCTATCCATAACCATCAGTATTTCCACTTGTAATAAATATTGGTATATATGCAGCTTCAACCAAGACTCCTATTGTACCTCTCCTGACATAAAAGCCAGACCCCCTTCCTAGACCCCGGTAATAATGGACGAGGACTTCGCTTTCGTTTTCAGAGACACCGACTAATTTTTACTGGCCTACAATAGGTGCTTTTTCTAAAGAAGATAGTTTTATTTTCCGGAAACCCATATTTAAAAATCAATAATAATTCATCACAGAATTTTATGGTCGCCGTTTCCATTAAAAACACTATCTCCATCAGATAAAACACTAAAACTTGGCCGTCAGTCAGGGTCTCAGATAACAGGGAAGTAATTGAATAGAACATACCAAACCTAACCTTATAGGTTTTAATGAAACTTAACCTAACCTTAACCTCTAAGTATACCTAACCTAACATTATAGGTGAAACCTAACCTACCCATCACCGGCGGGCCTACGTAGGCCGTTGAGCGGCGAACGGCGGCCGCCGGCGGCAAGTTTACCTCCGTCAGCCCTCCGAAGGGCCGCTGGTGTATTTTCAGACGGGGAAATTTACTATGTTGAAAATTAATGTACAGAATTTGAAAAATTGAATATTTCTATGTGTAAACATTTTGAAACAACAGTTATATGATTATCTTGATGTAGTAATACATCAGTAGTGACAAGCAGCGGCAACTTGACGTCAATCCTCCGGAGGCCCGCTGCTACGTATTTGTAAGTGGGAAATATTCATTTCATATTATATATATTAACTCAGTAATATACATAGTATCTCAATATCGGTACCATCACTATTATTAGGCCTGTTCAAACTATTAAAAATTGTTATAAAAGTTTTTACAATAGTTTATAGAAGTTATAATATTTCAGTTTATTTCAAATATTTCCAGCTTAATCAGTAACACCCAGAGATACATAGAAATAAAGATGAGATACGTACATAGGAAGGAGTTTACATGGAAAAAGGTTATCAGTTAGTCTATGTGTGTATATCATATAAAAATAACATTTGATTATCCCAGCAAAGATTACGGGATATAACACAAGGTCATATTTTCCCTTATTTCAATAACTTCCAACATATTATCAACACATATCAATACTCAACGGTACACCTAATAAGGAATATGTAGATGATGGAGAATTAACATGGATAATATCATGATTTAGAATAGAATATTATTTGAAATCATTTCCCAGGTATCAATGCACTAAACTGCCAGACGTACGATAGTCATTACAAAGGGTTAAAAACCCACAAAAGGCCTAAATTGTCACCCTTAACCAGTCGATAACATAATGAGAACTTAGTTATAACAATGTTTTCATTCCTTCATTATATCGAAATAGACTGAATAATATAAATAATTGCAGTATGACACGTTTTTTTAGGAATTCCTCGGCAGCGTTGTGTCAATGAGTGAAATCAGTTAGTTGAAAAACGCACGAGTGGGTGGATGGTGATATGTTGTTCGCCGCAACTTATATCCTTCTACATGGCTGTACAGTGTTCCACGTACACCAGCATGTAAACCCAATAACGAAAATGTTTTTGTACTTATGAAATAAACCATGTCCGTAGCAATTATGATCTCCTTTTCATCGTATTACTGGATAACGACATAGGAATATTTATGGTTATACTTTCTAAGTATATTGCAGATATAGTAATGTTTTTATAAGTGTTGAACAGCCCATTAGTCTATTAATCGGCTAATGGGTTGTGCAACACGCCGTAAAACATTACTATATCTGCAATATACTTAGAAAGTATAGCCATAAATATTCCTCAATCAGCTAATATAACAGCGGCAAATGGTCATATGCCCTACGGCG
This sequence comes from Chionoecetes opilio, assembly GCA_016584305.1. NCBI lineage: Eukaryota > Metazoa > Arthropoda > Malacostraca > Decapoda > Majidae > Chionoecetes > Chionoecetes opilio. Next base: position 930 of record JACEEZ010008531.1, on the reverse strand, counting down.
GGCCGCTGAGAGCGGCCCGCCGGTGAGCCTCTGAGCAAATTCCCAGCGGCCCTACGTCGTACACTTCCGTCGGGCCGCCGGTAAGACATACGGAGGGCCTCCGGAGGCCCTCCGTCTTTGTGTTTGCTAGGTAACCTTAACCTTGCATAAAATTCGGTGATGAATATTTTTTTATAATGGGTTTCCGGAAAATAAAACTACGTATCTCCATTAGAAAAAGCACCTATTGTAGGCCAGGAAAAATTTGTCGGTGTCTCTGAAAACGACCGCGAAGTTCTCGTCCATTATAACCTTACTCTTGCAAAAACATAAATGATCACAAATTAGTATTCACCATCAGAACTTACCTATTACCTTTTTCTAATAGCTGTAACTAATCCTTCCTCTCACACTTCTTACAAATCCCTTCAGTTCCCTGCCTTTAAAAACTATTTATAGTGTCACAGGCTTCCCTTTCTCTGACCAGTGTCCATTCCTCGGCTGCCGGTTTATACTCTCGCCGACGTGGTTAATCTAACCTAACCTGGACATTGGCGCCTATCTTAACCTAAATGATCAAGCTATTGCTGGTATTTCATCCCTGGATGCAGAAACACGGGTAAAACCTGATTAAATGTATATATTGGGTCCTGTAATATCAAGAATTGGAACACTCAACGACGGCGGCGAGTGTTCCGATCGGCGACAGTTCCAGGTACCCGGCTGTCTATTTTAAAAGAGTCTTGAAGGACGTAGTTAATCATGCAACCTATGGATCTCTTTTAGTGGTACCTTTAGTTACTTGGTGAGGTAATTAACAGATTAACCAACAAACAAAAAAACACTTACGGGAATACTGAAGAGAGATGTACGAAGCGATGGGCAGGAGTGGATAGACGTGGTGGGACGGTTAGTCCATGAGCCAAGACCCGAATTTTGGATTCGGTACCA
>JACEEZ010008530.1:0-11637 GCA_016584305.1 Chionoecetes opilio | reverse complement strand
TTTTCCCCAAAATTCACAAAAAATCACCAAAAAAATAATAAACCCTAAATATGGGGAACTTGAATATACTCGGAATAACTCTTGTAGAGAATAAAATTAGCTCAAGAGCTGTTGGAATAATTTTCAATTTCCATTTTTGGGATTTATTCCAGATTTATGGGAAAATACCCAAAATTATTTTTTTTTAGGGTAAATCCCAAAATATGAGGAAATTTGAAAATACCTAGGAACAACTCTGGAAAGAGAATCAAATTCTACATAGGTGTCCAAAGTTTCGCAAGGGATCGTGTGATTGATTTTAAAGAAAATGGGGAAAAACCCCCGAGCGTCACGCTGAAAATTTTTTTATGGGTAGCACCCCCATTGCATCAAAAATCAGACTAAGCTAACCAGTGCGGGAAGGCTATATATCTTAATGTATTTACAGTCACTCTATAAACATTTTGTACCATTCGTGTTAGTCACCCCAGGTGGTACCGATATCTGGCCTGGCTCATGGACTATATGTATAACTTTGTAAACAATAATTTCCATGAAAATCTTCAACATTGTTCCCACCTCTTCACATGTATATTTGACTGGGTAGTTCTTCCATATCTCGCAAACAGCCTCATTTGAATCCTAAGATTTTGTTGTAGTTTCCTTTCTCCCTTTCATGCCTATATATCATCTTCCTTTTCGATACTCACACTTCACCGTATTTCCTGTTGTTTGTTCCTTTATCTCCAAAGCATCGAAATAGCAACACGTATTTCCGGAACAGTAGGGATTTCCTCCGGTACATTTCGAAGGCTGAGAAGGTCAGTTTTGGCACGTGAAAACTCTGGACCCTGGATCAGCTTGATGCACTAGCTGTGGAAGGAAATGAATAAATTTGAATAGGATTAAGTCGTCACTCAGGTCTAGAAGTTAACAGGAACAGGAAAGAAAACTTTCAGATTAAGGTTGCTGGCCAGGCAAAGATCGACCTTAAGGATTTTTTCAAGTCTATAAAACAAAGACTGGGGAATTGGTTGGTTCGTTAGAAATAGGTCAGGGGAGATTGTAAGTTCTGGTGAGGAATGTGTAGATTTTAAAGTAATCGTCCAGACCCATTTTTTCTTTGCATAATTATGTTGAATAATATACTCTACATTCAAAATACTAATTCACAAAAAAATTTTTCATTTTCACGCCTTATTTCCCTAAAAAACATGACTTTTGTAAAAAGCGCGGGAAAAAAACAACAGCCACATCCAGCCGTGGCGCGAAACTTGCTGGCGACGTGACACGAGTGAGCCTCCCAGCCCCGCCCGACACAGACACACGGAGACTCTGAGAAAAAATGTAGTACTTGGGGAGTTTTGAGTGCTTCTGGTATATTTTTTGTGCGAACCCCGGCACATACTTGCATCCTGCATGGGGACGGCAAGAAAGCCGTGCCATTCCCGAGAGCTTAGCACCCATTCCCCAACCCACACGGCGACGATATATGTGTGCAGACCTTGGAGCGACGGGGAGCGGCTGGTAGTAGCCCGGGTACTGCAGCCCTCTCATCTCGGTGGCCTTGCACTACCCGCCCCTCCCCGCCGCTTGCCGCCGCTGCACACACATCTGCACCCCATATATCGTCGCCCCACAGTTGCAAATGGGTGCTAAGCTCTCGGTAAAGGCACAGCCCCACGCTGCACCCACACAGGATACAAGTACATGCCACATCGCACAAAAAATATAAACAGGAACACCCAAAATTCCCCAAGTACTACATTTTTCCAGAGTCTCCGCGCATATGTATCAGGCGGTGCTGGGAGGCCCCTGTTGTGACGTCGCCGACCCATGGTGCGTCGTCTGCTGATAAACAGTTGTGTTTTGAGAGCAGGGGGAATTTTACAGATTTTGAATGCGGATCATTTAAAAAGGGGTGACTGGATGCAAAATGTGACAACATATTGTTGATATACTGGGATCATGGCTATTTTTGGACTGCATTAAATCAGGAATGATGAAATGGTCTGGACGATTACTTTAAGTAATTATTTCTTGAGTGTTTTTACTCAGGAGGACTATATATGCAGATGGTACCTGATAGTAAACAGATGTTTAGAAGAGGTGAGGAAGATGATAAACTAAAAGATATTGTGATAATAAGAAAAGGGTTGAGATGGTATAGATAGAAATGAAGAAGTTAGGGGCACCAGGACCAGATGAATTTTATCCCAGGGTACTAAAAGAATACAAAGAGGTTGTTAGTGAGTCGTTAGTGCACTTTTTTAGGAAATGGGTTGGATTTAGGGGAGGATACGTTGGGGTGGAGGAAAGGTGATGTAGTGCCATTTCCAAGAAGGGTGATAGAGGATTAATGCCAAATTATCGACCCTTTTAGTCTGACTTCAGTGGTAAGTAAATTTTGAAATCTGTTATTGCAAAAAACATGCGAGAGAATTTAGAAAGCATAGTTTGGTAAATGATTCCAACATGGGTTCACCAAGGGCAGATCATGTCTCACCAATTTATTGAGTTTTTATAAGAAAAAATTATGAGGCAGCAGATATTATGAGGATTATGATATTGTATACCTGGACTTTAGTAAGGCATTCGACAAGGTACCGCATGAGAGACACTTAAATAAGGTTAAGGCACATGGAATAGATGGGAAGGTTCTTCGTTGGATTAGATCTTGGCTAAGTCATAGGCACCAAAGGGTTACTATTAATGGTTCTAAATCTGAATGGGGGCAGGTAACAAGTGGGGTTCCACAGGGGTCTGTTTTGGGCCCATTACTATTTTTGATTTACATCAACGACTTAGATAGTGGGATTAGCAGTGATATCAGCAAGTTTGCTGATGATACTAAGATAAGTAGGATTATTATATCACAGTCTGATGTAAACAGTTTGCAGGGATACTTAGATCAGTTAAAGAGGGGGTAGTCAGGTGGCAGATGGAATTTAATATTGACAAGTGTAGCGTAATTAATGTTGGTAGAAAAATCCTGATAATATTCAAGCGATAATAAATAAATAATTCAGCGATACACAATGTATCGCTGAAAAGATCAGAAGGCGAGAAAGATTTGGGTGTGGGGTTTAAAACCTCAGACTTCTGTCCTAGGAAACAATGTATTGAGGCTAGAAATCAAGCTAATAGGGTTTTAGGATTCATTACCCGGAGTGTTAAAAGTAGAAGTGCTGTGGTTATTCTAAAGCTTTATTTGGCTCTAGTCAGACAGCACCTAGAGTCCTAGACTATGCGGTACAGTTTTGGTCTTCGTATTACAGGATGGATATAGCCTTGTTAGAATCAGTGCAGAGAAGGATAACCAAAATGATACAGGGGATGCGTAACTTTAGTTATGAGAGGAGATTGAAGCTTGTGGAATTATCCACCAAACCACCTTCTCAAAATTTGGTAGGTGGGGGTTTGTTTCCCCCCCCCCCCTAGGGGAGGGAGTTATTGTCCGTTCATCATAGGGGGAGTGCGTATAGGGATGTATATATAATTATAATGGTAATGGGTATAATTAAGGTAATTTAAGTAAATGATAAATACTGGGATCGCATAATTGAACATTCCCAGTAATATTAAGCATTTACACCTTATAATTAGCACCTTGATTGGAGCGACTGGCTGTTGGTCGCCGTCATTTAAATTTGCACCAATTGAGGTGGTACACCTGCCGCCTACCTAAAGGGGACACGTGTAATTTATGGTGGCCGCCACCAGCCGCCCACTTACGGAGGTCAGTACTTTTCCAGACCCTCGCGGAGTAACATCTAATATACTATCAGTACACTCCACACCTCTATCGAGTTAACATCTTATTAAATATACGTGCTTGTCTATAAGTACAAGTAAAAGGGTAAAGTAAAACTCTAGACCCTTCGAGGAGTAACATCTATTGATCTAATATACGTGCTTGTCTATAAGTACAAGTACAAGTACACTACCAGCCCCCATCGATTTAATATCTCTTCTCTGATTATAAAGAAGAGATTTGTACATACGTTAATTGTACATATAGGATAAAACAATAGGACTGTGTTAAAATACGACACACTGAATATCGCCGCGTCGTCATGTTACTGGTGTGAAAAACCACTTGACCCCAAACCACAATAACGCCTCCACCTCCGCTTCTGTCATTCACGGGCGGCCTCGATCCCGGCGACCACTTCGGATCACACGTCATGCAGTATTAATACAAGCCTACAACCATTTCAACCCACTATCCACCGATAAGTATCCTAGTTAGTTGATTAGCTGGGGTAATGTGTCGGGGGGATAGACATGGGTTTGATTGATTAGGTAAGACCTCACATTAAATATGTGCTTTTTAGCATAAATTTCTACAGCTGGTCCCCCGAGTGAGGAATATTGATGCTCATGTGATTCAAGGTGGTTTTTAAGTGAGGCGTAATTATGAGCCTACCACAATTGCTGGTTTATGAGGCTGGAGGCGGGGTATTTCGCGGCGTCAGGAAGACTCAGCCGGGTAACTCCCATATGACAGGTAGTAGATAACATCAGAGGTTGCGTAGCACTAGTTAGTTGTAGTAGTTAGGTGGTGGTTGAAATTATATACGCTTTGCTACGCGTCCTTTTTAAGCCGAGCAGGCTCTAACACCACTTGATATATTCAATAATTATCAACTAACAATGATTTTAGTGACGTAATCTTTCATTTAATATTTTATTTGACTTAGTAATTAACTAAATCAGGGCAAAATTAGTAAGCATTTATTATCAGCTAAGTAGCAATGCTCACACGAATTTATAATATGGGAGGACGCAATTAAGGCAATTCCTATTGATTATATTAATTTAAAGACGGGTCTACCATTGTTAAATGAGCAATGGAATAAATATGAGACGGCTTACTGCCATTATGAAGTTCAATTAAGACAAACTGGGGATAAAGAAATGATTCAGCTATGTGTTATCAATCATGAACACGAATGTCAAAGATATCTTGATAAAGTAATTAAATATGAGGGATTACTGGAGTGTGCTCATATTTCATCAACAGCAAAAGCTTCTTTAACCCAAAGTTTGCAAGGTATTAAGCAAGAACCCCCCCCACAGGGAGATCACGATTATTACGCCTGAGGGTAATCAGCTATATCAGCCACCCTCAGGTTTATAAAGACCCCTCGTTAGTGGGTATTTATCCTGCGCCTGTTACGCAAATCAAACAGCCTGTAATTAAGATTCAAACTTCTCAGCCTTACCAATAAACCACTTAAAACCTACTCAAATAATAGATACAATCCCTAATTCCAGGGCGACTTCTAATGAGGTACGAATAATAAATTGTGTTCTTATGTGAGGGGGGACATCCACCCTCCACAGTAATATCTATTCAGATTGTTACACGAGAGTTGAAAGGTTAATGCCCCTTGGTAATTGCCTAACCTGTCCCCGTGGTAAACATGCTTCAAATGCATGCCCTATAAACTTAAGAACTTGTAGGAAAAATTTAAAAAATCTATTCATAACATCGCTCTTTGTCCTAACAGTGATAATCACTCAGACCCTACAGTAGTTAAAAGGCAGTCACTAATAAGAGTAGTTCAGCAGTTGTTCCCACTGCGGAGTTGAAGGTGTGTCATAATGGTCATTCAGTCAATGTAAAGACGATGTTTGCCAGTGGTGCACAAAGATCCTTCATAAGCAGGGAGATAGTTATATTATTACAAACTACCCATAATTAATAAAGTGAATTTAGCCATATCAGGTTTTCTCGCCAATAATGAGGGTCAAACCTTGACATAGTTCAACTCCTAGTCGAATTAGGAAGATATAAATGTAGGGTAGCTGCTGTAGTAAATAATATTGGTATCAGTTTAACTGTTAATGGATTAAAGGACACAGCTGAAATGCTGAGGGATAATGGTGTTAAACTAGTTAGTAATGCCTTCAAAGACGTTGATGGACCCTTTCCCAAATTTAAAAATAGGCGCTGATTATTTCGGCGTTAACTAAGGGAGGTCATCAAAATTTCATAACGTCTCTATGTTTACTAGTGCTGGTGGTAAGGTAATAATGGGACCCATCCCACATACTCACCATTCCGAACCAGAGGAGAGTATTCCTAGTCATGCACAACCCCCATTAATCAAAAATAATCAAAATTGGTACCACTTTCTGCCCACACCCAATAAGTGAGGTATTAGAGGAAAGTGGATTCCAGTTCATAATGAATATATCGCCACTAATGAAAATCCTAATAATAATGTGTCGCGAGGAAATAATAACCTCAAATTGAACACAGGATTATGGTTTAAAGGCCCTTTCCTGGCTGGGAAAAAGTGTAATATTGATCCTATACAGGTTTCCACTCAGTCAGACATATCTGTAGATATAATAAGGGAACCTGAATTTATCCCAGATCCTCTGTAGACATAGAAAGGTTTTTCCCTTTCTGAGCAAAACTAATTAAGACTACTAATTAGTCTTCCAATCCATTTAAAAAGGGGTAGCTCTGATCCTTTGAAGTTTTGGATCAGAACAATACAAAAGCAGGTATTCCTGAGGAATATCAGCTCTTGGCCTCAGCCAGCCCCATAGGAAAAAAATTGACCAAATTATTAGGTCTGTACCTTGATCATGAGGGCATAATTAGGTGTCGAGGTCGAAATTTGAAAGCTGATCTTCCAAATGCCATCTGCCATCCCATACTAATTCCCAAACGCCATCATCTTACTAAATTGTTGGTGGAAGAATATCATAGGAACTCATTACATGGCAGAATGGCTACAATATTTGCCGAATTTTAGGTGTCAATTTTGGATAAATCATGGTAGACAGGCAGTCAAATTTTCCTCAAATTCTCATTAAATTTAATAGATCTGAGTGTAGATAGTCTCCTATCTAGGTCCCCCTGAATTTCCCGCTGATAATGAGCTCCTAAAACCATTGAGGTCAATGGTGATGACCTATACTGGGGATACTATAACATCAGGAGATAACTCTCCCCCGATCAAGTATATGTCAGCATATTCACTGGTACCTCTATCAGAGCTGTTAATTTTAAAATAGCTAAAGACCAAAGTGCCGAAACCACTAATTAAATGTTCCGGCGCTATGTGGCCTGGGATGATGTCACATGAAGCAGAACTTCAGTTTTCGCCGGCCCCCAGTGTGGAAGTTATCCACCAAACCCCCTCTCATAATTGGTAGAGTGGTGGTTTGTTTCTCCCCCCCCCCTCTAGTGAGGGAGTTATTGTCCGTTCATCATAGGGGGAGTGCGTATAGGGATGTATATATAATTATAATGGTAATGGGTATAATTAAGGTAATTTAAGTAAATGATAAATACTGGATCGCATAATTGAAAAATTTTCCCCGTAATATTAAGCATTTACACCTTATAATTAGCACCTTGATTGGAGGACTGGCTGTTGGTCGCCGTCATTTAAATTTGCACCAATTGAGGTGGTTTCAAACCCGCCGCCTACCTAAAGGGGAAAACGTGTAATTTTTGGTGGCCGCCCCCCAGCCGCCCACTTACGGAGGTCAGTACTTTTCCAGACCCTCGCGGAGTAACATCTAATATACTATCAGTACACTCCACACCTCTATCGAGTAACATCTTATTAAATATACGTGCTTGTCTATAAGTACAAGTACAAGTAAAGTACACTCTAGACCCTTCGGGGGGTAACATCTATTAATCTAATATACGTGCTTGTCTATAAGTACAAGTACAAGTACACTACCAGCTCCCCTCGAGTTAAATCTCTTCTCTGATTATAAAGAAGAGATTGTACATACGTTAATTGTACATATAAGTGATAAAACAATAGGACTGTGTTAAAATACGACACACTGAATATCGCCGCGTCGTCATGTTACTGGTGTGATAACCACTTGACGCCCAAACCCCAATAACTCCTCCACCTCCACTTTTGTCATTCACGGGCGTCCTCGATCCGGCGACCACTTCGGATCACACGTCATGCAGTATTAATACAAGCCTACAGCCATTTCAACCCACTATCCACGATAAGTATCCTAGTTAGTTGATTAGTGGGGTAATGTGTCGAGAGATAGGGCATGGGTTTGATTGATTTGGTAAGACCTCACATAAATATTTTTTGTGCATAAATTTCTAATTACACTATCTATTTTACATTACACCAATGTGGGAATTATGTCTCATACATTTTTAATATGAGGTCTTACCTAATCAATCAACCCATGTCTATCTATCCCGACTCAATACCCTAGCTAATCAAAATAAAATAGGATATTTATCGGTGGTAGTGGGTTGAAATGGCTTGTAAAGGGTTGTATTAACACTGCCTGTCCTGTGATCCCAAGTGGTAGCGCGTGATCAGAGCCGCCCGTGAATGACAGAGGCGGAGGGCTGGAAGCGTCAGGCGGGTTTTCACACCAAGTTATCCATGACGCAGCGGATTGTTATCTGTGTTGATTCTAACACCGTCCTATTGGTTTTACACTTATATGTACAAATTAGCGTATGTACAAAATCTCTTCATTAATCAGAGAAGAGATGTTAACTCGATAGGGTCTGGAATAGTACTGACCTCCGTAAGCGGCGGCGAGCCCGGCTACCAATCCTTAGCCACGTATATTATTCCCTGTGGCCTAGAATCTAATGATGATAGCCAATGACAGCTATTACATTTACACTCACACGAGAGGCGTAGAGTAAGGGGCGATTTGACAGAAGTTTTTAAGTGGTTAAAGGGATACAATAAAGGAGATGTAGGAAAAGTTCTTACGGCTAGTAATCAGGGTAGAACAAGAAGTAACGGATTCAAACTGGTAAAACGTAGATTTTAAAAAGAAATATGGAGAAACTGGTTCACAAATAGTGGTAAATGATTGGAATGGACTCAGTCATCAGGTAGTTAGTGCAATAGGGAGTCAATAGGGAGTTTTAAAAGAAGGCTGGACAATTTCATGAATGGGGATGAAGGGTGGAAGTAGGTAGTATTAAGTAACAGGTCTAGATTTCCCGGCCTCTTGTAGCTTCCTTATGTTCTTAATGTTCTTAAGATTGTGTGGAGTAACACACACTTTTTTTTTTTTTTTTCTCTCTCTCTCTCTCTCTCTCTTGCTCTCTCTCTCTCTCTCTCTCTCTCTCTCTCTCTCTTCTCTCTCCTCTCGCTCTCTCTCTCTCTCTCTCTCTCTCTCTCTCTCTCTCTCTCTCTCTCTCTCTCTCTCTCTCTCTCTCTCTCTCTCTCCCCTCTCTCTCTCTCTCTCTCTCTCTCTCCTCTCTCTCTCCTCTCTCCTCTCTCTCCTCTCTCTCTTCTTCTCTCTCTTTTCTCTCTCTCTCTCCCCCTCTCCTCTCTCCCCTCTCTCTCTCTCCTCCTCTCCCTCATCTCCTCTCTCTCTCTCTCTCTCTCTCTCTCTCTCTCTCTCTCTCTCTCTCTCTCTCCTTACTTGCAGGATATTTCTGAGGATGGTTCGGAGAGGTAACGATGCCAGCTTTAGTAATCTTTTCGGCGCAGGTATTATCCAGTTTTTCTGTGAAAAAGAAATGTCTAATAAGAATACTTCTCTTTTTATCTTTAGGTAAAATTTCTGCGTTTCATACACTTTTTTTCTCTCTCCCTCTGTAGGTGGATAATGGACGCATTATTGTATATATTAGGAAATCATTTGGATCCTCGCATGCTTCCTAAAACACATGAAAATCTACTATGATAAGTATGATAGTCAGGTGGAGGTGGATAGTCAGACTCACAAGTCTGGAAACACTAGTCCGTGCGCCTTGATTATCAGATATATCATTTTCCTTTACGGGGAGTCATTCATCTCAGTCTTTATCTCCTGTCAATGATTCGTGAAGTATTATTTCCTAGTAAACTACCTAATATTACCCTAACTGTGAACTGTGAGGCCACTCACCGTAGTAATTTCCAGTTTGCTCCTCACAGTTGCTGCCAGAGGTGCCCGGAGGACACACACACGCACAGGCAGCCCCGTAATACCCACCGTTCTGACACGGATCTGAACTCACCCCGCACTTGGTCATCCACTTGTCTGCAAAAAGAAATCATGTTAATTTTAGTAAACTATACATCCCTATTTTTGACGTACGTAATGACTCCTTTGTGACTTCAGTATACTTATTGACACTGACATTTTTTTTTATCAGTGGGAATCTATATTACCAAGAGGACCTGATCTGTATTCTTGTTTGTCATAAACGACCCTAACTACAAAGGGTCGAATTAGGGAATAAAACTAACTCCATTCATGGAAATGCTTAAGACAAGAACCTGGATTTTTTTCAAGATTTCAAGAAATCAGACTGTCAAAACTACATTTGAAGATTTACACTGAAATGAAATCGTGCGTCTAGCAACGAGGTAAAGATCTCTTGTGGAACAAGAGATCCGAGGTAAGGATCTTACCTCAACGAGGTAAGGATCTCTTGTGTGTATCGTGCGTACATGCACGATAACCTCTCACCCTCAACTAAAATACCCCTCACTCTAAATGCCCCCAAAAAATGGAGTTGCAAAACTCATCAAAATGGATCATTCCTGAATACGGGCGGCTAAAACTTTTGAAATAAGTATGAACTATTTTATTTTTGTATATGACAGATAAAGTATATCTTGAGTGATAACGTTGAATCTGAAATATATTGTTATTTATTGAAAATACATTTGGATTAACATTAAAGAGCTACTGAACTATCGTCTTTACATATCGTATTTCGCTGAGGAGAACAAACCTGTATTGATACATCTTTGCATCATAATACGATACTGAGTTGTAACAAAATTGCCTCACTCACCTATACATTTGTACATAATGTTGGCCAATTGCTTGTCCCGGTGAGAAAGTCCATCTCGTTGGCCGATGAGTCCCTGCACGAGAGGATCTTTGGTGGCGATGGTTGTCTTGCCGTTAATTGTGAATCCCTGGAGAATGCAAGATATAAGAGGAACATTTGATACGAGAAAATGTACAATCTGCAATAATCGCAGGATGATGTTTGAATCTACTCTACCATGCAGATTTGACATACATGAGACGTTCAATACAAATAAACGCATGATATCATGAAGAAAATGAAAGTTTTTGTAGCCATTGTACAACAAGGGATGTGACTACCTACCGTGCATGTCTGAAGAATAGTCATACTCAATGTTCCTAGAGTCGAGGTAACTTGCGGAATATTTGTTAAAGTTTCCTTTCCTTGTGACATCGATGTTATCGAAATTAACGACCACATAATCATCACGGTCTGGGCGACTCTGCTCGTGCATGAATCCTGTGGCGTGTCCGATCTCATGAGCAACGATACCAAGCTGTGTGATGGCAAGGCAGAGTGTATTAGTAACTCATAGAACAGGATTTATAACAGACACTTAATATCACTACTACTACTACTACTACTACTACTACTGACTACTACTACTACTACTTCACACTAATTACTACTACTACTGCTACCACTGCTATCGTGTGACCACTGGTGCTGTTACTGCTACTTTACTTTTATTACTAATTACCAAAAAAAAATCATGTCGTACAGAAACTGGAAAATACGAGAAAAAAAAAAGAAAAAAAAACGTTTTAGAAGTTAAGCTTCAATGAAGAAACTTGTATTCAACATTTAGTATGCTGTTTTAACCTTACGTATACATCCATTGCCGATTGAACATCTGTACA
>JACEEZ010008529.1:0-15218 GCA_016584305.1 Chionoecetes opilio | reverse complement strand
AGCCGCGGGACCGATGCAGGTGCCCACCAGGCAACCTCCGCTTGGCCCTAGCCAACCATGACCAGCCGATTGATCCAGCGGGGCCACACTGGACCTCCCGTCTTACCCCAACCCCCCTACCAAAGGAGCGTGTTGCCCACCGAAGGGAACTACAACCCGCCCCGCGGTGGACTCAACTCCCAGATAGAGGGGGGCGCGGGGAATATACGGGATGCCACGCACGGCAAACACGTGGGGAGCGGAGCGTGAAGTTTAAAAGGAAGAAGAAGCGTGAGACGGAAGAGAAGGGTCTCACCGGGCCTAGAATCGCCCTAAGAAAGGAGAGAAAGGGGGAGGAAGCATAAAGGCGACATCACCGGAAGGCTCCACCTCCCAGTGACGAAGGAGGAGCGCTTGGTCCACGAGGCCGACGGCCACCGAACCCAACAATGGCAGGCAGGCCGCCAGAGTAGGTGGCGCCGTCGACCACGCTTCAAGCCCCACCACCACGACAAGGTGACTCCCCACAGCGGGGTATTGCACTCTAGGACTGGGTCAAAAGACTTAGTTGAAACATTTCATAGGCTTGGATAATGAAACATTCAATGAATGAAATAAATTCAATGAAAATTCAATGAAACACACATTAAATGTCACATTTGATCGTGCACTTGGTATGTCTGCCGATCTAGGTAGCTCAGTCAGCAACCATTTTGAGCGTATTTGAACTGTATGCCCATCTACAATCAACACTGGTGTGTTCACGACGTCAGCATCGACAACATTGACCAAACCCATCAGCAACTAATGCACATGATCCTTCCATGGGACTAGCATCTCATTGTTTCAACATCCCGATTGCGGGACTAAGCAAATGTGCATATCTGTCACCAAGTCTGGTAAGAAGTTATATAAGCTGCCGGAGAACTACACACTTGTGCCGGCAGTTACAACAGTAAACAAACACCCTCTTGTTCCAGAAGTATGTAACCTAATTCAGTCGAACTGTAGTCGGCTGCTTGAGGAAGTGGCGAGAGAGTACAAATGGTGTGATCACGTCAGCAGTTTTATTGACGACAAGAACATCATCAAGTCAGATAAGACTTGATAAGTCAGATAAGACATATAAGATGTGTGCAAGTATCATGGGCAGCATACCACGCCAAAAATTCGTACCAGGCTAGAGTGACGATCACGGCCCCACGACAGTCGGTGCGCTACTCCCACATTCCCTGATGAGTCAAAGTCAGTGGCAATGATTCGGCACTCCGTGGATGTAGTCAGGAAAACTGTAGAAGTCCTGAATCCTGGACAAACTCCTGTCATTGCATTCGATCAGCCGTTGTTCATGAAAGCAAAGCAAATACAGTTGATGTGGCCAGAACGATATGGTAAAGGTTCATTCGTATGACATATACGGTGGTGGTCTACATATCAAGATGACGTTACTTAAAGTGATCAGTGATCTTTTGGATTGAAACGGCTGGACATCAGCATTCGTGCAAGCTAACATAACCAAACCAGGAACGGCGGAATCCTTTCTGAAAGCAGCGCATATCAAAAGAACCGCCCGTGCTCATCAATTGAGCGCATGTGCATTGTACAAACTTCGTCAGGAAGCGTATACTGACTACCAAATATGTCCACACGAAGTTCCTGCTGTTTCATTCAAAGTGTGGTGCAGAATCAGAGCAGTACAAAACCCACAGTTTAATTTCTAGCAGCTTCTTCTGAGAATACTGTTGGAAGTACTCACCTGGGATTGATCTGTGCATGATGGCAACTTCATTTTGTATGTGGATGCACTGACACATATTCAATGGTTTTTCCACACTCTAGATCACCACATTATGCAGGTGCTGTAACCATTCACCTGCGCGACCTAATAGCACTACGTGAGAAGCAACCAGACATATATACAGCATTATGTGAGGGTAACTTTACCATTAAGAAGTCATATCGGCCATTTTCCAGGATGAACTTTCCTGGAAAAAGGCCGGGAAGAGCTTTCCTAGGTTCAAAGTCTTCCAGGCTTTGAACGAAGGTCATGAGCAGAACAATGTCTGCGTGAAAGGAGACGGTGGAGTAGTTGGCTTCACTGAAACGCCTGCAGCACTACTGAGATGGATGGTAGCTGGGCCAGAGATGGCAAGGGTTGTAACTTGTAGGGAAGTTTCTGAGTCTACATGACAAGAAGGAAGCAGACTCTCACCAACATTACCATGAGGACAAGCCAGTACTCAGTTGTTGTTCATCAATCATAAATTCCCTCGTCGAAAACAGTGAAGAGTAGAGGTAACCAGTTATCTGATACCAGTGGTGATCTAATAGTACTCGACACGCGGGAGGTGGTAGATGCCGCAATTGTTGATTCAATGCGCAAAATGGAAAAGCTAGATAAAGAATAATGTAACAAGTTCTTCGAAAGCACACTCGTTAAACGCACATCTGGTATTAATGAAAGATTACCAAAGAACAAAGTGCAGTTGTTCAGATCACGTACACCCAAGCGACTCAAGGTCCGTTAACAGCTTTTTTCATCAATCGTCCCTTGAGTCTCCGACTCGTAGCGGACTCGTAGAGCGTTCGTGAGCCGCTGGGACGAGTCGTCGCGCCTCACGATTTTTATTGCGCGCGTAAAAAAATCGTGGCCGCTCACGACTTGTCAAAAGTCATTTCACAGTCGGGAGTGTCGTTGGTCGGCCGTGAAGCAATCTTAGTTATATCGGATGCGTCGTGACGCCGTCGTTGCGTGTCGTGATGCGGTCGCCGAAAACAAAAACGTTAACCGTTGGGGGTTGGCGTGGGTGGCGAGGTGACAACACTGGTCCGTGACCTTTTGAGTGTACATGATAAAGGGGCGTGACTCTCTCTCTCTCTCTCGCTCCAAATATAGCAAAATCTAATCTACAACAATAATATTCGACCAAAAAACACTGATAATAATAATAATAATAATAATAATTAACAGTAAATAATGATTTGATAAGTTTGTTCCTACGGGGGCTGGCCGAGGCTAAGAGCTGATATTCCTCAGGAAATTCCTGCTTCTGTATTGTTCTAACCCAAAACTTCAAAGGATCAAAATACTCTAGATCACTATGATCACACTGTCAATTATGTAAATGGTAAATATGAAGTAGGTCTACCTTGGCAAATAGATGCCCCTGTGTTACCTTCCAATTATCACATAGTTAAGAGCCTTTTAAATAGTTCAATAAGAAAACTGAAGAAAAATCTGTCTAAATTCGAGTGCTATGATAAGATCATTCAAGATCAATTAAAGGATGACTTTATCGAAAAACTGGAAGGAGCAGTAAATCATAATATAGGACATTATTTACCCCACCATGCAGTGGCCAAAGATTCATCAACCACCCCCATTAGAATAATTTTCAATTGTAGTTTCAAAACTAAACAAGATGCTAGTTTAAACGGCTGCCTTCAGACAGGACCGAATCTCTTTGTCTAATCTAGGAGATGTCCTAGTAAAATTCAGAACAGATAAATTCGCCTATGTGGCTGATATATCTAAGGATTTCCTAAGATTAGGTCTAAGGGAAGAAGACAGAAATTTCACAAAATTCCTATGGCCTGAAAATATATCTCAGGAAGATAGCCCCCTAGTCACATATAGGTTTAAGTCAGTTCTGTTTGGTTCTTGCTCAAGCCCCTTTTATTAAATAAAACATTACAGTATCATTTTAAGGGTTCTGATAGCCCAGAATTGGGGAAGAACCTCTATATGGATAATTTGCAGGGGACAATAAATTCTGAGGAAGAACTAATACAAATTTATAACCTGTTAATAATAATTTACAGTTATATATAGTTATGAATTTAATTATTAAGTTATAATAATATTATAACCTAAATTATTATTCTATAAGAGATATTTTTTTCTCTTACTAAATATACGTGCTTGTATATAAGTACACTCCGAGCCCTCAAGAGAATAACATCTCTTATTAAATATACGTGCTTGTATATATAAGTACACTCCTAACCCTTAGTGAGAGAACAACATCTCTTATTAAATATACGTGCTTGTATATAGACTCTTTGCACATAGTCTTAAATCAAAAGACGTGTTAAATACGTCACACTGATTATCTGCCGCGTCAAGATAACTGGGTTATGAAAACCTACTGACGCCATATCAAAGCACACCGCCTCCAGCTCTCCGCCCCTGTCCTTCACGGGCGGCCTCGATCACGCGCTGACCAATTCGGATCACAGGACAGGCAGTATTGATAAAAGCCTACAGCGATTTCAACCCACTATCCACCGATAAGTATCCTAGTTAGTTGACTGGTTGGGGTATTGTGTCGGGATGAGATAGACGATGGGTTTTTGATTAGGTAAAACCTCACATTAAATATATGTGCTTGTAGCATAAATTTCTACAGCTGGAAATAAGCAATTGAAATAAAATTCCAAATTGAATAAATATTATATATAAATATAAAAAAAATATTAAATTACCTTAATTATACCCATTACCATTTATACTTATATATATATACATCCTACGCTCCTCCTATGATGAGTGGACAACAACTCTTTCACTATGTGGGGGGGGACAAACCACCACTGCCAATTATTGAGAGGGTGGTTGCTGGATAATTTCCACAACTGGGGGCCGGCGAAAACTGAAGTTCCGCTTCATGTGACATCACCCCAGGCCACATAGCGCCGGAACATTTTAATAGTGGTTTCGGCACTTTGGTCTTTGACTATTTTGAAATTTATAGCCCTGATAGAGGTACAAGTGAATATGCAGACATATACTTGATCGGGGGGAGAGTTATTTCTTGATGTTATAATAACCCCAGTATAGTCCTCACCATTGACCTCAATTGGTTTTAGATCTCTCTATCAGCGGGAAGTTCAGGGAACCTAGATAGGAGACAAGTCTACCTTCAGATCTATTATTTTATTGAGAGATTTGAGTTAATATTTGACTGCCTGTCTACCATGATGTATCCAAAATTGTACACCTGATATCGGCTAACATTGTAGCCCATTCCGCCATGTAATGAGTTCCTATGATTTCTTCCACCAAACAATTAGTAAGATGATGGCGTTTGGGAATTAGTATGGGATGGCAGGTAGTATTTGGAAGATCAGCTTTTAAATTTTGTCCTCGACACCTAATTATGCCCTCATGATCTAGGTACAGACCTAATAATCTGCTCAATTTGTTCCTATGGGGGCTGGCTGATTTCAAGAGCTGATATTCCTCAGGAAATACCTGCTTTTGTATTGTTCTGTCCAAAACTTCAAAGGATCAGAGCTATCCCTTTTAATGGATTGGAAGACAAAATTAGTAGTCCTGATTATCACAGGATATGGGATCAATTCAGGTTCCTTTATTATATCTACAGATATGTGTGGCTGAGTGGAAACCTGATTAGGATTATTATACACTCTTTCAGCCAGGTAGGGCCTTTAAACCATAATCCTGTGTTCAATTGAGGGTAATATTTCCTCGCGACACATTATTATTAGGATTTTCATTAGTGGCAATATATTCATTATGAACTGGATTATCACTTTCCTCTAATACCTCACTTATGGTGTGGGCAAGAAAGCGGTTCCAACTTTGGTAATTAATAGGGGCTGTGCATGACTAGGAATACTCTTCTCTTGTTCGTCATGGTGAGTATGTGGGATGGGTCCCATTATTACCTTACCACCAGCGCTGGTGAACATAGAAACGTTATGTATTTTGATGACATTTCTTAGGTAACGCCCAAAATAATCAGCGCCTATTATTAACTGTAAGGGACCATCAACGTTCTCGAAGGTATTACTAACTAGCTTGACACCATTATCCCTTAGCATTTCCGCTGTTTCTTTTAGTCCATTAACAGTTAAACTAATACCAATATTATTAATTACTACTGCAGCTACCCTACATTTATATCTTCCTAATTGGACTAGGGTTGAACTATGTCAAAGGTTTGAGCCTCATTATTGGCAAGAAAACCTGATATGGCTAAATTCACTTTATTAATTATGGGTAGTTGTAATAATTCGAACTATCTCCCTGCTTATGAAGGGTCTTTGTGCACCACTGTCAAACATTGTCTTTACATTGACTGAATTACCATTGTGGCACTCCTTCAATTCGGCAGTAGGAACAGCTGCTGAACTACTCTTATTAGTGACTGCCATTTTAACTACTGTAGGGTCTGTGTTATTATCACTGTTAGGACAAAGAGCGATGTTATGAACAGATTGTTACATTTCCTACAAGTTCTTAAGCTTATAGGGCATGCATTTGAAGCAAGTTTACCACGGAGACAGGTTAGGCAATTACCAAGGCTCATTAACCTTTCAACTCTCGTGTAACAATCTGAATAGATATTACATGTGGAGGGTGGATGTTGCCCTTCACATAAGACACAATTTATTATTCGTACTTTTCTATAGTAGCCCTGGATATAGGGATTGTATCTTTATTTGAGTAGGTGTTAGTGGTTTACTGGTAGGGTGAGAAGTTTGAATCTTAATTCCAGGCTGTTTAATTTGTTTAACAGGCGCAGGATAAATACCCACTAACGAGGGATCTTTAAACTCTAAGGGTGGCTGATATAGCTGATTACCCATAGGTGTAATAATTTTGATCTCCCTGTGGGGGGGTTCTTGCTTAATACCTTGCAAACCTTGGGTTAAAGAAGCTTAGCTGTTGATGGAATATGAGCACACTCCAGTAATCCCTCATATTCAATTACTTTATCGAGATATCTTTGACTTTCGTGTTCATGATTGGTCACGCTATGGTGAATCATTTCTTTATCCCCAGCTTGTCTTAATTGAACTTCATATTGGAAGTAAACCACCTCATATTTATTCCATTTCTCATTTAGCAATGGTAGACCTGTCTTTAAATTAATAAATCATAGGAATTGCCTTAATTGCGTCCTCACATTTATATATATTCGTGTGAGCATTGCTAATTTAGCTGATAATGAATGCTTTGCTAATTTCGCCATGATTTAGTTAATAACTAAGTCAAATAAAATATTCAAATGCAAGATTACGTTACTATATATATAATTGTTAGTTGATAATTAATTATATCATAAGTGCGGGAAGCGCCGTTGGCTGGCCTATCAAGACGCATAACCAACCACCACTTAAACTATTACAACTAACTAGTCTACGTAACCTCTGATGTTATCTACTACCTGGCGTATGGTAGTTACCCGGCTGAGTCATTCCTGACGCCGCGAAACACCTCACCTCGCCCTCATAACCAGCAATTGTGGTAGGCTCATAATTTCGCCTCAAAACGACCACCCTGAATCACATGAAAAAAAATTGTTGAAAAAAATTGTGGAAATTATCCACCAACCACCCTCTCAATAATTGGCAGAGTGGTGGTTTGTCCCCCCCCCCCCCTTAGTGAGGGAGTTGTTGTCCACTCATCATAGGAGGAGCGTAGGGATGTATATATATAATTATAATGGTAATGGGTTATAATTAAGGTAATTTAAGTAAATGATAAGTATTGGGATATATAAATTAACATTCCCAGTGGTTATTAAGCATTTGCACCTTAATTTGGAGCGACCGGTCATTGGCCGCCGTCCTTTAAATTGCACCAATTGTGGTAGTCCACCTGCCGCCTACCTAAAGGTGACACGTGTAATTTGTGGTGGCCGCTGCCCGCTCCGCCCACGGAGATATTAGTACACTACCAGACCCTCGTGGGAGTAACGTCTCTGCGCTTGTATATATAAGTACACTCCAGGCCCTTGCGGGAGTAACATCTATTGTTAAATATACGTGCTTGTATATATAAGTACACTCCGAGCCCTAAAGAGAATAACATCTCTTACTAATATATACGTGCTTGTGTATATAATTACACTTCCAGCCCTCACGGGATAATATCTCTTCTCTGGTTATAATGAAGAGATTTGTACATACGTTCATTTTGTACATATAAGTGTTATATCAAAGGACGTGTTAAATACGACACACTGATGATAGCCGCGCCTCATGGATAACTTGGTGTGAAGACCCGCCTGACGCCCATATCGAAACACCGCCTCCAGCCCTCCGCCTCTGTCCTTCACGGGCGGCCTCGATCACGCGCTGACCACTTCGGATCACAGGACAGGCAGTATTGATAAAAGCCTACAGCGATTTCAACCCACTATCCACCGATAAGTATCATAGTTAGTTGACTAGTTGGGGTATTGTGTTGGGATGAGATAGAAGATGGGTTTTGATTAGGTAAGACCTCACATTAAATATATGTATGACATAAATTTCTACATTTGGTGCCCCGAGTGAGGATAATTTCAATTTTATAATTCACATTATAATTTAGGTTATAATAATAATTATAGAATAATAATTAAATTCCATCATTGCTGTTGATGGAATATGACGACACTCCAGTAATCCCTCATATTCAATTACTTTATCGAGAAATCTTTGACACTTGTTCATAATTGATCACACATTGGTGAATCATTTCTTTATCCCCAGCTTGTCTTAATTGAACTTCATATTGGAAGTAAACCGCCTCATATTTATTCCATTGCTTATTTAACAATGGTAGACCTAGTCTTTAAATTAATATAATCAATAGGTATTGCCTTAATTGCGTCCCTCACATTATTATATATTCGTAGGAGCATTGCTAATTTAGCTGGTAATGAATGCTTAGCTAATTTCGCCATGATTTAGCTAATAACTGTCAAATAAAATATCAAATCCAAGATTACGTCACTAAAAATAATTGTTAGTTGATAATTATTATATATCCTAAGTGGTGGTAGTGCCTACTCGGCCTAACAAGACGCGTAGCAAGGCGTAATAAAGTTCAACCACCACAACTAACTACGTACCTCTTGGTTTTATCTACTACCTGGCGTATGGTAGTTGAACGGCTGTTGACTTGTATCTGACGCCGCAAACACCTCACCTCCGCTCTCATAACCAGCAATTGTGGTAGGCTCATAATTACGCCTCACAACGACCACCTTGAATCACATGAACATCAATATTCCTCACTCGGGGCCCCATTTAATTTGGTGATTTTTTTCACAGCATATATTTAAGTGGTTTACCTAATCAAAAACCCACGT
This sequence comes from Chionoecetes opilio, assembly GCA_016584305.1. Classification (NCBI taxonomy): domain Eukaryota; kingdom Metazoa; phylum Arthropoda; class Malacostraca; order Decapoda; family Majidae; genus Chionoecetes; species Chionoecetes opilio. The sequence continues at coordinate 6,129 of JACEEZ010008529.1, read as the reverse complement.
CTATTCATCCCCCGACACAAAATTATGCAGAATTTAGTCAATACAAAATTTTTAATAAGGGGTCTTACCAAATCAAACCCCTTTTCCGTCCCCTTTTAAAAAAAATTTTTTTTCCCTTTCCAAACCCCACCAATTCCCCAACCCCGGGGGTAATAACAGGGGTTTTTTATCGGGATTTTTTGGTTTTGAGCAGGGGTTTTACTTTTGTTTTTAAACGCCTTTTGTTTCCTTTGTGAAACCCAAAATTGGTCCAAAAAAATTCAAAAGTGAATTTTGCCCGGGAGGCGGAAAGGGGGTTAGTTTTGGGTTTTTTCTAAGGGGTTGGTTTTCACCCCATTTAATTGTGCGCACGAGATTTTATCTGTTTTTGATTTAAACAGTCCTTTTGTTTTAACACTATGTGCAAAGAGTCATATAAAAATTGTCTCAATATACAAACCCCTTTTTAATTTAGTAAGAGATGTTTTCTCTCGGTAGAGGCTGGAAGTGTACTAATATACAGCAGTATATGGTTTTTTTTTTTTTTAAGGGGGGGAGGGAGTTTTTCCCCCGGGGGGGGGTTTAAAAAAAGGTTTTCCCCAGTAAACGCCGCACCCAAAAAAAACCGTGTATTTTACAGGGGTGGAAAAAATTAGTGAAAATTTAGGGCGGGGGATACTGCCCCAAAAAAATAAAAAATCAGGGAATTTTTTTAAAAGATTTTTTTTTTTCCTTTTAACCCTTCCCCATTATTTATAATAAAATTATTTTATTATAAAATTTTTTTAATAATACTAATAATTAAAAAAAATTTAATTACAAATTAAAATTAATATAATTTTTTTAGAATAATTACACCCCGCCCCCCAAATAACGGCAAACCCCCCTATGGGGGGGGGGGGAAACCACAATTTCCAATTTAAAAGGGGGGGGCCAAAGGGGGCCGGCGCTAATTGGGGATGTTATAACCATGGGAAGGAAATTTTAACCCCTACGGGTATAAAATTTTTTAAACCCTCCCCTCCCTTCCTTTATTAAATATTAAAAAAATTATTAAATATATTTATTAAAAAATTAATAATTATTTAAAAAATTAAAATTTTCTCTTAGGGCACCCAAATGAGGAGGGACAAAAACCTTCCCTCACGGGGGGGGGGAATCAAAAATACACTCTCAATAATAAGGGGTTTTTTTTTTGGGGAAAAAATTTTTAAAAATGCCAAAAAATTTTGAAAAAGTTGTTGAAATTTGATATTACCCGCCAAATGGGGGCGGGACTAAAACCTCTCTGTCCCCAAATTTATACCCCCTTCCCAAAAAAAAATTTTTTATAAACAATTACACTTTGATACAATAAAGGGAAATTTCCCCCCAAATTCCCCTTTAAAAACAGAAATCTATTTGGCCATGGTGAACCAGAAGGTGAGGATTTTTACCAGGCACAAAGGGTAAGGGGTTGCCAGGCCCTTTTTGAAAAAATATATACAATAAACAGCTTATTGTCCAAATTTTTTCCCCCTGATTTATATTACCCCGTTTTTCCTAAAAATTTGGGGAATAATTTTGCTTTTGGGCCTCCCAGGGAAGTTGGGGGGCCCCGAAGGGGACCTTAAACTTCCTTGGTCCCCCGGCGAAATTTTGTCCTAAATTTTGAAGGGCCAAAAAAGTTTTGTTAATCCCCAAAAACTTTCCCACTTGCCCCTACCCCAAAACTATTCCCCAGCCCAAATGTCCCACAAAACATTTAGGCATTTTAAAACGAAACTCATTTTAAACCACCGCAAAATTTTGAATTAGGGGCTGGGCCGTTTTTTTTTCTACCCAAAACTTGAAGGGGGTTAAATATTTTGGGGTTGCCACTCTTTTTTGGGAATTTAAAAAGCCCTAAACATTGTTTCAAAACTTTTCGAAATTTCCCCTGCGTTTAATTTTAAATCCCCCGCCCAATTTGTTTCTTGTTTTTATTTTATTTTATGCAAGTTTCGACGAAAAGGGCATCCCCCCCCAACTGGGGCCCCCCCGCGCCCAACTTTTTCTTTAATTTTGATTTCCAATGAAGGGGAAAACAGTTTTTCCTTTTCCTTTCAAAACCAATTTCCTTTTTCACCTTTTATATATTTAAAACCAAAAAAAAAACAAAAAAACCCCCCTTTTTTCCCCTTTTTTTTTTTTATCACTGTCCTTTAAATGACTAACCTTTTTGTTAAAATTTTGGGGGCCCCTTGCCACTTTGTGATTAAAAAAAAAAAAAAAAAAAAAAAAAAAAAAAAAAAAAAAAATTTAAATTTTAATAAAAGGGAGTGGGTAATATTTGACTCCCTTCTCCCATATTTTTTAAAAATTTGACCCCTGATATCGACAAAATTTTGTACCCTTTCCGCCATGTAATGAGTTCTATGATTTTTCCCAAAAATTTAGAAAGATGGGAATTTGGGAAAATTATTAGGGGAGGGCAGGGGGTTTGGAAAAGATCAGCTTTAAAATTCGTCCTCACACCAAAATATCCTAAGTCAAGTACAACCTAATAATTTGGTCAATTTTTTCCCCTATGGGGGGGGCTGAGGCCAAGAGCTGATTTCCCAGGAAATTCCTGTTCGATTCCGACCCAAAACTAAAAGGATCAGAGCTACCCCTTTTAAGGATTTAAAGAAAAAAATTAAGTCTGATTAGTTTCTCAAAAAGGAAAACCTTTTATGTCTTCACAGTTTGGGGATAATTTCGGGTTTCCCTTTTATTTATCTACGATATGCGGGCCTGAGGGGAAACCCCTGATTAGGATCAATTTTACACCTTTCACCCAGGTGGGGTTTTTAAAAACCCAAAATCCTGTGTTTAAATTCTGGGTTATATTTCCTCACGACACATTTTTATTAGGTTTCATTATGGCGTAATTCATATAAAATGGAATACACTTTCCTCAAATACTCATAATTGGGGTGGGCAAGAAAGGGGTTTCCCCAATTCGGTTAATAAGGGTTTGTGAACTGGAACACTTCCCTTGTTGGGTTTGGTGAGTATGTGGGAGGGTCCCTTATTACTTACACCGCGCTGGTGAACTAGAGACTTTATGTTTTTGATGCCCTTTCCTTAGGTAACACCCAAAAAAATCAGCGCCTATTATTAATTGGAAGGGCCCCATAAAACGTCCTCGAAGGTATTCAAACTATTTTGACACCATTATCCTAGTTTTCATGTGTCTTTTGGCCCCATTAAATTTTAAACAATCCAATATTTTAATTACTACAGCGCTACCCTACTTTTTATCTTCCTAATTGAGGGATTAAACTATGTAAAAATTTTTGACCTTGTATGGCCCAAAAAAAAACCGATATGGAAAAATTTCCTTTATTAATTATGGGTAGTGGTTAAAATTCAACTATCCCCCGTTATGAAGGATCTTTGGCCCCACTTTAAAAATTTCTTTACTTGACGAATTCCATGTGGACAAACCCTTTAATTCGGCAGTAGGAAAAAGTGCGAAAATACTTTATTAGGGCTGCCCTTTTTAACTACTGTAGGTTAGTTATTATCAGTTAGGACAAAGAGGATTTATAAAAAGATTGTTTCATTTCCTACAATTCTTACTATAAGGCATGCATTTGAAGCAATTTTCCCGGGGACAGGTTTGGGAATTTCCAAGGTCATTAAACCCTTTTAAATTCGTGTAACTTGAATAGATATTACATGTGGAGGGGGTATGTTTCCCCCTACATAAGACACAATTTATTATTCGTACTTCACTAGAAATCGCCCTGGAATTTGGGATTTTATTATTATTGAGTAGGTCTAAATGGTTTTGGGAGGCGAAAGTTTTAATCTTAATTACAGGCTGTTTTATTTGCTACAGGCGCGATAAATACCCCCTAACGAGGGTTTTAAAATCTAAGGGTGGTGATATAGTGATTACCATAGGGAATAATTTTTTATCTACCTGGGGGGTTCTGGTCAATACCTTGCAAAAAATTGGGAAGAAGCTTACGTTATGGAATATGAGCCACCCAGTATCCCCCCATATTCAATTACTTTCGGATATCTTTTACAGTCGTGTTTTAGATTGGGCCGCACTGTAACTTTTTTTTCCCCCGCTTTTCTTAATTGAAATCTATTGGAAGTAAAAGCCATATTTTTCCATTGCTCATTTAAAAAATGGCAGACCTTTTTAAAATTAAAATAAACAAAGGAATTTGTCTTAATCGCCTCCCCATATATTATAATTGTTCATTTGCTTTAATTTAGTATAATGAAAGCTTTGCTAATTTTGCCCCTGATTTTAGTTAATAATCAAAAAAAAATTAAATCAAGATTACGTCACAAAAATTTGTTAGTTTATAATTATTATATATCCAAGTTGTGGTTTTGCCTACCGGGGCCCAACAGACGCTAGCAAGGCGATATTTTCAAAACCCCCACAAATAACACGTAGCCTCGACGCTATCTACTACCTGGCGTATGGTAGTTGAACGGCTGTTGACTTGCACCTGACGCCGCAAAGCACCTCACCTCCGCTCTCATAACCAGCAATTGTGGTAGACTCATAATTACGCCTCACAACGACCACTGTGAATCACATGAACATCAATATTCCTCACTCGGGGCACCAAATGTAGAAATTTGTCACATACATATATTTAATATGAGGTCGTACCTAATCAAAACCCATCGTCTATCTCATCCCGACACAATACCCCAGCTAATCAACTAACTAGGATACTTATCGGTGGATAGTGGGTTGAAATCGCTGTAGGCTTTTATCAATACTGCCTGTCCTGTGGTCCGAAGTGGTCAGCGCGTGATCGAGGCCGCCCGTGAAGGACAGAGGCGGAGGGCTGGAGGCGGTGTGCTTTGATATGGCGTCAGTAGGTTTTCACACCAGTAACTTGCGACGCGGCGAGATATTATCTGTTGATTTTAACACGTCCTTTGATTTAACACTATGTGCAAAGAGTCTATATACAATTATCTCAAATATACAAATCCACGTATATATTTAGTAAGAGATGTTGGTCTCTCGGTAGAGGCTGGAAGTGTACTTATATATACAAGCATCTATATAGTATTTAATAAAAGATGTTGTTCTCTCACGGAGGGTTAGGAGTGTACTAACCTCTCCCGGTGGGCGGCGAGTCCCCGCTACCAATATCTAGCCACGTGTATAATTCCCCGTGGCTAGAATAATCACAGCAGCGGCCACCACAAATACACGTGTCACCTCTTTATGGGCGACGGGTGGACCGCCACAATTAGTGCAAATTTAAAGGACGGTGGCCAATGACCGGTCGCTCCAAATTAAGGTGCAAATGCTAATAACCACTGGGAATGTTAATTTATATTACCCCAGTACATATCATTTACTTAAATTACCTAATTATACCCATTACCATTAAATATAATATTATATATGTAGGATGTATATATATATATCTATATATATATATAATAGTATTATATATACTATATATATATACATCCCTACGCACCCCTACGATGAGCGGACAATAACTCCCTCACCAGGGGGGGGGGGGGAACAAACCACCACTCTTCCAATTATGAGAGGGTGGTTGGTGGATAATTTCCACAAATAATAATTTAAAAAATTAATAATATAATAAAAAAAAATAATAATAATAATAGTAGTAGTGGTTGTAGTAGTAATATAAGTTGTGGTACTAGTAGTAGTAGTGATTTGGGTCGGTCGTCGGGGCGTCGTAAGGGGGTCGTAGTGCATTCCCGGAGAATGCACTACGACAAATGCAATACGAGTCATGTTGCGTTCGTGGCATACAAAAATCGTTATATTTTAAATTTGAAGACTCGCAGCTCCATCGCCTCGCGGTTTTGTCGCGTTTGAGAACGTCGCGACCGGTCGTGAGGCAGTCGTTACGAAGTCGTGAGCAGAGCAGACTCGTCGAATAATCGTGGCCAGTCTGGTGACGTGGGACACGACTTTGAGTCGTGGAGACTGTCAGCCCTTGAGTCGTGTATGTGTGACAGTGGCTTTAACGAAAAGTCGCGCACACAGAAGCAGCTGTCTCCATGAAACGTAATCACATTTTATTTTCAATATTGTATATTGCTTGCCAAGTACGTGATAGTGATCTTGAAGACTTTTCATGCATGACAATAATTATTTCCCCCCTACTACCGACTAAC
>JACEEZ010008528.1:42500-47500 GCA_016584305.1 Chionoecetes opilio | reverse complement strand
TATCTGCCGCCAATGCGACAATGTCTAAAACAATCCAAGGGTATTTCAAAGGTTCAATAGATTTACTGCGTTAAGGTTTCATATTATTCGATGTGGAATGCGAGGTATATTCGGCCCAGCAATGATCGCCAGGACATTTCATCTTTACACCTGAGCCTTGTATCCCTTTAACCACTTAAAAACTTTTAATCAGATTGGCCCTTACTCTACGCCTCTTGAGTGAGTGTAAATTTAATAGCCTCAATCTCTTCTCATAACTATAGTTACGCATCCCCTGTATCATTTTGGTCATCATTCTCTGCCCTGTTTCTAACAAGGCAATATCTATCCTGTAACATGGAGACCAAAACTGAACCACATAGTCTAGATGAGGTCTGACTAGAGCCAAATAAAGGTTTATTATAGTGGTTCTGAACCTTTTCAGAGGCGCCGAACCCTAACGAAAACGTCCGCACACAAGCTGAGCCCTCATATATGGGAGGGAAAAAAATTCTGGAAAAATTACTTCAAAATTCAATAATATATTTGGATAATAATAAGAACAAATTCCATTTTAATCTATACAAAAAATGAAAGAAAAATTGCGTCAAAATTCAAGAGTATATTTGGATAATAATATGAAAGAAGGAAGGAAGGACTCTGAAGCAGTGGCGTATATAGGTCCTTAAAAAGAAAGGGGAATACAGGGGTGAATCCAGGATTGTTATAAAGGGGGGGAGGGGTTCGAGCGAAGCGAGCCTCAACACCTGAGGGAGTTTACAATAATAGCAAAATTGCAATGTGTTTCGGAGGGCCTCAGCCGAACCCCTGAGACTGGCTCACCGAACCCAGGATCAACCACTGCTTTATAATTACCTCAGCACTTCTACTTTTAACACTCCTGGTAATGAACCCTAAAACAATTACTCGTGAGGATACGAACTATTATGACGTATGAGTTGCGGTGAGATCGAAGCACTTATGACAGTGCTACCAACCGTTCGTATGACATACGGCAGACAGCACCGAAAGGTTAGCCATTTACCAGATGTCTTAACCAAAATTCAGGACACGACTTTTGTCTTAGACTGTACATATCTATATCTATTTATCTATTCATCTTCTCGTACACATATGTATTTGCAAGGTGATGTGTGTGTGTGTGTGTGTGTGTGTGTGTGTGTGTGTGTGTGTGTGTGTGTGTGAACTAACATTCTAGAACGAGATGGTATAATGAGTTTTAAATTAACCAATCAAATATTTTCAGATCGATCAAATAGGAAGTTTCAAATAGATGAAATAGGGACTTTCAGACAGACAGACCAATTTAGGCTCACATGGACCAGTCAAATAGTTTCAAATTAACTCACTAAATAGTTTAAGATCAAGAAATCAGATAGTTAAATGAATCAATCAAGTAATTTCAGATTAAGTTGAGTCAAGTGGTAGTTTTAGTAGCTGTGTGAAACATGTGTGTGTGTGTGTGTGTAGTAGTAGTAGTAGTAGTAGTAGTAGTAGTAGTCAGTGTTGCAATATTTAACCTGTTACACCTGTGCTTCTCACCTGTGTCAAGAAAAGTACCGTGCTTATGTCGCGTCTCCAGCCTGCAGGAGCTGCGAACCTGAGTAATGCCTTGTGGCTCTGTAAAATAATAATTTATCAAGCATTTCGTTGCAAGTGCAGATATTTTCTTTCCCCACGTGTGTGTGTGTGTGTGTGTGTGTGTGTGTGTGTGTGTGTGTGTGTGTGTGTGATGAAATCCGTACATGTCGTGAATATGATGCATGTGCAAAGAAGGTATTGCAATTCTCTTGTTTGTTTGTGTGTCCATGCATGCGTACGTGTGTACGTGTACATGCTTGCATTACATCGTGCACGTATTCAGGAAGGACACAGATGATAGGGTGGTTAAACAACACTAATTCCAATGAACTGAAACTCGATAAATGCCAGTGGTCGCTGGCAGTTTTAACTCAAAGGTTGGTCTACTGTGTTTTGGCGCCGCGACTAATATTTTCATAAATCAATTTCGCGATAAATATTGATGCACCGCATCTGAATACCCAAAAATATTTCTGTTGTTCTACTTCTGTTCTACTAATTGTATGGATGACATGCATTACGATGGAACGTTCTATAATAGCAATTTAATGCAAATTACTCGCCTCGAGTATCAAAGCTTAATATATTTTTTACATGTATATTGTAGCATGTTTTATTGGGGGCGATGTTCACACTGTTTTCTAAGACAGTACTGCTGCGTCTGGCAAACGCTTGTCAAAATACAATAAGCAATGCTTTGGAAAAACGAAGAATATAGAATGCCGAAATCTTTCTGTTGCTGCGACAAAGTAGGTTATAATTGTGGAGGCGACACGCCGCGGCGGGGAGTGGTGGGGGGGAAATTGTGGCGGGGAGATTGAATCAAAACATTGCGACTTCACGCGTCGACTCATTGCACTTCCAGGCTTTCTATCTAATTGATACACAATAATAACAGGAAAATATGACTGCCTAGGAATAGTTAACTTCTAAATATTCGTTATTGACTATATAATATCATAGAGTAACATTTCCATCGCCTCCTCAACTATAACCTGCTTGGTTATTTGGTTATATACATGTTTTACAGAATCAGGCTTCTATACAATATTCATATAGAAGAAAATCGTTATTAATATTATACTTTTGTGTTTTAAGTGCAGTGGAATAAGTCCATATTTTGTTTTCCAGTAGACCAACTTATTATCAACTTGTGAGTTAAAACTGCCAGCGACCCCTGGCATTTCGAGTTTCAGTTCTCTCTAATTAACAACTTGCACAACGCACACACACACACATCTGTTTTCTCATTAGTTGCAGATGTCTGTAACGATCGAGGAGGAGGAGGGGGAGAGGGAGGAGGAGGAGGAGGAGGAGGAGGAGGAGGAGGAGGAGGAGGAGGATAGTACAGGACGCAGGTGAAGGAGACACCCGGAGCTTAATTAGGGGACTGCATCACCTGGCGTCCCTAGGGAGCTAATCAGGAACCTCAACACCACAGGGGGGAGAGGGGGGCTAGGGGGGCGGGGGCGTAATATTGGGTATCGAGGCTTGGGTGGAGGACAAGGAGCGGGCTAGGCAAGGCTGGGGGCGTGGGACTAAGGGCTGGGAAGGCTAGAAGGGATCGGATACATCAAAGCCTATGTAGGAAAAGGTATTATAACAGGAAAAGGTATTATAATAGGAAAAGGTATTATAACAGGAAAAGGTATTATAATAGGAAAAGGTATTATAACAGGAAAAGGTATTATAACAGGAAAAGGTATTATAATAGGAAAAGGTATTATAATAGGAAAAGGTATTATAACAGGAAAAGGTATTATAATAGGAAAAGGTATTATAATAGGAAAAGGTATTATAACAGGAAAAGGTATTATAACAGGAAAAGGTATTATAATAGGAAAAGGTATTATAACAGGAAAAGGTATTATAACAGGAAAAGGTATTATAATAGGAAAAGGTATTATAACAGGAAAAGGTATTATAATAGGAAAAGGTATTATAACAGGAAAAGGTATTATAATAGGAAAAGGTATTATAACAGGAAAAGGTATTATAATAGGAAAAGGTATTATAACAGGAAAAGGTATTATAATAGGAAAAGGTATTATAACAGGAAAAGGTATTATAATAGGAAAAGGTATTATAACAGGAAAAGGTATTATAATAGGAAAAGGTATTATAACAGGAAAAGGTATTATAATAGGAAAAGGTATTATAATAGGAAAAGGTATTATAACAGGAAAAGGTATTATAACAGGAAAAGGAGGAAATGCAAATGATAGGAAAAGGGGTTCTATTCTAAAGGCTTTGGGATACATGACGGCAAGAGTGTTTTTCATAGAACGCGAATTACCATTTCCATCACTTTCACAAAACGAGATTATTAAGTTACAGCTGATGTGGTTTCTTGATGTGATATATGTATACGTACATCTCTCTTCCTCTTTCCTCCTTCCTCCTCTCTTCCTTTATCCTCCTTCCTCCTCTCTTCCTTTATCCTCCTTCCTCCTCTCTTCCTTTATCCTCCTTCCTCCTCTCTTCCTTTATCCTCCTTCCTCCTCTCTTCCTTTATCCTCCTTCCTCCTCTCTTCCTTTATCCTCTTTCCTATTTGTGTATAAGTATACGTCTATTAAGTAATATGTATGTAAAAAAACCCTTTAGTTCAGTAGCTATACATAGGAAAATCAAGTTACATGCATACTACTGGGTTATTATTAATTTATATGACGGTGTACTTTTATTTTTCCTATGAAGTAGCTCTCTCTTCCTGTTTCTATTTTCCACCTTCCTACGACTTAAATCTTTTCAAGAGAGGAGTGTCAATACACCTCCCGAACTAAATTTGCCCCTCCCCCCATTTCTTTATTTTCTTACTGTCTTCTTTATAGGGACTGGCAACCAAGCGGGCTTTTTGTTACATCTTTTTTTGTGCCCTTGGCCAGTCCTTTGTGATGTAAAGAAAAAAAAAAAAAAGTTCGTCACATGAAACTCATATCTCAGTCTTAATAGTTAGCGATTTAAGGTTATTTTGTAACTTGATTCTACTTATGGATATTTTTTTAGTCTCTTCCGTAAAGTGAGAGGACTGCGAAGTGACACGGCAGGGGAGACTATAACTTCCGGTATTTGAACGTCACCATATCGTCACCAAGCGGGAGAAAGAACGACCTTATGCAACCCTATTATTATGCAACATGACATTTGTGGTCTACCGCTATGGAAAAAATACTTTCTTTTTTTCCGTTTACACTGAGTGGTGAGTAGAGGTGAATGGGTCTTTAAGTGTTGTGGGTGAGTGGTGAGGTTTGTGTGGTGAATATATGAATAGAGTGCGTGTGGTGACGGCGGGTGAGAGGTTGGTGCGTGGTGGTGAGATGGTGTAGACGTGGAGAGAAGTAAAGGTTGTTATGAGAGAAGTGAAACTGTGTGGAGGAGGAGGAGGAGGAGGAGGAGGAGGAGTTTCGAAATACATTCT
>JACEEZ010008528.1:35000-40000 GCA_016584305.1 Chionoecetes opilio | reverse complement strand
GTGGCATCTGCATGTCTCGCTGTTTTTCTCTGTCGTTTAGTCTATATGGTCCGTGGCCTCTCCATGTCTCACTGTTTTTCTCTGTCGTTTTGTCTATATATGGTCCGTGGCCTCTCCATGTCTCACTGTATTTCTGTCGTTTTGTCTGTATGGTCCGTGGCCTCTGCATGTCTCACTGTATTTCTGTCGTTTTGTCTATATGGTCCGTGGCCTCTCCATGTCTCACTGTCTCCTTCTGTCGTTTTGTCTATATGGTTCGTGGCCTCTCCGAGTCTCCATGTCTCACTGTCTCTTTCTGTCGTTTTGTCTATATGGTCCGTGGCCTCTCCATGTCTCACTGTCTCTCTCTGTCGTTTTGTCTATATGGTCCATGGCCTCTGCTTGTCTCACTGTATTTCTGTCGTCTTGTCAATATGGTCCGTGGCCTTTCCATGTATCACTGTCTCTCTCTGTCGTTTTGTCTATATGGTCCTTCGCCTCTTCATCTCGCACAGCGAAAGGTCTCATCACCTTCATAGACTAAAGGTTATCTGTATTTTTAGGCCCCTGAGCTGAACATGAAAACCTCGTCCCTGTGTTCCCGGATGTTCTTATATTCCACGCGGGTGACAGGGCGGTGTTATCTCTCAGTGTTGTCAATCGTGGCGGCCCTGTTCGTGGTCTCCCGTATACCAAAGTAAAACTCTCTCTGTCTGTCTCTGGTACTCTGCTGTATACCTGCCGTCGCCATGCACTATTTTTAACGCAGAACTTACCGCTACTTTATTATTATGTCTGTCCTTTCTTGGTAAATTTACTCTCCCATACTTCCCCTGTACCTTTTTTTTCGATGATTTTCCAGGAACCTTTTCTCACCCCCCTCGGTCCATGCATTTTAGAGTGACCCTTTGTAATTGCGCGATGAAACAGGACTCTTTCTTTATGCTGAATCATTGTTCCCAGCAGTGAACTTGGCGTGAACTGCCCCTATTAATCTTATCATTATTAATATTATTACGACCACTGATATGAGAGAGAGAGAGAGAGAGAGAGAGAGAGAGAGAGAGAGAGAGAGAGAGAGAGAGAGAGAGAGAGAGAGAGAGAGAGAGAGAGAGAGAGAGCTTTGAACTTTCCCTGGTAGTGCTGTCTCGTGTTTGATGTTATTAGCAGGCGAGATGGGACACTACTGAGGTTAGTTATTAGTGCAGCATCAGTTGTGACGTAATGAGACGAGACATAGAGAGTATTTTTGACCAAGGTCTATAGAGTATACATAGTTTATAGTCTATAGTGTATATTCTATAGACCTTGTTTTTGCCGGGTCTTTGTCTTTTCCAGAACTAAATTGGTCTACCCTCCCTTTTCTGCAATCTCTTACTGTCTTCTTTAAAGGGACTAGCGGGCTTTTTGTTACTTTTTTTTCCAGGGCCAGTCCTTTGAGATGTAAAGAAGAAAAGAAAAGAAGTGGAGGTGTGGGGCCCGACCTTTTTTAGAGGGACTAGTGGGCTTTTTATAATTTTTTCCCCCTCGACCAGTCCTTTGAGATGTAAAAAAATGAAGAAGAAAAAGTGGAGGTGTGGGCCCGACCTTATTCCGCTTTTTTTTTTTTTTTTTTTTTTTTTTTTTTTTTTTTTTTTTTTTTTTTTTAAGTCAGTCAGCCACACGCGCTGGAGACGTGAATTTTTAATGGATATTCGTTCCCTTCCCTTGAGTGTTGGGCGAAGGCTGGTCGAGGAATGGCTATTGAGTGTCCTGGGATATTCTGAACACCAGGCTTGGGGGGGGGGGGGGTTGAGGTGGGTGATATTGACCTGTCCATATAATGAAAGAAAGAAAAGTGCGAGGCTGTAGCCTCGCAACCATACATAGAGGAGGAAGAGGATATAGTGGGGGAGTATTTGTTTGAAGATGGAAATGTGGAAGAAGCAAAAAGAACAATTAACAGTTTTTGGATGACCAGAGGAAATAAGAGGAAAGAAAGAGAAAGAAACTAAAAGACAGAACAGAGAAGACAACTAACTAAAGACCCAGACAGCAAGAAGAAACACGTCAGGGAGTGCCGATGAAAAAGGCCAGACTGCCGACCCACAACTGAACTGAACTGATATCTGTTACCTATACAATGATCTATTTTCTGTATGCTTTTCTCTCCTCCATCAATCTGAACATGTATCTTGTTAAGCTCCGGGTCGCCGCCGCTCCGCTACTCCCGAAGGGGGGAAGGAAGGAAATTGCGTGCGCGGAGGCTCAACGTGTTGATATACGTAGCTCCTGTTGTAGCGTCCCCCCAACCCACTATGGTTCTATCCAATCGGTCGCTGGTCGTGGCATGACAAATAACCCCGGCACCTCTACCTGAAGGCGCCGGGTTGGGCTTTATCTCCTTGTACCGGCAGGTACGACGGGGCAGTGCCCGTAGCTTCGGAGATACGGGGAGCTTACCTCCCCAGGCTTATAACGCCCCGGGCTTTACCCGGGGGGCGACCCTCCCTGTTCCCCCCCGAGGCCCCTAGCTTGCATAGTTGCCCCGGGGTCAATCCATTATCGCCCGCCCCTGTCATGCACTGTCAATCATATAGATACATCACCATCTGCTGCGTCGCCTTCAGGAAGACCTGTATGTGATGTATGCTCAAGAGGTCCTAAGATCCTGTTGCAGGTGCCTCGTAATGCCCCGGGGTTCCGGGGGGGAACCCAGGGGAAGCCTCCTGAAGGAGGTATCTCGTAGGGCGTCGTAGTAGCGTAGAGTTTCACCTCCAGCCCACGCCCGCCCCTAGTGCCTGCCCCAGCGCCCAGTGGCTCCCCAAGGGCCCTGAAGAGAGGCCACAGGGGTAGGTAGTGGGAGGGACGTCATGGTCTCGTAGAGTAGCACTTCCCTACCCCCTGGGGCAAAGTGAGGGCGCCCCTTGGTTGCCCCACGGCGGATCCGGGAAGCCAGGCGGTCCCAGGGGAATCATCACCGGGGCGGGCAGTGTTGCAGGGACATCTTGGTCTCGTAGAGTTGCACTTCCCGCCCCTGGGGTTATGGCGGGGTATTCTTAGTCGTCCCGTCGAAGCTCGTCATCCCTGGGGCAAAGTGAAGAGCCACGGGGGCAACGCCGAGCGCCGCTATTTGCCCTGCCGTGGCCCCTTCATCTCAGGAGCCCAGGAGGAACACAGGGGCAAAGCCACCAGGGCAGGTGCCTGGCAGGACGTCGGGACTTCGTAGAGATGAGTAGCACCTGCCCCAGGGGACAAGCGGCGTGGCGGGCGTCGGGCGTCTGGTAAAGAAGGACGCGGCGTGTGCTGGCACGTACTTGAGCGCGTGGTATCTGGAAGGAATACCACCTAACTCGCTCACCGCGCTAAGACACTAGTCTCGTAAGATATGACCGCGACGCAATAATACGTGTGGCCACACCGCAGGGTATATAGAATCTGCCTTCTCTCTCCTGTCTTCAGGGTGTCCGGCGTGTGGTGGGTACATGTCAAAGGTTATTTCAGTGCTGACATAAGTGTGAAGTGATGGCGTGAATTGAGGGATGAAGATTCAGCACTCTTCCTCCTTCTCCTCGCCTCCTCACCTTCTCATTCTCTCACACTCTCCCTCACCTTCTCTCACTCTCTCTCTCACTTTCTCTCTCTCTCTCTCTCTCCTCTTCTCCTCCCCTCATCTTCTCTTTCGCCGGGGGACGGGAGGGACCCTTAGCTGTGGTCAGCAAATGTGCAGGTGGGCGCCGGCCACCCCTTCGTAGGGCTGATAAGGAAGATTGTTGTAAGCACAACATCAATTGCCTCTCTCTCTATCTACCCCCGTCATCAGTACTCTGCCTCTTCCTTCCTTCTCTTCCATTCCTTCTCTTCCTCCTTCTCTTTCCCCATTTATTCTTCCTTCCCTTCTATTCCCCATTCTCCACGTTCTCAGCCCTCACATATCTAATTATGAATATACATGACATTTAATCATATATATTTACCTGTATCTGTTTATTTAGACACTTATTATTTACCTGCTGTTTACTTATCTATCAATTAATGTATCTGTCTATCATTATAGCTACTCATCAATAGATATTTACCTCTATCTATCTACTTAGTCCTTTGTGCCTGGCGAGGGGGACCGTGTGTGACTTGTGTATATAAGATAAGGGTGCATTTCTTAACTTTGTGTGTGTGTGTGTGTATGGGAGGGGGGAGTGGAGGGTTGGCCATCTATACAGGACTTGTTTTATCGATGGTTGTTTTGATGGTATATTGATGGTTGTTTTGATGGTATATTGATGGTTGTTTTGATGGTATATTGATGGTTGTTTTGATGGTATATTGATGGTTGTTTTTATGGATATTTTATGGTTGTTTTGATGGGTATATTGATGGTTGTTTGATGGTATATTGATGGTTGTTTTGATGGTATATTGATGGTTGTTTGATGGTATATTGATGGTTGTTTGATGGTATATTGATGGGTTTTTTTGATGGTATATTGATGTTGTTTTGATGGTATATTGATGGTTGTTTTGATGGTATATTGATGGTTGTTTTGATGGTATATTGATGGTTGTTTTGATGGTATATTGATGGTTGTTTTGATGGTGTATCGATGGTTGTTTTGATGGTATATCGATGGTTGTTTTGATGGTATATTGATGATTGTTTTGATGATATATTGATGGTATATTGATGGTTGTTTTGATGGTATATTGATGGTTTTTTTTGATGGTATATTGATGGTTGTTTTGATGGTATATTGATGGTTGTTTTGATGGTATATTGATGGTTGTTTTGATGGTATATTGATGGTTGTTTTGATGGTATATTGATGGTTGTTTTGATGGTATATTGATGGTTGTTTTGATGGTATATTGATGGTTGTTTTGATGGTATATTGATGGTTGTTTTGATGGCATATTGATGTTGTTTATGGTTATTGTGGTTGTTTTGATGGCATTTTGATGGTTGTTTTGATGGCATATTGATGGTTGTTTTGATGGTATATTGATGGTTGTTTTGATGGTATATTGATGGTTGTTTTGATGGTGTAT
>JACEEZ010008528.1:22500-27500 GCA_016584305.1 Chionoecetes opilio | reverse complement strand
TTAGACTACGTTTGAGGACAATAATGATAGCAGTGATAATGATATTGCAGTTTTTTGTTTCGTTAAGTAAAATGCTAGACACATACACGTACTCTCTCTCTCTCTCTCTCTCTCTCTCTCTCTCTCTCTCTCTCTCTCTCTCTCTCTCTCTCTCTCTCTCTCTCTCTCTCTCTCTCTCTCTCTCTCTCTCTCTCTCTCTCTCTCTCTCTCTCCTCTCATAGTCTTAAAAGTATTGAGTATATATATTAATGAGTACTGCTTAATTAATTTTCCTCTCTCTCTCTCTCTCTCTCTCTCTCTCTCTCTCTCTCTCTCTCTCTCTCTCTCTCTCTCTCTCTCTCTCTCTCTCTCTCTCTCTCTCTCTCTCTCTCTCTCTCTCTCTCTCTTCCTCTCTCAGAGCATAAGTGAGGCTAGGTACTGCTTGATTAATTTTGCCCTCTCTCTCTCTCTCTCTCTCTCTCTCTCTCTCTCTCTCTCTCTCTCTCTCTCTCTCTCTCTCTCTCTCTCCTCTCTCTCTCTCTCTCTCTCTCTCTCCTCTCTCTCTCTCTCTCTCTCTCTCTCTCTCTCACCGACGCCGTAGTAGAGGGTGCCGCTGAGGGCCTGCAGGGACACCACGTTCTTGGTGGTGGACAGTTCGCACGCGTAGGTCATGCCCGCTGACAGCATGAGGCCGATGGTGACGCCCTCCAGCGCCTCGAAGTACAGGGCGTTCCGGGGGTCGTAGATGGACGCGTAGCCTGTGGGGAGCACGTGGAAA
The DNA here is from genome assembly GCA_016584305.1 of Chionoecetes opilio. Classification (NCBI taxonomy): domain Eukaryota; kingdom Metazoa; phylum Arthropoda; class Malacostraca; order Decapoda; family Majidae; genus Chionoecetes; species Chionoecetes opilio. The sequence continues at coordinate 26,743 of JACEEZ010008528.1, read as the reverse complement.
TATACTCGCCGCACGTTAAGTTGGCGAAAATGGGGCCCCTTCCCTCCCCCCTTCCGAACGCACGGGATTGGCTGAGGTGTTGGGTGTTGGGTGAGAATGTCTTACTCCAAGTTCCGCCTACCCGACACCTCAGCCAATCCCGTGCGTTCGGACGGGGGGAGTGAGGGGGCCCAGTTTTCGTTAACTTAACGTGCGGCGATAAGTGAAGTTGTTTGGGCTGATATAGGGTGAAGGATTATGAGGAGGAGGGGGTCGTGGTGATGAAATGAATTACGTTCAACCAATCGCCAACCCATGAACACAATAATTGTTTTCCTTGACCATGCACTCTTAAATTTATCAGTAGTCACTTTTTAGGAACTGTATCAAATGATTTCTAAACGTCAAGATATGGAGGGATGGGAGTGGATTAAATGTTTTGCTTTTACATGAAGTATGGCAGAAAAGTAAGCATATAAAGTAAAGGTAAAACCCAGCAAAAAGGATGTGTACAGATAGCACTATCTATCCTAATTACAAAGCTCTGATGAAACATAGCATATTTTGACTCTAGCTGAGAAACGTCCACGGCAGCGGCGCCGTGGACGCCCTCACGCTGTCCTACAGGAGGCGCGGTTGCGGGTGCTGGGGGCACGGGAGGCGGGTGATCGCCTCCTTCACCTTCCCCCGCGGGGACTGGGATGGCGTTACCCCCGAGGGTGCGGTGCAGAACACCTCCGCCCAGGTGGCCGTGTTGAAGGTAGGGCCCTTGGGCAGGAAGGACGGGATCACCCCCGTCAGGGTGAGCTGCCTGGCCGGCGGGACTCCCGTCTTGACCACGGAAATGCCCCTCGGCGACCTTCTCCGAGGTTTGAAGACCACCACAAAGGGGAACACGGCGTTCCTCTTCTTCAGCCTCGGGGTTGGAAGGTTGCAGGTCACTGCAGGACAGGGACAGGCCTTCACGTCACTGTTCTGCAATGGTAAGCGGATTGGTGATGGCGGCGGCCAACACCTGCAGGGCGGCCCTCCGCTCCAGGAGGACGGCGAGAACAAGGAGGACAGCCTGGCACACGAGGGTCAAGGGCACCACACCGGCTGTGACGCGGCGCCCCTGGAGCCCACAGCAAGGTGAGGGAGACTCCTCCGGCGGTGACTTTCAGAAAGGAGGAGGAAACAGCTATCGGACACGAGTCCCATCCCGATGTGGAGGAAAAACAGGATATCGGAGACGAATATGCTGTCAAGGGGCAGGATATCGGGGATGGGTATCCTACCGATGTAAAGGAGCAGGATAACGGATTTATCACGTACTAACGATCGAAAAAATCTTAAAAAAAGCTAAGAAGGAGGATGACGAGGAGGAAAATGATAGATAAAGAGGACGAGGAGATTAGATGTTAGTAATGTTAAAGGAGGAGGAGGAGGAGGAGGAGGACTTACCGGCAAACCTCAAGGCATACATGAGGAAGCCCGCCGCGATGACCCCGATGTGGCCAAACTTGTTCACGATGGGTGACATGAAGATGAGGAAGGGCAGGGCACTGGCGGCGCCCATCGTCACCGTGAGGCCCATGAGGGATCGCGACGCCCCAAGGTCACCCAGGAACCAGAACAGGAACGCCTCCAGGAACCCGAAAAATGCTCCTGTACGGGGAAGGGGAGACACAGATAGGAGAGTTGTGTGGGAGGAGAAGAGAGGTGAAGACTCTGTATTATTAACTTCTGAAGGAATAATATATAGATTTAGAGTTTGTTTAGTGTATTTTGTGTCGACATTAAAGTAATGTGATGAAAAATTGAGAACCTTTTAGTGAAGAAAAAGTTTGAAAATGGAAATGAATAATTGGAAAATAAAAGATTACATTTTTTTTTTACTAGAAAAGATTAATACGCAAAAAAAAGATAATTATGACGGAGGAAAAAAAGACCAGATAAAAATATTTATAAAGACGAGCAAAGAAAAAATGACGTAATGCAAGAAAACAGGTGAGATAGCAAGACAATAAAAAAACATATATTAAACAAAATAGCAATTCAACCCCAGAAGTGAATAATAAGAAAAATGGAAATAATAAAATAATGAAAATAGAGATAAAGGAGAAGGAGGAAAAGAGAGAAAGGAGGAGGCAATAGAAGAGGAGAAGAGAGAAGGAGGAGGAGGGAAGGAAGATGGGGGAAGACAAAAGGAGACAAAGAAGAAGACAGAAGAGGAGGAGGAGGAGGAGGAGGGAAGGAAGATGGGAGAAGACAAAAGGAGACAAAGGAGAAGACAAAAGAGGAGGAGAAAGAGATGTTTACCCGAGAGCGTCATGGCGAACAACAACATGATGACCTCGGGGTTGTGCAGCAGCATCCAGATGTTCTTGATGATATGTTCACAGGGCGTCTTGAACTTGAGGTCCACGGAGAGCGCGAGCAGCCCGGCCAGCCCCTGCAGCCCCACGAACAGGTAGAACGCCGGCCTGAAGGTGGAGGTGAAGGTGTGGATGAGGAGGCTGTGGTAGAGATGATGGATGATGATGATGATTGATGATGATGAGGAGGAGGAGGAGGAGGAGGAGGAGGAGGAGGAGGAGGAGGAGGAGGAGGAGGAGGAGGAGGAGGAGAGGAGGAGGAGGAGGAGGAGGAGGAGGAGGAGGAGGAGGAGGAGGAGGAGGAATACAAAGGAATACAATGGAAGAACAGACAGCAACAGTCCTATGATGGCAAACGGGGCTACCTATATGACTGCTTTCTATTTCTACTGTTTCTACAAGTTAAAGACAAAATTATAGCAAAGTTAAGGACTCCTCCCCACCCACCCCACTCCCTCCGGTTGTGACCGGCAAGAAAAAGAAGAAAAAACACCATGCAGTATTGAAAAATATATATATATACTGACATGGAATTTGATAGGAAAGGCTGAAGGAGGGACTTACTCTAAGATAAAAATAAAGCTAGAAAGGAAAAAAAAGTTACAAATTCACGCCGGAGCGAATTAATTGAGTTGTGCAGCTGATGCTAAGTACCTATCTATAAGTACTAAGTACCTATCTATAGTCTGTCCTTCAACGCCTCAACCGTGTTACTACTAACGAGCGCATAACATCCTTGACGAAGGTAATAACACCGTGGTTGTGGAATGTCTCTGAACTGAAGGGTCCTGAAGTAGAGGTGAAGGTGGTATATGCTGTTAGGTTATGCGACGAAGGTGCAGGGCAGTGTGGAGGTGTTGTTGTTTTGATGCTTGACCTCCGTTGTTTGGTGTGGTGGTAAAGTGGAATTTGTCATTGATTATGATATATTAGTAATGGTAATACTTGTAATGTAATGGGACTGTTGCTGTCTGTTCTTCCTTTGTATTCCTCCTCCTCCTTCCACTTCTCCTCACCTCCTTCTCTTCCTCCATTTGATAATTTATGATTGTTTTTAATTCAATCAGAAAATGATTATATATGAATTGGACCAAGCCGCACCTCTGATAAGATTTTCATACAAATCCGTCCGTAACATTTTACGTAGTCCTGCTAACAAACACACAGACAAACAAACTAACCGAACCAATTACATAATTACATAATTGGCCGAGATAATAAAGTGAAAGGGGAGGAGAGGGAAAGGTATACGACAGCGGGAAGAGGAGAGAAAAGAAATAGTAATAAAGAGAATAAATTCAAGGAGAGAAGGTGTTTACTGAGATAGGGTGAAAACAAGGATAAAGAAATGCAGCTGAGAAGGCGAGGAGAGACACACGCAGAGACAGGAGAGTAGGTGTGAAAGCAGGGAGGCGAAAAATGTTCAGAAGAGGGGAAGATGAAGGTTGGATAAGAAAGGAGAGAATTATAATGAGCGAATGATGAATGAGAGAGAGAGAGAGAGAGAGAGAGAGAGAGAGAGAGAGAGAGAGAGAGAGAGAGAGAGAGAGAGAGAGAGAGAGAGAGAGAGAGAGAGAGAGAGAGAGAGAGAGAGAGAGAGAGAGAGAGAGAGAGAGAGAGAGAGAGAGAGAGAGAGAGAGAAAAAAAAATTGAAAAAATGACTGATACATGCTTGTCAAGAAAAAAATGTAGGAATAAAGTAATAAAGGTCAAGAAAATAAATGAAATAAATTAAAAAGTGAATACGTATTGAAGGTTAAGAACATAAATGAAACTGCGATTAACATTGAATTTAACAATGCCAATTTTGCTTTCTTCCTTACTTACTTTACCTAAAATAAACTTACTTCCTTTTAATCCATTACCGACAACACTTTAACACTTTAACACTTTAACACTTTATTATG
>JACEEZ010008528.1:12500-17500 GCA_016584305.1 Chionoecetes opilio | reverse complement strand
CATTAGTAATGACCTCCGACGAGATAAGAAGGGATAAGAACGGGGAGAATACATGGAAAGGAAGGGAATTAAGATGGGAAAGTAACTAGCTAAATAGACGGGAGGAAGGGAAGAGAAAATGAGTGCTGCTGTATAGAAGGAAGGGAGAAGAGCGAGAGGTACATGGAAAGGAAGTGAAGGGTGAGTGAGTGGTATACTGTAGAAGAAAGGGAGATGAACGGGAGGAATACATGGAAAGGAAGGGAAGAGGGAATGAGTGCTGCTGTAGAAGGAAGGGAGAATAACGAGAGGTACATGGAAAGGAAGGGAAGGGGCAATGAGTGCTACTGTATATAAAGGAAGGGGGAAGAACGAGAGGTACTTAAGATGGGAAGGTAACTAGCTAAATATAGATGGGTCGTGCTGGGAAAGGAAGGGAAAAAGGGAAAGGTTATTGTCTGGAAAGAAAGGTAATAATGAAAATATAAGAAGGGAAAAGGGGAGGTTGACTACTAAGGAAAGGGAAGAAAGGAGAGGAAAAAGAGTGTGGCTAAGGAAGGAGATAAGAAAGGACAAGATGGAAAGTGAAAAATGTTGCTCAAGAATAATGGGGAATTATGCATTAATGAGAGGGGAAGGATAAGGGGAATAATAGAATGAGAGATGAGAATGGGGAGTGTCACAAGGAGAGGTGGAAAGAAGGGGCGTCACAGCGTTGTTTTCAAGGGACTATAGGGGCGAGGAAGGTACCTGAGGATAAAAAATATACACGTAAGAAGGCAAAAGAAGAGGGGGAAGGTGTTACTAATGACGAAGGGGAAGCAAGAGGTAAGAGGAACATGTGGCGGTTTTCCTGGCGGCTGAGAAGGATTATGGGAACAAAACACCCAGGAAAAAGAGAGAGAGAGAGAGAGAGAGAGAGAGAGAGAGAGAGAGAGAGAGAGAGAGAGAGAGAGAGAGAGAGAGAGAGAGAGAGAGAGAGAGAGAGAGAGAGAGAGAGAGAGAGAGAGAGAGAGAGAGAGAGAGAGAGAGAGAGAGAGAGAGAGAGAGAGAAAAACCCCCCAGAATCCAACCTTTGCAAACCGTAGTCACCGCCATGTTTCTTCAGGAGGGACAGAGTAGCCCCTTCGAAGAGCGCAAAGGCTGCATTGAGAGCGCCGTTGAGGAGACTCCGCGCGAAGAGATACGTCCAGAAGCTAAGATTTTCTGCGCCTATAATATCAGCATGATGAGGCTCGCACAAACCCGGCACCTTCACGAAGCACCCCGAACGCCACCATGCATCCGTCTCCGTATCCGCCACGCTGCCATTAATAGTCCGGTTGAGTCCCGATGTATTGTAGTCGACTAAGATCTCCGGCAGTAGGTCCTCGGCACCCTTGGAGAGACGTACTAGCGGCACCTCGTCCGGGCAGAAGAGCGGGTGGTGCGTGGTGACTGCCATGAGAGAGAAGTTCCTGTGTTTGAGGATCCGTGTGATGTTGACGGTGGCCATGGGTTCCGCCGAGCCGATGTCTACCTGTGTGGGAGAGAGCAGGTGGTGGAGGAAGGGTTGCAAGTGGTGGAGGAGGGGAATGATGATGAATAGTCCAGGAGCCGAGGGGTGTTTTCATGTTTGAGAGGGCCCCGAGATCACTCACCTGATTCTAATAAAGGACCACCTGGGGCATAATATTAACAAGGGTAGCTCATCTGAAACCTGGCAATAATCTCATAAATCACGGATTTGTCAAAATTGTGCTTTCCGGAAATGACCCTCCGAATGACGGGTGAACCTCCTTTCGATCGCCATAGCACCTAAACAAAGACACTTACGGAAATGAATTACCACTCAAAAGAAAGCTTAACTTATCCGCTACAAGATTTAGCTAAAGTGAAGTTGATTACACAATGAACATTCTCAATAGGATCGTAAATACAAAGTTATATACAAAATGTTGAAAGATCTAGGGTTGTAATACACAAAAAATAAAATAAAATATATGGAGGGACAAATCTCATTGTTTTTTAGTATGTACTAGTTTATTACACATTAGATAAGTTTTTAAAACTACCAAACAGAATAATGTAGGTCCATGTGAACCTTTAGGGTCAAATTTAAAGAAATGATGAATTTACAACATGAGGTAAATACCATTACACTTTCTCACAAGTTTAGGACATGAGAAGTACAAACAGAAAAGTCTCGCTTATCTTAGCTTCGTTTTTGAAGGAAAAGTAGGTTTTTAAGGTCACTAATGATGAATAAGGATGGTCTTGGTGACCAAATTGGAAAAATGTTATGTCCACTCTCTTAAGTACATAAGGGAAAATCAAACTCGATTCTACACTGAGAAACTGAATGAATGAATCTTACAATAGTTTGTTTATTTGTTTGTTTGTTCCTAACAGTAAAAGGATGTAATATAAATTGGAAAATTGTTCCATTTTACGAAAATGATGAGTCCAATTTTCACGAGGCGTGTGGGCTGGGGTCATTTAGTACATAATCATCCAGCACCTATCCTTTATCTAACTAGCTGAATTATTACATCCTTTGTCAGAAGCTTGGCAGCTGCAGTACTGACAACAAATTAGCTCATATTGTTTACAAACACATCGCTTAGTGACACTGGACGTGCATTTACATGGCATTGGGAAGTCATCTGGCAGTAAGACCTGACATCGTTCCGGCTCAAGGATGCCACCAGCCGCACTGTAGCCAAAATTCCTTTGATCAATTTACACTTTCTCCAAGATGGACAGTGTAGTTGCATGTTCGTCCTCTAAAATGCCCTGAGAATATGCCCTTTGATATAATGACTGTAGGTCAAAGATAGTCTTTTTGCTGTGTTGGAAGAGATGATATCTTAGCTCATCCATTGTTTTGCATTGTGTTCCGCTGTACAAGATAGAAATCTTATCATGGAATCATCCATTTTGGTTTTCGCAAGTTTGGAATAGTGACCGGATTGTCTTTTAGTTCAGCTGCTTGTGCCGAATTTTCTTGTTGAATCAACTGTGAGATGATGCAGTGCTACAATATTTGTTATCAAACTTGAGATGAGTCAGTGCTAAAAGTATTGTTTTCATTCACCTGTGAGATGATGCCGATTCTACAATACTTTGTTGAATCACAACCTGTGAGATGATGCAGTGCTACAAGTACTTTGCAAGTTTCCGTGCCTAACCTCTCAGCCAAGATATGAAGAGGAATATATCTGGTAGTATTTCACACACCAGCTCTAATCCACATTCCCTTAAACCATGGCTCTTTAGAAGATCCCAGTAATTTAACCAAAGGACCATGACGTCTGTATCATTAGACAGCACAACTACCCTTGTTGCCCCAGTACATATTGCATGGAGAGCATGGGGGATGATCCTCACATCAGCTTCTATGCTGAGATCTTTCTTATTCAGGAACAGCTGTAGCCCATTTATTGTATATTGCCTTGCATGGTTCACTATAATTGGAGAGACCCATCGAGCTGACCACAACATTTTTCATTGGTTTTGGGTTTCCTATGAGAAAGTTTCGAGGTTGCCCTTGTACTTTAGTTTGTTTGTGGCCGATGCCCAGAAGAAGTCCTTATTCATTGGCAACTGTATCTCTGCGTTCACTTCATTCAGGTCGATTGGATTACAGCTACATCTCCTGATCCTCTCATTTTATTTAACTAAGCCATCCATATATGTGTCAAAGACAAAGTCTTTTCACCAGCAGCCCTGCTGGTGTGGGAAATACTATACCAGATATATTCCTCTTCATATCTTGGCTGAGAGGTCAGGCTCGGAAACTTGCAAAGTACTTGTAGCACTGCATCATCTCACAGGTTGTGATTTAACAAGCACATTCGGCACAAAAGCAGCTGGACTGAAAGCCAATCCGTGTCACTACCTCCAAAACTTCGAAAAGCACCAAAATGAGATTGATTTCCCCAATCCCCTCCTGTGCGCGGGTAGTGTCACCAACCTCGCAACGTATACCCCGACAACAGAAACGTGCGACACGGGAGAGTTCTCAACCCCTCTCCATCGGGCGTCATCCCGGTTACGCTGAAAGCCCCAAGATATAGCGAACCTATATAGGCTGAGGGGCCGCGTATACGAGGAGCAGACAACGGACAGGTTATTAGCAGAGGTGGGATGGATTAAACCCACCTCGCACACTGACCACCGGATTAGTGGAGCTGACGTCCCCCGACGTGACGTGGATCATTGATCTTGCGTGCCATCATTGGATGGAAGGTACAGGGCTACCACCCGCCGTCTGGTACGCGGGTGCCAGATTTCTTTCATTCTATCAATGACTTTCCATTGATAGAAGAGTTTCTAGTTAATGTGTACAAGTCTGGAACACAATGCAAAACAATGGATTAGCTAAGATATCACCTCTTCCAACACAGCAAAAAGACTATCCTTGACCTACAGTCGAGCATAGAACATATTAATTATTATTAATTATTTAATAATAATAATAATTAATAATAATGTATTATTAATGACATTATATTGTCGAACATATCAAGGGGCATATTCTCAGGGCATTTTACAGGACGTACGTTCAACTACACTGTCCATCTTGGAGAAAGTGTAAATTGATCAAAGGAATTTTGGCTACAGCGCGGCTGGTGGCATCCTTGAGCCGGAACGATGTCAGGTCTTACTGCCAGATGACTTCCCAATGCCATGTAAATGCACGTCCAGTGTCACTAAGCGATGTGTTTGTAAACAATATGAGCTAATTTGTTGTCAGTACTGCAGCTGCTAAGCTTCTGACAAAGGATGTAATAATTCAGCTAGTTAGATAAAGGATAGGTTGCTGGATGATTATGTACTAAATGACCCCAGCCCACACGCCTCGTGAAAATTGGACTCATCATTTTCGTAAAATGGAACAATTTTCCAATTTATATTACATCCTTTTACTGTTGGGAACAAACAAACAAATAAACAAACTATTGTAAGATTCATTCATTCAGTTTCTCAGTGTAGAATCGAGTTTGATTTTCCCTTATGTACTTAAGAGAGTGGACATA
>JACEEZ010008528.1:0-5000 GCA_016584305.1 Chionoecetes opilio | reverse complement strand
CTCCTCCTTTTCCTCCTCTTTCTACTGTGGTGCTCTTTCGCTAACAAAATAGAGTAGAGTAGTACTCAAGGCCGTGCTAAACGAACAGCCTCATCAGGACCTAAAAGATATTACGTTGCTGTTTGTGATACCTTTATATATACCTATGTCATTGTTATCAATCTCCTCCCCTTCCTCCTCCCAAGGGATAGAAGTGGATGGAAGTGGGCATTAAGCAGCCTTGCATAAGCCCCAGCCATGCTTATGTTACGTGTGTTGTGTGTGTGTGTGTGTGTGGTGTGTGGTGTGTGTGTCGTCTCTCTTCGTGTGGAGTTTAACTTTGCACATCCTGCCGCTCAGATTTCAAAATGTAAAAGATATGTTGAGGTGGTATGTTTAAACAAAAGAACTACTGGAAGGAGGGTACAATAATAGAGTAGGAAGAGTAGAAGTGAGAGGCGCAGGAAAGAGAGAGGGAGCCAGTCGAAGCACGAGAAACGGAGGGAGAGATAAATGTGATCGCTATCAAACGGAAAGAAAGAATGAGTGAGTGAGGAGATGATGGAGGGATAGGTGGAGGGCGAGTTAAGTGCCTGATCGTCACTGAGGAAGGGGGGAAGAGAGGGAGGGAGGGAGGGAGGGAGGGAGGGAGAGCGTGTAACGAGCTGCCTCAAGCATGACAGATGGCACTGCCTGTTATCCCTGCGAGCCATGACTGAGCCACCTTCAGACGCCACTCAGCGGAGGACCTGAGAGTGGCTGCTGACGGAGATGACGGAGGGATAAAAGCAGAGTTCCCAGAAAAGAGATAGGGAGAGCAGGGAGGAGGGGACGTTATAAAGGTAAAGGATGGAGAAGACTAACGAAGGAGCGAAGTAAAGCCGCGGGAAATTAGACCACTTAAGGAAGCAGCTTGCGGGTTCATGCGGGTGGCAGATAATGTTCAGGCTAACTGGTGCTTCAGGGAAGGGTTGGGTGGCTTGGCGCGACTCCCAGCCTTCCTTCCTCGGGGCAGCGCGGCACGAGGGGAGCACAGGTGGGTGTATGGGGAACCGTATGTAGGGCCGTGGAGGGTGATGTAAGAGACGGTGAGGTGAAGGGTTGTAATGGGATGCGACCCCCCCCCCCCTCTCTCTCTTCTCCTCTCTCTCTCCCCGTCCTCTCCCCCTCTCTCCCCTCTTTTCTCCTTCTCTCTCCCCTCTCTCTTCTCTCCCCCTCTCTCATCTCTCCCCTCCCCTCTCCCCTTTTCTTTCTCTCTCCCCTCTCCCCCCCCCCCTCTCCCCCTCCCCCTCTCTCCCCCTCTTTTGGTTTTCCTCCCTACCCCCCATCCCTCTTTTTTTCCCTTTTCCCCCCGGGTTTTCTCTCCCCCCTCCCTCCATCCCTTTCCCTTCCTTCCCTTCTCATTTTCCTCCCCTTTTTCCTTGGCCCCCCAACCCCCCCCTCCTCCCCTAGCTCGGGGGGGGTTCCCCGCCTTTTTGGTTTGGGAAAAAAACCCCTTTAAAGAAAAAGGGGGGGGGGATTTAAACCCGGCCCCCGAATGGTGCCGTCCCCCCTTTAACCCCCAAAAAAGGTTAAACTTTATTTTCCCTTTTGGGTTGTGGGTGTGTTGTGGGGGTGGAAATTTTGTGTGGTTGTGGGGGGGTGGGGTTTTTGGTTGGGGGGGGTTGGGGGGTGTGTTGTGTGTGGTGTGTGTTTGGGGGTATGTATTTTTTTTTGTGTGTGTTGTGTGTGTGTGTGTGTGTGTGGATTTTTTTTTTTGGATGTGGTGTGTTTTGTGTGTGGTGTGTGTGTGTGTGTTTGTGTGTGTGTGTGTGTGTGTGTGTGTGTGTTTCGCCGGGGAGAGTATAATTTTTGAAATGTCAGCTCGGTACAGTGTGATATGTTGTGGCAAGTAACAGATAATTACAAGAGTGACCACCTGGTTGGTAGCCGAGTTAGTGGGGACCCTCGTACACCCCCACCCCCCTCATACTTGGGCGCCGCCACACACGAGGGGCAGGTATCATCCCTCCCCTTAAGCTATGACATAACCTCTGGGTCGCTGCCTCTTGTCTTTCACCGCCAGGGGGAGCGTGTGGCTGGACAGTAAATTTCGCTCAAAGGTCGCGCCATCACGGTAAAAAAAAATCAGCCTGTGTTCGTACGCCATCCTTAACTTTATACTGTCCCCTTCTCCCTGCTCTTCCTATTTCTATTCTGGGTATACTCAACTATAGGCAAACTATTTTTTCCAACCACCGTCATGTCAGCCAATACTGCACGTGGCTACCTTGTACTCTATGGGTGTAAATCTGCCACAACCTCGCTACCCCAACACCAACCAGACACCTGCCCGCCGCCCGTGAACTATAGTTGTCCCACAAGTTCGCCAGGGGTGCGGGACTCTACCCCATATAGGTTATTCTCGCAGGTTTTCAATTATTTTTTCAAGATGGGCATATGCACATTTAGTGATGGTTTGTTTGGAGTCACAGCGGCGGGCGAGGTGCTTCTGAATTGATTGATTGATTTAATGCCAATATGGGAAATGTGCCAGACATCAGAGGTCATAGGGCCCTTTAAGGGCAAGCAAAAAGGGGGGGGTTGTAGAAAAAATATAAAAGGGTGGGGAAAAGGGGAAAGAACGAATGTTACAGCGATTTTTAGATCAGATGTAGGATGTGGATTTTTTGGGAGGAAGAGGTTAAATTTTCTAGGGGGAAGGAGGGGGGTTTCCGGGAGAAGTCCGCAAAAACAGGGATCGGGAAAGGGGACAATGGGGAAGAATGGGAAAGGGCAGTATAAAAATGGGGGGGGATTTAGGGCAGTTTACAGTGAGGGCTTGACGGGTTTTGCAGAGGGTTGGGGGGGGGGGGGCGTACATGAATAGGAGTGTGTGAGTTGGGGATGGCCTATGCTTTTTAGGGGGTTTGGGGTGCGAAGGGCAGAAGGGGGGGTGAAGGGATGGGGGGAGAGGCAGGCTAAGTGGAACGTCGTCTTCACTTTACTATTTTTTGATGTGACAACTTTGGTGGATCAGTTTATGTAACACGTGGTCGCCTGCCCTTGTGTGTGTCGGGCCGGGCTGAGGATGGGAATATTGTACCTGATTATTGGTCTATTAGAGGGTGTGACGGGGAGGCGTGGGGGTGATAAGGGGGGCACGAGCTCGCTTTATTATGAGGGCCAAAAGGGAAAAGGGCGTCGAGGGGGTGGGGGGGTTCGCGGAGGGGGGGGGGGGGGGTTTAGGAGAATTTACTGTTCCAATAAACTTTTTGTTGGATGAAATTGGATGACGAGCTGAACCGTCCGGAAAAAGATCTATTTATATAGATAGAAGATAATTAAAGCCTATTTCCCTATTAGTTTAATAGCCTAGCCCTTTTCGATGTAGTTGGATGATGTCCCGTTTTTCGAATCCTGCCGGGGAAAAACCCTTTCGCCTTCTTTTGCGGTTGACAAAGCCTGGTAGGAGCAAAGGCCGGTTCAAAGTCCCCCCCCAAGGAAACTGTTAATCCTTTGGTGGCTAAAGAAACCCGCATGCACTAACCTTTCTCCGACTGCGAGTGCGAGGGGAGGAACACCAGTGGCAGCATGGCCTGACTGAAGATTCAATTCACAAAAAAACGGGATCTGACCAAAGCCACGGTGTCACTAAAAATACCACCCCACAAATAGGAATCGCCCGACTCCCGACTCTCCATAAGCCTACTGGCGCTATAGGCTCCAACGTAAAAAAAAAAAAAGATACTTATCCTATCATCTCACCCTATCAATACCTCTTATCGCCCCTCTGTCCTCCCTCCCTCCTTCGGTCTATCCACTTTGCTTCACCTGTTCTTCTTACCGCCTTTCTGTTCTCTCTCCTTTTGTCTGTTTGTACCTTTACTTAATCAGCACGTCTCCTCGCCCTCCCACCTGCCCCCCTCCCCAGCGTGCACTTACCAGCGTACAGCATGAAGAAGAGGAACTTGAGGGGCATCAAGTCCGAGGAGAGGAGGTTGACCTTGATGTCCCACAGGAGTTTTTCCCACATGATGGCGGCTTCAGGAGGACGACGACGAGGGAGAGAAGGAGAACCAGGAGGAGGAGGAGAAGAATGAGGAGAAGAAAGCCCCCTGGTTGCGGTGGTGGCGTTGAGGACGGCGTCTCGCGGCTTATCTGGCGGCTTCCTCACACGGTCACTTGGCGTCCCCCTTTACCCTCAGCTCCTGCGGTGTCAAATGGTGGCTCCCGGGGCGGCGACCTTCCATAAGGGACTGATGGTTACTCTTCCCTTCTTACCATCCACGTCACACACCCACACACACACACGCACATACACACACGCCTACACTGTTGCGTCACGTATATGTTATCTCCTTCAGTGCACTTCGCGGATGTTGGTCACTGCACTGGGGGGCCGAGGGGACAAAGGGTTAGGTTAGCAGGGAGACCGCGCCTGTGTGTGTGTGGAGGAGGCAGGAGTGTGTGTGCCCGTGTGGTGACGAGGGTGCCACCTGTGCTGACTGACTGTCCTCTTCTGTCTTACCCTCCCCCCCAACTCTTGACACCCCCTCCTCCCCTACTCCCTCTCCATCACCCCCACCAGCTGCACTCCTCCTATCCTCCTGTATCCCGCCATCATCCGCACCTCACATCCTAGCCTATCCAGCTGCTCATACTCCGCTGCCGCATCTCTTTCCCTCAGCGTTTGGAGATAACCATTCCGCCTCGGTTAGTGGTGATGCCCTTAGGCCTTAGCTAGGGGCATGGTGCTACGGCGTGGCTCTCCTTTAGTGGTGTTCAGCTGTAATAAGATAACACTTTCGCAATGACCTCCTGAAGAGAAGATCTGAGTTTCGGGCACCAGGAATGGGAAGGCAGCGAAAAAATCATACAGAATTTAGATAAAAGTCAAATGAATTGCGTGTCGGGCCTTTGAGTTGTGTAGGGGTGGGAAAGCAGGAGGGGGGGGGAAGGGGAGGGGGTTGGGGGTGGGAAAAGGGGGGGGGTGGGTAGGGGGGGATGGGGAGTGGGAGGGGAGGAAAAAAAAAGGGGAA
>JACEEZ010008526.1:112500-116062 GCA_016584305.1 Chionoecetes opilio | reverse complement strand
CGTTCCTCTTTAAGGTAAGACGTATATAATTTCCTCTCCACTTTTCCCTTTTGTATTGGATATATTTATATATATTTTGTTCATGGTCACCAACGAGTAGATCACACATCACACCTTTACAAGTATTATAATGATTCTCGTCTCCATCTTTTGAAAGAGTCTACAAGCAACTCAGCCTTTTTGGATGAAAGCCACATGGCCATTTAACGGAAACACAAGACTCCCACACTCCCCATTCCCTTTTCATAATTAGTCAGGCTGATATGATCATTTTCGTGTTGTTAATTAAGTGGAAGAATAGGATAAACACCCATTAAGATAAGAAATATCTCATAGTGTGAGTAAAGGAACAGTGGAGTGTCCTCGAGCGACTTCCACGGAAATCCCAGAAATACATAAGTGATGCGGTGTGGCGTTCATTCGCAGAACATTCTTCTTGAAAAATGACATAGAAACTCTTATAGTGATTAGGAAGAATAAGTCTTATTCGCAGTGACGCGTGTAGCCAGAAAATCACGCATTTATCTCCACATATATCAGTCTTAACCCAGTTATCTGTAAATGTTAACTCATATTAGTCTTTGGAAAACGTTACATTAGTTCATAGTGAAATTGAGTTCATTGAGACGTGTGCTTATCAATATTAAAGTTGTATCAATGTGACTGAATCTAAATAGTTTTGTTCAACCCAAGGTGACATACACGGTGTTGCGGAAATACTTATCCACAGACCTTCGAAAGTAATTCAGTGTTAACTCGGTATAATATTCATATGAAAACCATCATATCCACGTAACTACCTTGATTCTTAAACGTTAACATTCTGTTTAAGAGATAGACCTTAAGTCTGAATCTTGAACTGGTGGCAGCTACTTATAATTTAAATTATCCACTTTTTATTGATGCAACGCGGATGGGTTTCCGTTTGAGGAGTAAAGGAAAAAGTAGATTAATACCCAGACCAAAAATCTGCGCACCATAACACTAGAAGAGAAGCAAATAATATCTATAATAATATAAGCGAAAGTGTGTGTGTGTGTGTGTGTGTGTGTGTGTGTGTGTGTGTGTGTGTGTGTGTGTGTCTGTGTGTCCGCGATAGGTTCCGTCCCCAGTGGCGCAATCCCATCATATGGCACAGTTTTGAAACCAAGTCGACCAGGGGAATATTTTAAGGCCACTTTGGGGATGATCCGATCACTTCTAATTTTTATTTTTAGTAGCCTATTAGCAAGAATTGTGAAAAAAAAGTGGGTTGCGAGAATTGAGGAAACCTTGATGTAGGGTGATGGGTAATGGGTGAGTGAATGAGTGGGGTGATGGGTAATGGGTGTGGGGTGATGGGTGAGTGAATGGGTGGGGGGTGATGGGTTGGGGGTGATGGGTGATGGGTGAGGGAATAGGTGGGGGGTGATGAGTAATGGGTGAGTGAATGGGTGTGTGGTGATGGGTAAGGCGTTAATACATACATTTCTACATCCATGATTTCAGGAAAGTTAGAAGGGGCTATCTGGAGAGTCTGTGTTTGGTGGGCCGAAGGCCCACCAATAGCCCTCTGCAGGAGCTAGCCAAAAAGTTCGCCCGGAGGGCGGCTTTTCGGCTAGTTGCAAATAAGATGCAAGAGCTAGAATTCATTTTTATGTTGACTTTTTGGAATGAGATTTTGCAAAATTTTACTAAAGGAAGCCAAGCTCTACAGAATGAGAATGTGAACTTAAAAACATGTGCAGATCTGTATGGATGACCAACTGTGCACTTCACGAGTTGAATTTGAAAGATATGAAGCAGCTACAAAGGAAATGCTACCAGATGTTGATTACAAGGCAGCTCAAACTCGCAAACGTATCAGAAAGGAGGTACCCAATGACAATGACGGAGATGCACCAGAAGTATATCTGAACGCTAAAGATAAATTTCGTATCACCACCTTTTACACAATTAGAGAGAACTGCAACTCGAGAAATGCCAGTGGTCGCTGGCAGTTTTAACTCAAAGGTTGGTCTACTGTGTTTTGGCTCCGCGACTAATATTTTTCATAAATTAATTTCGCGATAAATATTGATGCACCGCATCTGAATACCAAAAAATATAGTTCTTCTGTTGTTCTACTAATTATATGGATGACATGCATTACGATGGAACGTTCTATAATAGCAATTTAATGCAAATTACTCGCCTCGAGTAGCAAAGCTTAATATATTTTTTACATGTATATTGTGGCATGTAAAATTTGGGCGATGTTCAAACTGTTTTCTAAGACAGTACTGCTGCGTCTGGCAAACGCTTGTCAAAATACAATAAGCAATGCCTTGGAAAAACGAAGAATAAAGAATGCCGAAATCGGCTTGTTGCTGCGACAATGTAGGTTATAATTGTGGAGGCGACGTGCCGCGGCGGGGAGTGGTGGGCGGGGAGATTGTGGCGGGGAGATTGAATCAAAACATTGCCACTTCACGCGTCGACTCATTGCACTTCTAGGCTTTCTATCTGATTGATACACAATAATAACAGGAAAATATGACTGCCTAGGTATAGATAACTTCTAAACATTCGTTATTGACTATATAATATCATAGAGTAGCATTTACCTCGCCTCCTCAACTATAACCTACTTGGTTATTTGGTTATATACAATGTTTTACAGAATCAGGCTTCTATACAATATACATATAGAAGAAAATCGTTCTTAATATTATACTTGTGTGTTTTAAGTACAGTGGAATAAGCCCATATTTTTCTTTCAAGTTGACCAACTTTTCACCAAATTGTGAGTTAAAACTACCAGCGACCACTGGCATTTCGGAGTTGCAGTTCTCTCTAATTGTTGACAAACTTAAAAATTTGAGATGAGAAGAAGAGGAGAGATATACAAAGAAATATTAGAGAGATTTTCTTTTTTAATTGATGTGCCACATAATGTCACGTGAATGACTTCATCATCTACTGAAATTGGAAGGTATTCTTAGTGTTGTCAAAAACTGATAGATGCTTACCCAGAGGACTTGAACAATAATTTCTCAGCGGAGCTCCAGCAGTTTCACTCATATGTGCGCCATAAGTTCAGTGCAACAAAAAATGTAAGAACAAGATTCAGTCATGTTGAACTGCATAAAATAATTGTAGAAGAAAATATTGAGGGAGCCTTTTTTATTGAGCCTTTCCAAATGTAGACATTGCCTTTCGTATATTTTTAACATTAATGGTCACTAATTGCTCAGCTGAGCGTTCATTTTCTCAGTTGAAATATATCAAAAATCCTATCAAAACAACTATGCAACAAGGCAGGCTGGATGCCTTACCTCTATTCAGTATAGAAGCAGATGTGTTACGTAAGATTAATTTTGAGGATCTGATCAAAGACTGCAATGAAAATAAGTAGGAGAAAACTTTTCAAATATAAATAAAGTGGAAGTATACAAAGATAAACAGTATTTTCCATATTACTGGTAGTTTTGTTTCATTTTGAAAAATGAACATATATTTTATGGTTTATTATTGTTTACATTTTGTATTACATATATATGGGGGCACCAAAATCTTTTAAGTACTTAGGGCCTCTTTGGGT
>JACEEZ010008526.1:95000-105000 GCA_016584305.1 Chionoecetes opilio | reverse complement strand
GAGACGTACCCAGGGTATACCTTGATGCTCTGATCATAGGTTCGAGTCCTGCGTGCCCGAAATTAGTATCTATAGGCCACTGCTGGCCCGCTCCGTACCTCCTTGCCGTATTCGTGGCCGCGGCGGTCTCTGTTATAGTGGATGAGAACTGCGCGTTCGCTCTTTAGGTCAGACAAGACACACCTCACTCTTGACAAACGTGACACTTGTGTGCAAGGATAGTATAACTTTATAATATCCTTGCTTGCGTGTGTACGTGCGTTTGTACGTCAGACATTTGATACCAGTTCAGTTCAGTTCAGTTGTTGATACCACCACCACCGACCGCATCATTATAGCCGTAGCGGCCAAACTTGTATGATGAACTATACGTTTTGATTCAAAAAATTGACCGATATATATATTTAATACATTAGGTTTGCCCTAATATAAATTTATTACAAGTATAGGTATTGTATGTTAAATATGATATATATGGAGTCAATGACGCAATAAACACATCACATTTCAAACAGGCAAGCATGAATTGGCTCTATAATACACAATAAACATAAAATATAGTGATACAACTTGTAATTAATTGTTTGTTGATGTCTTGTCGCTTCAAATTTCACTCCCTTAGGGAGTTAAGGGTGCTCCAGACCACCCTTAGCCTCGCGGTCCCGTAGCGAGTGACTCGGAGTGAGAAAACGGTTTGAGCATTACCCGTAGAGGCGCTACGAGATAAAAGTCCCTTAGGGTAATACTTACGGTCCCGTAACTCTTTCGAGCATCTCCCCCCTGATGGTTGGTCTTCGCCCGTTGGTGGAGCAGGCAGGTTTCTTATAGTGACGCCTGTGAGGCTCATGCCGCCCCCCTGTGTCCTCCGATGCACTCGCAGTCGAAGGTAGAGTTGATAGGCAGGGCATGTGGGTGTTCTTAGGCCACTCGACGGTGCAGAAAGGTTTTGGGTTTCTTCGGGGATCGAACTCGGGTCACCGAGAACGCCAGTCGGAGACTCTAACCGCTCCGCTACCGCCTCCCCTATCCTATATAGTTTATCCTCTACTGGGATAGTATATTCTATAGGTAATACTATAGTATTACCTATTTAGTATAGTTTATCCTATACTGTAGTGTTAAGCTTGCAGTCCCTCCATTTTATTTTATCAGGAGCCGCCACTGGTGTTAGGGACAGAATCAAAACACTTCCCTGACTCATAAACATGCTATCACTGGCTGTGTTCATGGTTACTTCAATACAATTATAAATATCATTATGACTACTTTATCAACTACTCCTCAAATACTATTATTATACGTGACATTGCACATAGTTCATCCCCTTCCCCCTACACTGAGGTGACAACACTGGTCTTCCCCCTACACTGAGGAGGCAACACTGGTCTTCCCCCTACACTGAGGGGCAACACGGGTTTCCCCCCTACACTAGGTGGCAACACGGGGGGGGGGGGGGTTTCCCCTACACTGAGGAGGAAAACACTGGTTTTCCCCCTACATGGGTGGCAACATGGTTTTCCCCCCCTACACTGAGAGGCAACACTGGTCTTCCCCTTACACTGAGGGGGCAACACTGGCTTCCCCCTACCTAGGAGGCAACATTGCCCTTCCCCCTACACTGAGGGGGCAACACTTTTCCCCCCACACTGGGGTGGCAACACTGGTCTTCCCCCCTACACTGGGAGGCAACACTGGTCTTCCCCTACACTGAGGTGGCAACATGGTTTTCCCCCCTACACTGAGGTGGCAACACTGGTTTTTCCCCCTACCTGAGGTGGCAACACGGGTCTTCCCCTACACTGGGAGGCAACACGGGTTTTCCCCCTACACTGAGGTGGCAAACGGGTCTTCCCCCTACTTGAGGTGGCAACACTGTTTTCCCCCTACCGAGGAGGCAACACTGGTCTCCCTCTACACTGAGGAGGCAACCTGTTTTCCCCCTACACTGAGGTGGCAACACGGTCTTTCCTCTAACTGGGGTGGCAACACGGGATTCCCCCTCACTGAGGAGGCAACTTTGGGTCTTTCCCCTACACTGGGGTGGAAAAAACGGGTTTCCCCCCTACACGAGGTGGAACACTGGTTTTTTTCCTCTACACTGAGGTGGAAAAACTGGTCTTCCCCTAACTGGGGGCAACTTTGGTCTTCCCCTACACTGAGGTGGCAAAACTGGTTTTCCCCCCTAACTGAGGGGGCAACACTGGTCTTTCCTCTACACTGGGGGTGGCAACACGGGACTTCCCTCACACGAGGTGGAAACACTGGCTTCCCCTACACTGAGATGGCAACACTGGTCTTCCCTCTACACGAGGGGGCAACACTGGTCTTCCCTCTACACTGAGGTGGCAAAACACGGGTCTTCCCTCTACACTGGGGGTGGCAAACTGGTCTTCCCTCACTGGGGGCAACACTGGTTTTCCCCTCTACACTGAGGTGGCAACACTGGTCTTCCTCTCCCTGAGGGGCAACACTGGTCTTTTCCTTACACTGAGGTGGCAACACGGGTCTTCCCCTACACGAGGTGGCAACACGGGGTCTTCCCCTCTACACGAGGTGGCAAACTGGCTTCCCTTACACTGAGGTGGAAACACGGTTTTTTCCCCTACACTGAGGTGGAAAACACTGGTCTTCCCCTACACTGGGGTGGCACCTGTCTTCCCCCTACACTGGGGAGGCAACATGGTCTTCCCCCACACACTGAGGGGCAACACGGGTCTTCCCCTACCTGAGGAGGCAAACGGGTTTTCCCCCCCTACATACTGGGGGCAACATGGTTTTCCCCCCTCCCCTGAGGGGCAACACGGGTCTTCCCTCAAACGAGGAGGAACACGGGTTTTCCCCCCCTACATCACTAGGAGGAAACACGGGTCTTCCCCCCTACACAGAGGGGGAAACATGGTCTTCCCCCTACACTGAGGAGGAAACGGGTTTTCCCCTTACACTGAGGTGGCAACACTGGTTTCCCCCTACACTAAGGAGGAACACGGGTTTTCCCCCTACACTGGGGAGGAAACACGGGCCCCTCCCCTACACTGAGGGGGAAACACTGGTCTTCCCCCTACCTGAGGTGGCAACACGGGTCTTTCCTCTACACTGGGGTGGCAACGGGGTCTTCCCTCTACACTGAGGTGGAACACGGGTTTCCCCCCTACACTGAAAGGCAACACTGGCCCCCCCTACACGTGAGGGGAACACTGTTTTCCCCCCTACACTGAAGTGGCAAACTGGTCTTCCCCTACATGGGGGTGGCAACCGGCCCCTTCCCCCCCTCCCTGGGTGGTAACACTGGTTTTCCCCCTACATGAGGTGGAACACTGGTCCCCCCCCACACTGAGGGGGCAACACTGGTCCTCCCCCTACACTGAGGTGGCAACACGGGTCCCCCCCTACCGGGGGGCCCAACCTGGTTTTTTCCTCTACACTGGGGTTTTGGAACAGTGGTCTTCCCTCTACATGGGGTGGAACACGGTTTTCCCCCCCTACACTGGGGGCAACACGGGTCTTCCCCCTACATGCTGAGGGGGAAACACGGGTCTTTCCCCCTACACTGAGGTGGCAACACGGTCTTCCCCCTACATGAGGGGGCAACCTGTCTTCCCTCTACACTGGGTGGCCCCCTGGTTTTCCCCCCTACATGGGGAGGAAACGTGGTTTTTCGTGTTGTAGTCAAGACCGACCCCCGAGACCAAGACCAACCCCGGGACCGACCCTTCGAGACCAAGACCAAGCCAAGACCAGACCCCCGACCAAACCCCCCCTCCGAGACCAAGACCAAGGACCCTCCAGACCAAGCCCAAGCCCAGCCTCCGAAACACCTAGACCAAGAATGGGCATATACAAATATTTTTATAAAATACTTTTATCTAAATGTTTTTGGTCTGACGGGTAAATACTAATTGTTTGTCCGTCCTGTTTGTAAGGAAGGGGTTTTTAAATTTATTTTTCATTCGTCCCTTTTAAATTAAGGGACCTAAAAAATTATGCATATAGCCCCAGGGATCAATGCAAAAATTTTTTAAAATGGAACCAAACGTATATGCTGAACCTTTTCCATGCATTAATACCCTATACAGTGAGGGTTAGCTGCTGTAAAAAAAAAAGAAAGAAAGGGAAAAAGGCAAAATATATTAAACAAATACAGTTTTCTACTAGTTACATTTTGCAAATTTTCTTAATTTCAGTTTTCTCGGGCTTAAATCCGATTATAGCGGAAAACCTGCCCGGATTAAAACTCACTGGCCCCAAGGCATTTTAGAAATTTTAGCGAATGGGCCGAAAAATTTAAATTAGATCTCGGATTCATGGAAATGGGCCCAATTCAAAAAATAACTGATTCAAATCAAGAAAAAAGTATTTTAAAATTTAAAAAAAAAAATATTTTAGTGAAAAGAAAAGAATTTTTAAATAGGACCTAACTTCCCCACACAAATTTGGACATGGTTTTTGTTTTCCTTATTGTATTCTAAAGACATTTTCTCCTTTACTTTTCCCTCGCAAAAATAGTTTCGGAGATAGAACATTTAAGTTGGAGGGGGAAAAGTTTCCATTTTGTTTACAAAAGCTCCCTTTCCCCTTTTTTGTGACCTGCATCGTTTTGTTTTGGGGAAGTTTTCCGTGCCGCCCGGGCTACCCTTTCCTACCCCACCTAAAACCCAAAACCCAAACCAAAACCCTTACCCAACCTAACCCGAGCCTAACCTAACCTAAAATTTGGGGAGGCGGTAGCGGAGTGGTTAGCGTCTCCGACTGGCGTTCTCGGTGACCCGAGTTCGATCCCCGAAGAAAACCAAAACCTTTCTGCACCGTCGAGTGGCCTAAGAACACCCACATGCCCTGCCCATCAACTCTACCTTCGATTGCGAGTGCATCGGAGGACACAGGGGGGCGGCATGAGCCTCTAATCACAGGCGTCACTATAAGAATCCTGCCTGCGCCACCACGGGCGAGGACCAACCATCACAGCCCTCAAGTGAACCTCCAGAGCCTACCATCCGAGCCCTGGGTCACCACTACCTACAGGCGCTATAGGCACAAATGTAAAAAATATTAAAAAAATAAAAAAATAACCTGAACCTAACCTAACCTTACCTAACCTTTAACCTCCTTACTGGGTCCAATAATAAAAAGAAGTTTAATAAAATACCAAACCCCGAGATTAACCTCCTAGCCACGGGTGCGCACGGAAAACTTACTCCGAAACAAAAGCGATGCAGTTCACAAGAAGAGGAAGAGGGAGGAATTTTGTAAACAAATGGAGACGTATTCCTCTTCCCACCTAAAATGTTCTATATCTCCGAAACTATGATTTGCGACGGAAAGCTCAAGGAGAAAATGTCTCTTAGAAGGTAGTAACAATGAGGTAGACAAAAACCATGATCCCAATTGTGTAGGGAAGTTTGATCCTATCGTAAAATAATACCAAAGAAACTAGTTTATTTAATCCCTCATGCAGTTTGCAGTGAATGAATATATGCATGACAAAACTCGTACAGATTTGGCACTTTGCTTTCCAGTTTACTAGACCTTAGATTGCAACCTTGTGCACTTTTACAACTGCAAACTCTTCAATTACGGAACTAAAGTCCAGTTCTCAGAGCAAATTACTTTCAATGCACAAAAGGGCCAACGCACCAAGACGGTGGTGATGCATGGTAGAACGGCTTCACATCTTTGATTCTCTTTAGCTGCCAAATGAGCGTTCTCCTGAACAATTGGTGGCCATCAGTGTTAAGTATATTCTGAGAGCCACTTCAGTGTTTGGAAAGGCTGCATGAACTCCAGTGTGTGTGTAGTGGTCAAAATGACCATCTACACCGTTATCACCATTATGTAGTGCCCACCTTGGGAGTGTACTCTACAGTCCTGGTTACTCCGCTGCCACCACCCACATTAAGTGGGAAAAAATATATGAATGAACAAAAATAAAAGATTTAAGAAAATATGTAAGTACTGGTTGGAAACTGAATGACAACGCGTTAATATATTTCTAATCATAATATATTTAACTCTTTACTGTCTCACTTGGTAATTATTATACATTCACAAGTTATCTTAATATTAAGTCTTCCTTCCCTCCTAGCGATACGCACGCGAAATGCTCAAGTCGTTATCCTAATATAGTTTACTATCTTTGGTAACTTCGGTTGCACTGTCACCACATTAACGATACGCACATGTAATGCTCAAGTCGTCATTCTAATCTAGTTTACTATCTCTGGTAACTTCAGTCGCACTGTTACCCCTTAACGATACGCACATGTAATGCTCAAGTCGTTATCCTAATATAATGTATACGTAGTATATCCCACTTCCAACTGTTTCCCTCTCACTTATTTTTCTATTTCCTTCTTTCTCCTTGTCCTCACACGGCTGGCTGTGACATGTTGTAGTTGCCCCCTCTGCTAATTTGTGAGCGCTTGGCCCCCTGGTCCGCCAACAGCATCCTACCTTGGGACCCTAAGTAATACACTTTATTAGTCCTGGTCAACAAAAGGAATCACCAGTAAGTCATGTCTACATCTCTAGTTAACAAGCATTTCATAACATACCTTTACCAAGGGCGAGAATATTACCTCCCCACAGGCGACTTAACTCAATGAACGTCGAGCTGCTTCTAAAATTATCTAACCTAGAATCCCCGTTCTCACCTCGTTTCGCTACGTGTCTAATTACTACTGGCTTAAAATATAAGCCTAACCAGTGATTCAGGAATGAGGCGTGGAGGAAAATTCCTCGTTAACTTATTGATACTTATGTGTTATTTCATCTCTTCCCCTATTAATGTAATTTCTCGCGTTACATGTGCAACAGCACAAACATATGCTGTGCACACCCTGGTGAGGGGGAACTTGAGGGCAGTTGGTCTTTATACCAGCAAATGAACTGGCGGAACTCTGACGCAAAATCAGTATTCAGATCCTTGTGATACACACTGACAAGCCCTGTAATAGATCTGTTCATATCCTCGTCAGTCATAGTCAAACTCTGTCAGAACGCCAAACCGCTGCAGCAATACAGAATACACCTCTATGCGTTTCTGCAATGCACTTCGCAGTTGGTCAATGATGACATTAAATGTATTAATTTTGAATTTTTGTTGGCCCGTCATCCCTTCTGTGGCATCAGTAGCATTTCACACGCTTCTTACGCTTGGGAATTCGCCGACTTTCGGATTTGTAAGTGCTGTTGCCCGCAGCGATCACATGCTTGTTGCTCATAGAAATCGAAATTTTCTCTGCGCACATGTAAAAACTCATTGAAACTCTTTAGCAGACCCATAGCCGGTTTTAATTCAATGGTGGCACTTTGCAGCAACTTGCCGCAGCAGTTGTAGCGCTGCAAAATATTTTAACGCAATCAGTCGATTGAAAAGTGTTCATGTAAATAGGCTTACTGACAGTCTATCACTGTATCTCAATTAGGAAGACTCTGCAAGAGCTTCTTCAATCTTCAGAGTTCCGCCTGTTCCGGAGTTGCTTTAATATGGATTGACTTTTAGGGATACTATGTACAGAATCCTGGCAATGGAAATCATGGAGATAGATGTATGGTCAGAGGCAAATAATATAGGCCTACACCCTACACAACTGTCTCTAAGACATAGTGACAATACGCTACATCTACTAGATCTAGATCAGGCTACAAGTAATCTAGAGATCTTCATACTTGTAATGCAAGTTGTGTAAGGTTAGAATCCCGGAGAATTTTTGTGGCCCGAATTTTTGGCTGGCCCTAAGGCACATGCCTTGTCTGCCTAATGGTTAATCCGGCACTGAGTACAACGCTGTATGGCGCGCCGTGAATCGAAACAGCCATGTTATTTTCTCCGTGTATGATAATAAATTCCGACCTTCCCCATGCTGCGATGCACTTTTAAATCCTGGTCTCGACCTGGTCTCGAGCCAAACTCCGAAACCACAAGCTTCGAGACCAAGATCAAGACCAAGACCACATCAAACGAGACCAAGACCAAGACCAAAACCACATCAAACTGGTCTCGAGACCGGTCTCGAGACCAAGTCCAATCTCGAGACCTACAAGGTCTCACACCTGCTGGTCTTCCCCCTACACTGAGGAGGCAACACTGGTCTTCCCTCTACACTGAGGTGGCAACACTGGTCTTGCCCCTACACTGAGGAGGCAACACTGGTCTTCCCCCTACACTGAGGTGGCAACACTGGTCTTCCCCCTACACTGAGGAGGGAACACTGGTCTTCCCCCTACACTGAGGTGGCAACACTGGTCTTCCCCCTACACTGAGGAGGCAACACTGGTCTTCCCCCTACACTGAGGTGGCAACACTGGTCTTCCCCCTACACTGAGGTGGCAACACTGGTCTTCCCCCTACACTGAGGAGGCAACACTGGTCTTCCCCCTACACTGAGGAGGCAACACTGGTCTTCCCTCTACACTGAGGTGGCAACACTGGTCTTCCCCCTACACTGAGGAGGCAACACTGGTCTTCCCCCTACACTGAGGAGGCAACACTGGTCTTCCCCCTACACTGAGGTGGCAACACTAGTCTTCCCCCTACACTGTGGAGGCAACACTGGTATTTCCCCTACACTGAGGAGGCAACACTGGTCTTCCCCCTACACTGAGGTGGCAACACTGGTCTTCCCTCTACACTGAGGAGGCAACACTGGTCTTCCCCCTACACTGAGGAGGCAACACTGGTCTTCCCCATACACTGAGGAGGCAACACTGGTCTTCCCCCTACACTGAGGTGGCAACACTGGTATTCCCCCTACACTGAGGAGGCAACACTGGTCTTCCCCCTACACTGAGGTGGCAACATTGGTCTTCCCCCTACACTGAGGTGGCAACACTGGTCTTCCCTCTACACTGAGGTGGCAACATTGGTCTTCCCCCTACACTGAGGTGGCAACACTGGTCTTCCCTCTACACTGAGGTGGCAACATTGGTCTTCCCCTACACTGAGGTGGCAACACTGGTCTTCCCCCTACACTGAGGAGGCAACACTGGTCTCTGCTTCTACACTGACCTAACCTGAACGGTTTCTGAATTATAAACGTATATAATTACTTTTCGCGTTAAGCTCCCAACTTGTTTCTCACACAGCAACACTTATCAAAAGTTATTGTAAATGGATACATCTACACTGTTATCCCCGTCATTCCCACTTATCTATCAGAAATAATATTTTCGGATTTCTGGCTGCTGAAAATATTCCAAAATTGTCGACGATCAGGTTTTTGTTATTTTGCCGCAAAACTATGAGTCGTAGAAGAAAACGTAGCGAATTAACAAATATTCATCTTGATGTGTTCTACACGATGCAGTAATCGGCTCATCAAAACACCTCATGTGTGTCGAGAAAATTGATATTTGGTATAAATGTAAAGTACATATATGCTAATTTCTCGCTTATTTACCAAGCAATATCGTTTTGCTTTAAATCAAATGATAGCTCTTGATCTGCTTCATATATACTTCCTACACATGCTGCGCATATCTGCCCTAGTTTTTGAGAAATAGAGGAAAACGTGATTAAAAAAAAAAATCAAGGGTGTGAAAAAAGCGTGAATGGGCGAACTGCATCAGCGGGCTCTGGCTCTGGCTCTGGCTCTGGCTCTGGCTCTGGCTCTGGCTCTGGCTCTGGCTCTGGCTCTGGCTCTGGCTCTGGCTCTGGCTCTGGCTCTGGCTCTGGCTCTGGCTCTGGCTCTGGCTTCTGGCTCTGGCTCTGGCTCTGCGCTCTGGCTCTGGCTCTGGCTCTGGCTCTGGCTCTGGCTCTGGCTCTGGCTCTGGCTCTGGCTCTGGCTCTGGCTCTGGCTCTGGCTCTGGCTCTGGCTCTGGCTCTGGCTCTGGCTCTGGCTCTGGCTCTGGCTCTGGCTCTGGCTCTGGCTCTGGCTCTGGCTCTGGCTCTGGCTCTGGCTCTGGCTCTGGCTCTGGCTCTGGCTCTGGCTCTGGCTCTGGCTCTGGCTCTGGCTCTGGCTCTGGCTCTGGCTCTGGCTCTGGCTCTGGCTCTGGCTCTGGCTCT
>JACEEZ010008526.1:37500-90000 GCA_016584305.1 Chionoecetes opilio | reverse complement strand
GGCGGACGAACAGGGGTTACCCGGAACCTGAGGAATGGCACTTCTCCAAAAACATGGATTGGTAAGTAAGGGAAGACATAATGTGTGTGTGGGGAATCACAAGGAAGGTACTCGAGAAAATCTATGGTTTAGTTCGGAGCTACAGCCCAAACGTAATTACTCGGAAACCACATACTAGCATAACTATAGCATAGAGTTGGAAAATGTGCGGGGGGAGGGAAGGCAGACAGTGCGACAGCCAAGGGGTGTGGTTGACTGGTTTGTGATGCAGGACTGCCCTACAAGGACGCTATGTGTGTGGCTACGGGATGTGTGTGTGGGGGGGGTGATGTAGAAGTGTGACATGACAAGCCAAGGAGTGTGGTTTGGACTGGTTTGGGATGCAGAACTGCATACAAAGCTACGTTTAATTGTGTGTGTCTACGGATGTGTGGGTGGGTGGGGGGTGAGTAGACAGTGTGACATGACAGCCAAGGGAGGTTGTGACTGGTTTGTGATGCAAGACTGCCATACAAGGCTACGTGTGTGTGTGTGGCTACGGGATGGGTGGGTGGGTGGGGGTGATAGTGTTCTGCCGCAAAATCTCTTCAACACATTTAACGTGTCGTATCAGTCGGGACAGTTGTGCAAAATCTTGGAAAAAAGGGCGCAAACTGTCTTGCGCACCCATAAATGATGCAGCATAATGCATGTCGCAAAAAAAATCTATCAGAAAACACCCAAATTCTCAAGTACCATATTTATCCTCTTGTGTTACGGTGCTTCTGGATTAGCGCGGGAAGGGAGACCACCTAAGTGACGTCACGAGCCGTGGCGCATCGTCTGCAAGTCTTGAGGGCGCGTTTTGGAGCTCCGGGGAATTAGCAGATTTTGATTGAGATTATTAAAAAACGGACTCTGACTGGATGCAAAAAGTGACAACATCTTGTGATATACACGGCTAATGGCTTAATTTGAGCATTAAATCAGGAAATGATGAAAATGGTCTGGACGATTACTTTAAGTTTTTCAGCGCGTCTTTGAATGGAGTGAGATGTCCTCATTTCTGTGTTGTTGTGGCACTGGTGTGTAAAGTTACACGCATTTAATTTTGTCTAATTTTCTACTTTGGGTATATGTTTTGAAGACCGTAGATCTGGAATCTCTTGGTTCATAATTTTCACTTTGTTTGTGAATACGGTTTCTCACGACAATGATGTAATTTTTGCGACTTTTGATTTTGGTTCCCATGCCTTATCTTTTGCTTATGTGCCCAGCTTATTTTCAGTCCCACGGCTGCTGCGGTGCTTGAAGTGATAACAAAAGTTCTATTATTTTCTGTCCACGACTCGGTTGCCGTGGTTAACGTATTTCCTGTTCAGTTTTATTTCTGTCCGTTCGGCTTCAGTGGTTAATGTATAATATATTATCTACATTTGGTTCTTGTGTTTTACCTACTACCATTTAGAGTGAATTCACGTATAATTCTACTTTGGTATGATTACATTTCCATTCTGTGATTTTCTCAGATTTTCTCCTTTGGTACGGTTTATCTCAATATTTTGTTTGTGAGTTTCTCATGGTATCTTCTTGTGTTAGATTTTCCATATTTATGGTTTAATGATTTCACTCCCCATTTCCCTTAGCGTCATATTTGCGTCCATAGGTTTATTTATCTCAATTTTGGTGTCCCCATTCAGCTTCTGTTTTCCCTTACGGCACTTTAACTCTACTATGTTATGTCATATCTTTATATCCATCTAATCCGTGAGGGACCAGTATCTTTTTCGACGGGGGGTAATGTACTGTACTGTGTCGGTAGGGTATATATGGCAACACTCTTTATGGCAACTCGTCCTTTGACCCCACTTATAAATACGGTTGGCAACGTATCCAGCCCATGGCTACATCTCCTGTATATTACTGGACCTGGGAAATACATCAATCTTCTGTCTAGACGTTGGTAATTATTGACCCATACCCACACACATATATTTTAAGGACACAGCGCTAAGACATACACAGATCTCAGAACCCACGTGCTTGACCACCTCACCTTTCTCGCCTGCCGCTCGACCACAGCTACCAACGCGCCCGCCACACTCTCTCCTGCCTATGTTCCTGCCCTGCCTCTACTTATTATATTCAAGAGAACACCTTCTACGGTTCAATACAAGATAAGCTAGTGGACAAGGATACTAAACAGGTCATATCTATAAAATATTGCATATTCATTAAATATATTCATTAAAATCCTCATTAATATTCAAATAATAATTATAATATTCATTAAAATCCTTTAATCCTAATGGGACACGAATTGCAAAGGAAATTTCGTTCTGGGCCTCAAGGGGTAAACTATAAAGATACCAAAGGAAATAGTTTGAATCAAATAAGAGATAAACATGTACTTATAAAACTCCTATAAAACTATAAAACTATAAAACTATAACTGTAAAACTCATAAAACTAATTAAATGTATAAACTCATAAAACTACATAAAAATTGGAGGGAAAAATACAACAACTTTTGCAAACCGCTATGTATGTGATTGGTAAAAATGGTTGATGCATATATAGCAAAGCCAGAATAATTGCACTAATTGACCCATCGTTCGGGGCGACGGCAGAGCCAAGGGAGGGTATGGGAGGGTATAACTAGGGAGGGTACATAGCAAGGTAGGGCATGGGAGGGTATAGCAGGGGAGGGCATGGGTGGGTATAGCATGGAGGTGCATGGGAGGGTATAGCAAGGAGGGCATGGGAGAGTATAGCCAGGGAGAGCATGGGAGGGTATAGCAAGGTAAGGGCACATGGGAGGTATAGCACGGGAAGGCATGGGAGGGGTAGGGGGCAAGGAGGGATGGGAGGGGTATAGCATGGTGAGGGCATGGGAGGGTATAGCAAGGGAGGGATGTGAATGGGTCTAGCAAGGGAGGGGAAGGGAGGGATATAGCAGGGAAGGGCAGGAAGGGATAGCAAGGGGGCATGGGAGGGTATACCAAGGGAGGAATGGCGAGGGTATAGCAAGGGCGGGCGCATGGAGGGTTATAGCAAGGGAGGGCATGGGAGGGTATAGCAAGGGAGGGCATGGGAGGGTATAGCATGGCAGGGGAAGGGAGGCTATACCAAGGGAGGGCATGGGGAGGGTTTTATAGCAAGGGAGGGGAAGGGAGGAGTTATAGCAAGGGAGGGCATGGAGGGTATAGCAAGGGAGGGCATGGAGGGCATAGCAAGGGAGCGGCATGGAGGGTATAGCAAGGGAGGGCACCATGGGAGGGTATAGCAAGGAAGGGATGGGAGGTATAGCAAGGGCGGGGAAGGGAGGTTATAGCAGTAGGGAGGGGAAGGGAGGGTTTATAGCAAGTGGAGGGCATGGGAGGGTATAGCAAGGGAGGCATGGGAGGGTTATAGCAAGGGAGGGACATGGGAGGGTATAGCAGGGGCGAGGTCATGCGAGGGGTATAGCAGGGGAGGGGCATGGGAGGGTATAGTCAAGGGAGGGGAATGGCGGGTATAGCAAGGGAGCCGGGATGGGGGGGTAAAGCAAGGGAGGGCAATGGGAGGGTATAGCAATGGAGGGCATGGGACGTTATACCAAGGCGGGCATGGGAGGGGTATAGCAAGGTAGGGAAAGGGAGGGTATAGCAAGGAGGGCATGGTGAGGTTATAGCAAGGGAGGCATGGGAGGGTATAGAAAGGATGGGCAATGGGAAGGTATAGAAAGGGCGGGCCTGGGGTATAGCAAGGGAGGGAAGGGAGGGATAGCAAGGGAGAGGCATGGGGAGGGTATAGCAAGGGAGGGCATGGGGGGTATATCAAGGAGGGGAAGGGGAGGGTATAGCAAGGGAGGGGAAGAGGAGGGTATAGGCAAGGAGGAAGGGAGGGTATAGCAAGGGAGGGCATGGGAGGGTTTAATAAGCAAGGGAGGGGGAAGGGAGGGTATAGCAAGGGAGGGGAATGGAGGGTATAGCAAGGGATGGGGATGGGGGGTTAAAGCAAGGGAGGGCATATAGGGAGGGTATAGCAAATGGAGGGCATGGGACGTTTATAACAAGGGAGGGAATGGGAGGGTATAGCAAGGTAGGGAAAGGGAGGGTATAGCAAGGAGGCATGGGAGGGTATAGCAAGGTGAGGGATGGGAGGGTATAGCAAGGGAGGGATGGTAAGGTATAGAAAGGGAGCGCATGGGAGGGTTATAGCAAGGGAGGGGATAGGGAGGGTTATAGAAGGGAGGCATGGGAGGGTATAGCAAAGGGAGGGCATGGGAGGGTATATTCAAGGGAGGGGAAGGTGGGGTATAGCAAGGGAAGGGAAGGGAGGATAGCAGGGAGGGGAAGGGAGGGTAATAGCAAGGGAGGGCATGGCGAGGGTTATATAAGCAAGGGAGGCATGGGAGGGTCTAGCAAGGGGAGGGCTGGGAGGGTATAGCAAGGAGGGCATGGGAGGGTATACCAAGGGAGGGGATGGGAAAGGGTGGGCGTTATAGCAAGGGAGGGCATGGGAGGTATATAAGCAAGGCGTGGCATGGGAGGGTATAGCAAGGGGAGAGCATGGGAGGTTTATAACACAGGGAGGGCATGGGAAGGGTATAGCAAGGTAGGCGGAAGGGAGGGATAGCAAGGAAGGGCATGGGAGGGTTTATAGCCAAGGGAGGGCATGGGAGGGTATAGCAAGGTCGGAGGGCATGGTGAGGGTATAGCAAGGGAGGGGAAGGGAGGGTTATAGCAAGGGAGGGCATGGGAGGGTTTATGTATAGCAGGAGGGGATGGGCAGGGTATAGAAGGGAGGGCATGGGAGGGGTATATCAAGGAGGGGAAGGGAGGGATATAGCAAGGGAGGGGAAGGAGGGTCTAGACACGGGGGGGACTGGGAAGGGTATAGCAAGGAGGATGGGAGGGTTTATAGCAAGGGAGGGCAGGGGAGGTTTATAGCAAGGAGGCATGGGAGGGTTATAGCACGGGAGGGCATGGGAAGGGTATAGCAAGGGAGGGGAAGGGAGGGTATAGCAAGCGGAGGGCATGGGAGGGTATAGCAAAGGCGGGCATGGAAGGTATAGCAAGGAGGCATGGGAGGTTTATAACAAGGGAGGGCATGGGAGGGTATAGCAAGGTAGGGGAAGGAGGGTTAGCAAGGTAAGGGCATGGGAGGGTCTAGCAAGGCTGAGGGCATGGGATGGGTATAGCAAGGGAGGGGCAGGGAGGGTATAGCAAGGGAGGGGAAGGGAGGGGTTAGCAAAGGAGTGGCATGGGAGGGTTGTATAGCAAACGGCGAGGGCATGGGAGGGTATAAGCAAGGGAGGGCATGGGAGAGGGTTATAGCAAAGAGAGCATGGAGTTATAGCAAAGGGAGGGCACATGGGAGGGTTATAGCAAGGGAGGCATGGAAGGGTATAGCAAGGGAGGGCATGGGAGGGTATAGCAAGGGGAGGGCATGGGAGGGATAGCAAGGGAGGGGAAGGGCGGGTATAGCAAGGGAGGGCATGGGAGGGTTATTAGCAAGGGAGGGGCATGGGAGGGATTATAGCAAGGCGAGGGCAGGGAGGTATAGCCAAGGGAGGGGAAGGGAGGTATAGTCAAGGAGGGAAGGGAGGTATAGCAGGGAGGGCATGGGAGGGTATTGCAAGGAGGGGAAGGAGGGTATAGCAAAGGGAGGGGATAAGGGAGGTATAGCAAGGAGGGGAAGGGAGGTTATCGCATGGGAGGGGATGGGAGAGTATAGACAAGGGAGGGGGAAAGGAGGGTATAGCAAGGGAGGGCACATGGGAGGGGTAGAGCAAGGGAGGGGAAGGGAGGGTATTAGCAAGGGAGTGGGAAGGGAGGGATAGCAAGGGAGGGGAAGGGAGTGGTATAGCAAGGGGAGGGCATGGGAGGGTATAGCAAGGGGGGGGAAGGGAGGGCTATAGCAAGGGAGGGCATGGGAGGGTATAGCCCGGGAGGGACGGAGGGTATAGTAAGTAGGGGAAGGGAGCGTATAGCAAGGAGGGCATGGGAGGGTATTATAGCAAGGAAGGGGAAGGAAGGGTATTTTTTTTGGTGTGTGTTATAGGGAGGGAAGGGAGGGTATAGCAAGGGAGGGCATGGGAGGGTTATATAGCAAAGGAGGGGAAGGGAGGGTATAGCAAGGGAGGGGAAGGGCGGGTTATAGCAAGGGCGAGTGCATGGGAGGGTATAGCAAAGGAAGGGCATGGGAATAGCAAGGGAGGGGAAGGGGAGGGTATAGCAAGGGAGGCATGGGGAGTGTATAGCCAACGGGGAGGGCATGGGACGGTATAGAAGGGAGGCCAGTGGGAGGGTATAACGCAAGGAAGGGGCATGGGAAGGTATAGCCAAGGAGGGGCAGGGAGGGTAAACAAGGGGGGCAGGAGGGTATAACAAGGGAGGGCATGGGAGGGTATACAAGGGAGGGGAAGGGAGGTATAGCAAGGTAGGGCCTGGGAAGGGATAGAAAGGAGGGCATGGGAAGGGTATAGCAAGGGGAGGGCTATGGGAGGTATAGGGAAAGGGAGGGTGAAGGGAGGAGTATAGCAAGAGAGGTCAGGGAGGGTCTAGCCAAGGGAGGGGAAAGGTAGGCTATAGCAAGGGAGAGGAAGGGAGGGTCTAGCCAAGGAAGGGGAAGGGAGGGTACCTATAGCAAGGGAGGGGGAAGGAGAGGGGTTAACAAGGGAGGGTATGGGAGGGTATAGCAAGGAGGGCATGGGAGTGATAGCAAGGGAGGGAGGGAGGGTATGCAGGTGAGGCATGGAGGGTATATAGCAAGGTAGGGCCATGGGAGAGTATAGCAAGGGAGGCATGGGCGTGTATAACAAGGGAGGGGAAGGGAGGGTTTATAGCAGGGGAGGGATGGGGAGGGTATAGCATGGAGGGCATGGGAAGGGTATAGCAAGGGAGGCCATAGGAGGGTTATAGCAAGGGAGGGCAGAGGGAGGGTATAGCAAGGGAGGGGACAGGGAGGGTATAGCAAGGGGGGCTGGTAGGGTAGAGCAAGGGAGGGCATGGAGGCGTTAGCAAGGTGGAGGGGAAGGAGGGTAATATAGCAAGGAGGGCATGGGAGGGTATAGCAAGGAAGGGCATGGAGGCGTCTAGCAAGGAGGCCATGGGGAGGGTTTATATAGCAAGGGAAGGGAAGGGAGGATATCGACAAGGAGGGCATGGGAGGGTAATAAAGCAAGGAGGGGAAGGGAGGGGATAGCATAGGGAGGGCATGGGAGGTATAGCAAGGGGAGGGCATGGGAGGGGATATAGCAAAGAGGAGGGCCATGGGGGGTATAAGCAAGGAGGGGAAGGGAGGGTTATAGCAAGGGAGGGCCATGGGAGGGATATAGCAAGGAGGGGAAGGGAGGGTATAGCAAGAAGGGGAAGGGAAGGGTATAGCATGGGAGGGCATGGGAGAGTATGCAATGGAGGGGAAAGGAGGGTATAGCAAGGGAGGCAGGGGGGGCTATAACAAGGAGGGCATGGGAGGTATAAAAGGGAGGATGGCGAGGGTATAGCAAGGGAGGGGAAGGGAGGGTATAGCAGGGAGGGCATGGGAGGGATAGCAAGGGAGGGCATGGAGGGTATCAGCAAGGGAGGGCATGGGAGGTATGGTTATAGCAAGGGAGGGAAAGGGGAGGGTATAGCAAGGGAGGGCATGGGAGGGTATAGCCACGGGAGGGCATGGGAGGGCTATAAGCAAGGGAGAGGAAGGGTAGGGTATATGCAAGGGAGGGCATGGGAGGGTATAGCAAGGAAGGGAAGGGAGGGTATAGCAAGGAAGGGGAAGGGAGGGTATAGCAAGGGAGGGGAAGGGAGGTCTATGCATGGGAGGGCATGGGAGAGTATAGCAAGGGAGGGGAAAGGAGGGTATAGCAAGGAGGCATAGGGAGGTATAGCAAAGGGAGGGGAAGGGAGGGTTATAACAAGGAGGGGAAGGGAGGGTATAGCGTGGAGGGGAAGGGAGGGTTAGAGCAAGGGAGAGCATGGGAGGGTATAGCAAGGGGTGGGTAAGGGAGGGTTAGCAAGGTGAGGCATGGGAGGGTATAGCAAGGGAGGGCTGGGAGGGTATAGCCAGGGAGGGGAAGGGAGGGTATAGCAAGGGAGGGGAAGGGAGGTATAGCAAAGGGAGGGCATGGGAGGGTATAGCAAGGAAGGGGAAGGGAGGGTTATAGCAAGGGAGGGCATGGGGAGGGTATAGCAAGGGAGGCATGGGAGGGTATAGAAGGGAGGGCATGGAGGTACAGCAAGGGAGGGGAAGGGTGGTATAGCAAGGGAGGGAAGGGAGGGTATAGCAGGGGAGGGCATGGGAGGGGTATAGCAAGGGGAGGGCAGGGAGGGTATAGAGGGAGGGCCATGGGAGGGTTATAGCAAGGGAGGGCATAGGAGGGTTATAGCAAGGGAGGGGAAGGTTGGGTATAGTAAAGGTGAGGGCATGGGAGGGGTATAGAAGGGAGGGAAGGAGGGTATATTACAGGCAAGGGAGGGCATGGGAGGGTATAGCAAAGGGAGGGGAAGGAGGGTTATAGCAAGGGAGGGCATGGGAGGGTATAGCAAGGGCGGGCACGGGAGGGTATAGCAGGGAGGCATTGCGCGGATAGCAAGGGAGGGGAAGGGGGGGTTATAGCAAGGGAGGGGAAGGGAGTGGTATAGCAAGGAAGCGGGAAGGGAGGGTATAGCAAGGGAGGGGAAGGAGGGTATAGCAAGGGAGGGCATGGAGGGTTTATAGCAAGGGAGGGGAAGGAGGGTATAGCAAGGGAGGGCATGGGAGGGGTTATAGCAAGGGAGGCTTGGGAAAGGTATAGCAAAGGGAGGCATGGGAGGGTATAGCAAAGGGAGGGGAAGGGTGGTATTGCAAGGGAGGGCATGGGAGGGTCTAGCAAAGGGAGTGCATGGGAGGGGTATAGCAAGGGAGGGCATGGGAGGGTCTTATAGATAAGGGAAGGGAAGGAGGGAATGATATAGCAAGGGAGGGCATGGGAGGTATAGCAGGGAGGGGAAGGGAGGGTTGATAGCAAGGGAGGGCATGGGAGGGGTATAGCAAGGCGAGGGCATGGGAGGGTATAGCCAAGGGAGCGGCATGGGAGGGTATAGCAAGGAGGGAAGGGAGGTATAGCAAGGGAGGGCCATGGGGGGTTATAGCAAGGGATGGGAAGGGAGGGTATAGCAAGGAAGGGGAAGGGAGGGTATAGAAGGGAGGGCATGGGAGAGTATAGCAAGGGAGGGGAAAGGAGGGTATAGCAAGGAGGGATATGGGAGGGTATAACAAGGGAGGCATGGAGGGTTTATAAACAAGGGAGGGCATGGGAGGGTATAGCAAAGGGAGGGGAAAGGAGGGTATAGCACAGGGAGGGCAGGGGAGGGTTATATAGCAAGGGAGGGCATGGGAGTTTATAGCCAAAGGGAGGGCATTGGGAGGGTTAGCAAAGGAGGGGAAGGGAGGGGTATTAGCAAGGGAGGCATGGAGGGTATAGCAAGGGAGGGGCATCGGGAGGGTATAGCCAAGGGAGCGGAAGGGCGGGTATAGCAAGGGGAGGGCACATGGGAGGGTATAGCAAGGTGAGGGGAAGGGAGGGTATAGCAAGGGAAGGGGAAGGGAGGGGTATAGCAAGGGAGGGGAAGGAGGTTATAGCATGGGAGGACATGTGGAGGTATAGCAAAGGGAGGGGAAAGAGGTATAGCAAGGGAGGCATTGGCGGAGGGTATAGGCAAGGGAGGGAAGGGGGTATAACAAGGGAGGGGAAGGGAGGTTATAGCAAAGGGAGGGGAGAAGGAGGGTATAGCAAGGAGAGGCTGGGAGGTTATAGAAGGGGGGGAAGGAGGTATAGGCAATGGGAGGGCATGGGAGGGTATAGCAGGGAGGGCCATGGATGGCTATAGCCCAGGGAGGTGAAGGGAGGGTATAGCAAGGGAGGGGGAAGGGAGGGTATAGCAAGGGAGGGCTGTGGAGGGATAGCAAGGAAGGGAAGGGAGGGTATAGCAAGGAGGGCATGGGAGGGTATAGCAAGGTGGAGGGCATGGGAGGTTATGCAAGGAGGGCATGGATGAAGGGCCTACAGAAGGGAGGGGAAGGGTGGGGCTATAGCACGTGAGGTGAAGGGAGTGTATAGCAAGGGAGGGCATGGGAGGGTATAGCAGGGAGGGCATAGGGAGGGTTATAGCAAGGGGAGGGGCATGGGAGGGTATAGCAAGGGAGGGCATAGGGAGGGGTATAGCAGGGCCAGGGAAGGGTGGGTATAGCAAGGGGAGGGCATGGGAGGTATAGCAAGGGAGGGGCAGGTAGGGCTTATAGCAAGGGAGGGCATGGGAGGGTATGCAAGGGAGGGGAAGGGAGGGTATAGCAAGGGAGGGCATGGGAGAGGATAGCAAAGGAGAGGGCATGGAGGGTTTTATAGCCAAGGGAGGGGCATGGGAGTGGTATAGCAAGGGAGGGGAAGGGTGGGTATAAGCAAGGGAGGGGAAGGGAGGGTATTAGCAAGGAAGGGGAAGGGAGGGTTATAGCAAGGAGGGGAAGGGAGGTGATATAGCAAGGTGAGGGATGGGAAGGTTATAGCAAGGGGAGGGGAAGGAGGGTATAGCAAGGGGGAGGGCATGGGAGGTATAGCAAGGAGGGCTTGTCGAGTGTATAGCAAGGGAGGGCATGGGAGGTATTAGCAAGGGAGGGAAGGGTGGGTATAGCAAGGGAGGGCATGGGAGGTATAGGCAAGGGAAGGCATGGGAGGTTATAGCAAGGGAGGGCATGGGAGGTATAGCAAGGAGGGGAAGGGGGGTATATGCAAGGGAGGGCATGGGAGGGGTATAGAGAAGGGGGGCATGGGAGGGGTATAAACAAGGGAGGGGAAGGTAGGGATTCATAGCAAGGAAGGGAAGGGAGGGTTATAGCAGGGAGGGCATGGGAGGTATAACAAGGGATGGAAGGGAGGGTATACAAGGGAGGGCCAAGGGAGGATATAGCAAGGGAGGGGAAGGAGGGTATAGCAGGGGAGGGCATGGGAGGGTTATAACAAGGGAGGGGAAGGGAGCGTATAGCAAGGGATGGGAAGGGAGGGTATGCACAGGGAGGGCATGGGAGGTTATAGCAAGGTGAGGGCCTGGGAGGGTATAGCAAGGGAGGGCATGGGAGGGTATAGCAGGGAGGGCTGGGAGGGTATAGCAAGGAGGGCATGGAGGGTTATAACAAGGGAGGGGAAGGGAGGGTATAGCAAGGGAGGGGAAGGTGAGGCTATAGCAAGGGGTAGGGCATGGGAGGGTTAGCAAGGGAGGGAGGGACGGGTATAACAAGGGAGGGGAAGGGAGGGTTATAGCAAGGGAGGGGAAGGGAGGGTTATAGCAAGGGAGGGCATGGGAGGGTTATAGCAAGGGAGGGCATGGGAGGTTAGGAAGTGGGAGCGAGGAAGGGAGGGTATAGCAAGGGAGGGCATGGGAGGGTATAGCAAGGGAGGGCATGGGAGGGTTATAGCAAGGAGGGGAAAGGGCGGTATAGACAAGGGAGGGCATGGGAGGTTACAACAAGGGAGGGCATGGGAGGGATAGCAAGGGAGGGGAAGGGAGGGTATAGCAAGGAGAGGGCATAGGAGGGTTAAAGCAAGGGAGGGCATGGGAGGGTGTAGCAAGGGAGGGTGAAGGGAGGGTATAGCAAGGGAGGGCCATGTGGAGGGTATAGCACGAGTAGGGAAGGGGAGGGTATAGCAAGGATGGTGCATGGGCGGGTATAGCGAGAGGGAAGGGAGGTATAGCAAGGGAGGATGAAGGGAGACGTATAGCATGGTGGTGGGAATGGGGAGCGGGATAGCAAGGGAGGGAAGGGAGGGTATAGCAAGGGAGGGGAAGGGAGGTATAGCAAGGGGAGGGTAAAGGAGGGGTATAGCAAGGAAGGGGAAGGAGGGAAGCAAGGGAGGGAAGGAGGGTCTATAGCAAGGAAGGGGCAAGGGAGGGTATAGCAAGGGAGGGGAAGGGAGGGTATAGCAAGGGAGGGGAAGGGAGGGTATAGCAAGGAAGGGGAAGGGAGGGTATAGCAAGGGAGGGGAAGGGAGGGTATAGCAAGGAAGGGGAAGGGAGGGTATAGCAAGGGAGGGGAAGGGAGGGTATAGCAAGAAGGGAAGGGAGGTATAGCAAGGAGGGGAAGGGAAGG
This sequence comes from Chionoecetes opilio, assembly GCA_016584305.1. Taxonomy (NCBI): domain Eukaryota; kingdom Metazoa; phylum Arthropoda; class Malacostraca; order Decapoda; family Majidae; genus Chionoecetes; species Chionoecetes opilio. The sequence continues at coordinate 77,916 of JACEEZ010008526.1, read as the reverse complement.
ATAGCAAAGGAAGGGGAAGGGCAGGGATATAGCAAGGGGAGATGGGCATGAGGAGGGAGGGGATATTGAAGAGTATAGCAAGGGAAGGCATGGTTGGGATACGCTCCTTTGTGACAAGGGTATTGATTTGGGCTCAGGCATGTATGTATGTATGTATGAAAGTATGTATGTATGTATGTATGTATATATGTATGTAGGTATGTAGGTATGTACGATCAAAACCATGGGATCATGGACGACTCAGTGCTTCGACGTAAAACGAAGCCACAGTGATTACCCACACACACACACACACACACACAGTCACACGCACACACACACACACACATACATACATACACACACACACAGTCACACACATAGTCACACACACACATACACACAGTCACACGCACACACACACACACACATACCACACACACACAAGGGGTACTCCGTGTGTAGGGGAAGCACGCTCGTTTCACAAACCGGAGAAGTCCGGGTCTCGATCCCGGGCGGGAGCGGAAAGAGATGGGGCTGCTTTTTCTTTAAAACCCAAGCTATGTCCAACCAGCAGTGAATGGGTACTGGGTGTCAGCCGGGGTTGTGTACCTGCTCTCCGGGGTGCTGGCTTCCCCAACACTAACCACTAAGGATGAATGATAAAAATGTTGATATGGAGACGGGGCCATACGAGTATTGCTCTGGCCCTGTAAAATACAACAACAACTAGATGAATACACACACAGTCACACACACACACACAGTCACACACACACATACACACACACACACACACACACACACATATACATAGGAAGGGGACATGACGCTCTCCCCTCCCCCCCCCCTCTCTCTCTGTCTCTCTCTAACAAACTATATCAATTTTCCCACGTAACAAGCCGTAGATACAGTTATAAGGAACTTTACATTATGCTGTCCTACATACAAAGTCGAGAGCATCCTCATATTTCGCTCACACAGATAGATAGATAGATAGATAGATAGTTATATTGACCACAGTATGCAGGTATAAATATTGATATTACATAATTCCTAAATACTAACTTAAACCTAATAATCATTAAACATAATTCCTAAATACTAATTTAAACATAATCATTAAACTATCAACTAATTATAACTGTAGTCCACACACACACACACACACACACACACACACACACACACACACACACACACACACAATAATAAGAAAGACAAATTTTCTAGGTTTATCATGATTGAAGACTTCCATTTATCACCAGATTACATTTTTAATGATGTCGTGATTAGGGTCATTAGAGGCGAGACAGATCACTCAGGATATTTTGTTCTGGCGTTATATCGAATCAGCTGTTAGACGGACGGACTATCGCAGAGGGGACGGAACGCTTGATTACTCGTGTCCTCTCAGCGCCGCGAACCCCTTAACTCTGATGACACAGCTTTGACGATGCTCCAACCATCCAACCACGTCAAAATATCCCTTGCCTCGTACTCCTCATCTTTCTCCTTCCTTTTTTCATCTTCTCATCCTACTACTACTATCTCTTCCCTTAGTTCCTGCATTTGTTTTCATTTGTTCTCTCTCCTTAATCCTCCTCCTCCTCCTAATCTCCGCTTCCTTCCCTCTTTCTAATCCTTCATCTCCTCCTCCTCGTCCCTCTAATCTCTTTTAATCCATTCCTCCTTGCCATATATCTGCCATTACATCCCCATACATACATTGCATACATGCTTACATACATCCTCATACATACATACACGGTAACAAGAGTAAACAATAGACAATACACGTGAAACATTTTACCGTGATGGCGTAACGTCTGAAAATAAACACTCGTACTTATGATACCTGCATTAAACAACACACTTTTTTAGAACATCCAGTGAAATGAATGAGTACTTAAAGTAATCGTCCAGACCCAATTTTTTTTTGCCTAATTATGTTGAATTATGTTATATTCAAAACACCTAATCCACCAAAAATAATTGATTTCCAGGCCTTATTTCCGTAAAAACACGACTTTTGTAAAAAGCGCGCGAAAAAAATGTTCTTCCCTCCTACGCATGTTATTGATGACGTCAGAAAAGGGACGCTCCAATGTAAACAACACTCGTCTGCCTCTGTGAGACCGGTCGGCAAATGTTATGATGAGCGATTGTACTTCGGTGTCAGACAGTGAATCTGTCGCTGTGATAGATCTAGAGTACGATGCTAAAATCTGAGACCGAAGTAAATGACGCTGCTCGCGTATATGAGGAAAACGAACCAGATTGTGATGGGAGCCCAACCCTATATGTTTGAGCCAGAGTACGAGGTGGATGAACAGGTGTTAGCGGAGCCTGCTGAGGTTCAACACTACTACACACACAAACACTTTTACACACACACACAAACACTACTATACACACACAAACACTACTACACACACACAAACACTACTACACACACACACAAACACTACTACACACACACACACACACACACAAACACTACTACACACAACAAAAAAAAAAACACTACTACACACACACACACAAACACTACTACACACACACACACACACACACACAAACACTACTACACACAGACAAAAAAAAAAAAACACTACTACACACACACACACAAACACTACTACACACACACAACACTACTACACACACACACAACACACACAAACACACACACACACACTACTACGCACACACACACACACACACACACACACACACACACACACACACACACACACACACACACACACACAACACACACACACACACCACACAACACAACACACACACACACACACAACACACACACACACACACTCACAACACAAACACACACACACACACCACAAACATTTCTACACACACACACACTCACAACAACACTACACACACACACACACACCACAAAAACACTACTACCACACACACAACACAACACACAAACAACACACTACACACACACAAACACACACACACACAAACACTACTACACACACACACAACACACACACACACACAACACTACTACACACACACACAACACTACCACACACAAACACACACACACACACAAACACTACACACACACAACACTACACACACACACACAACACAAACACACTACCACACACACTACACACACACAAACACTACTACACACACACAAACACTACTACCCCACACACACAACACTACTACACACACACACACACACACCTACACACACACACACACACAAACACTACTACACACACACAAACACACTACACACACACACACACACACACACACACCCAAACACACACACACACAACACACTACAACACACACAAACACACACACACACACAAAACCCACACACACACACACAAACACTACTACACACACACACCACACAAAACTACTACACACACACACACAGCAGCGCGGGAAGAGGGCCTCCTTTGCTACGTCACCGAGCCGGGCGCATCGTCTGCAGTTGCCATGAGCGTTCGAAGCTCGGGAATTTACGATTTTTATGCGGATTATTCAAAAACGGCTGACTGGATGCAAGAAGTGCACACCATATGTGATACACTCGATAATGGCTATACTCTACATCAAATCAGGAATGATGAAAGTCTGGACGATTACTTTAACCCCTTCACGCTCAGATCTTTCCTGTGCTATATGAAATTGTTTGTTGTTGAGCTATAAAATATAGAAAATTCACTTAATAAACTAAATTAGCTAGTGGACAAGGATACTAAACAAGTCATAGCTATAAAACATTGCTGATATTCACTAAAAATCATCTAATGGTGGTCAAATTATAATGAAAATTGCGTTCTGGGCCTTAAGGGGTTAAAATATACACTCGTACTTATGATACCTGCATTAAACAACACACTATTTTAGAGCATCGAGTGAAATGAATGAGTACTTAATAATAACGCGCACACACTTACATCCACTCACTCACTCACCCACCCCCATACACTCACTCACTCGTACTGTCAACCAGTCACTCACTCACTCCCCACCACACACAACACACACACACACACACACACACACACACACACACATAAGTACAGACTAGGCTACTTACTGTATAATGTTGGAGTCAAGATATATTATTCACACTAGTAATGTTCTACAAATTATATTCTTGGAGCGCGGCACCTCTTGCTCTGGCGAAAGTGATCACTAATGACTCGTGCTACATATGCGGGAGGGTAACAACTGGTGATCACTATAATAGTCCAGCGGGTGTGTACAAGAGTAGAGACTATACAACACCTTCTTCGCCTCCTACGTACAGTTCCTCGTTGGGTGGGTGGGTGGGTGGTGACTATGATAGATTATATGTACCATTACCTCATCACCACCACTCACCACCTTCACTCATCACTCACCACCTCCACTCACCACCACTCATTCACCACTCACCACCACCACTCACTCATCATCACCACCACTCACCACCACTTAACTTAAAAACTGTCATTCGATGGATCTGTCAGCAATGACTATATATACATGATAGGAAAGCTATAATATACATTTAATCCTCACTGGAACCTCAGAAGTTACCCATATTGCTGGGTAACGAATGTAGGTGTCGTTGGCGACGATCAAAGAGCGTCTTCTGCATGTAAACAAAATACAAGTTAAAGAAATTGTTTCGTCAAGGGCTCAGTGTTCCCCAAGGGATCCTAGCAGCCCTAAAACAAGAACAAGAAGTTTCGTCATGAGCCCTCCCAAACTCCTCACGTGCTGTGATGTCCCACTCTAGCCCCTCACGTGCTGTGATGTCCCACTCTAACCCCTCACGTGCTGTGATGTCCCTCTCTAACCCCTCACGTGCTGTGATGTCCCACTCTAACCCCGCACGTGCTGTGATGTCCCTCTCTAACCCCTCACGTGCTGTGATGTCCCTCTCTAACCCCTCACGTGCTGTGATGTCCCTCTCTAACCCCTCACGTGCTGTTGTGCTGTGATGTCCCACTCTAACCCCGCACGTGCTGTGATGTCCCACTCTAACCCCGCACGTGCTGTGATGTCCCTCTCTAACCCCTCACGTGCTGTGATGTCCCCTCTAACCCTCACGTGCTGTGATGTCCCACTCTAACCCCTCACGTGCTGTGATGTCCCTCTCTAACCCCTCACGTGCTGTGATGTCCCACTCTAACCCTCACGTGCTGTGATGTCCCTCTCTAAACCCCTCACGTGCTGTGATGTCCCACTCTAACCCCGACGTGATGTGATGTCCTCTCTAACCCCTCACGTGCTGTGATTCCCTCTCTAAACCCTCACGTGCTGTGATGTCCCTCTCTAACCCGCACGTGCTGTGATGTCCCACTCTAACCCCTCACGTGCTGTGATGTCCCACTCTAACCCTCACGTGCTGTGATGTCCCACTCTAACCCCGCACGTGCTGTGATGTCCCACTCTAACCCTCACGTGCTGTGATGTCCCCTCTAACCCGCACGTGCTGTGATGTCCCACTCTAACCCCTCACGTGCTGTGATGTCCCTCTCTAACCCCGCACGTGCTGTGATGTCCCACTCTAACCCCGCACGTGCTGTGATGTCCCACTCTAACCCCTCACGTGCTGTGATGTCCCTCTCTAACCCGCACGTGCTGTGATGTCCCACTCTAACCCCGCACGTGCTGTGATGTCCCACTCTAACCCCTCACGTGCTGTGATGTCCCTCTCTAACCCCGCACGTGCTGTGTATGTCCACTCTACCCCGCACGTGCTGTGATGTCCCACTCTAACCCCGCACGTGCTGTGATGTCCCAACATCTAACCCCTCACGTGCTGTGATGTCCCACTCTAACCCCTCACGTGCTGTGATGTCCCCTCTAACCCCGCACGTGATGTGATGTCCCTCTCTAAACCCTCACGTGCTGTGATGTCCCTCTCTAACCCCGCACGTGCTGTGATGTCCCACTCTAACCCCTCACGTGCTGTGATGTCCCTCTCTAAACCCCTCACGTGCTGTGATGTCCACTCTAACCCTCACGTGCTGTGATGTCCCTCTCTAACCCCTCACGTGCTGTGATGTCCCCTCTAACCCCGCACGTGATGTGATGTCCCTCTCTAACCCCTCACGTGCTGTGATGTCCCCTTCTAACCCCTCACGTGCTGTGATGTCCCACTCTAACCCCTCACGTGCTGTGATGTCCCACTCTAACCCCGCACGTGATGTGATGTCCCTCTCTAACCCCGCACGTGCTGTGATGTCCCATCTAACCCTCACGTGCTGTGATGTCCCACTCTAACCCCTGCACGTGCTGTGATGTCCCTCTCTAAACCCTCACGTGCTGTGATGTCCCTCTCTAACCCCTCACGTGCTGTGATTGTCCCACTCTAACCCCGCACGTGCTGTGATGTCCCACTCTAACCCCTCACGTGCTGTGATGTCCCACTCTAACCCCTCACGTGCTGTGATGTCCCTCTCTAACCCCTCACGTGCTGTGATGTCCCTCCTAACCCCTCACGTGCTGTGATGTCCCACTCTAACCCTCACGTGCTGTGATGTCCCTCTCTAACCCCGCACGTGCTGTGATGTCCCTCTCTAACCCCTCACGTGCTGTGATGTCCCACTCTAACCCCGCACGTGCTGTGATGTCCCACTCTAACCCTCACGTGCTGTGTGATGTCCCTCTCTAACCCCTACGTGATGTGATGTCCCACTCTAACCCCTCACGTGCTGTGATGTCCCTCTAACCCTCACGTGCTGTGATGTCCCACTCTAACCCCGCACGTGATGTGATGTCCTCTCTAACCCCCACGTGCTGTGATGTCCCCTCTAACCCTCACGTGCTGTGATGTCCCACTCTAACCCTCACGTGCTGTGATGTCCCTCTAAACCTCACGTGCTGTGATGTCCCACTCTAACCCCTCACGTGCTGTGATGTCCCTCTCTAACCCCTCACGTGCTGTGATGTCCCATCTAACCCCGCACGTGCTGTGATGTCCCACTCTAACCCCTCACGTGCTGTGATGTCCCTCTCTAACCCCGCACGTGCTGTGATGTCCTACTCTAACCCCTCACGTGCTGTGATGTCCCACTCTAACCCCACGTGCTGTGATGTCCCTCTCTAACCCCTCACGTGCTGTGATGTCCCACTCTAACCCCTCACGTGCTGTGATGTCCCACTCTAACCCTCACGTGCATGTGATGTCCTCTCTAACCCCTCACGTGCTGTGATGTCCCTCTCTAACCCCTCACGTGCTGTGATGTCCCTCTCTAAACCCCGCACGTGCTGTGATGTCCCTCTCTAACCCTCACGTGCTGTGATGTCCCTCTCTAACCCCTCACGTGCTGTGATGTCCCTCTCTAACCCCTCACGTGCTGTGATGTCCCACTCTAACCCTCACGTGCTGTGATGTCCCTCTCTAACCCCTCACGTGCTGTGATGTCCCACTCTAAACCCCTCACGTGCTGTGATGTCCCTCTCTAACCCCTCACGTGCTGTGATGTCCCACTCTAACCCCGCACGTGCTGTGATGTCCCTCTCTAACCCCTCACGTGCTGTGATGTCCCACTCTAACCCCTCACGTGCTGTGATGTCCCACTCTAACCCCTCACGTGCTGTGATGTCCCACTCTAACCCCTCACGTGCTGTGATGTCCCACTCTAACCCCGCACGTGCTGTGATGTCCCACTCTAACCCGCACGTGCTGTGATGTCCCTCTCTAACCCCTCACGTGCTGTGATGTCCCACTCTAACCCCGCACGTGCTGTGATGTCCCACTCTAACCCTCACGTGCTGTGAGTCCCTCTCTAACCCCTCACGTGCTGTGAGTCCACTCTAACCCCGCACGTGCTGTGATGTCCCACTCTAACCCTCACGTGCTGTGATGTCCCACTCTAACCCCTCACGTGCTGTGATGTCCCTCTCTAACCCCGCACGTGCTGTGATGTCCCACTCTAAACCCCTCACGTGCTGTGATGTCCCACTCTAACCCCTCACGTGCTGTGATGTCCCTCTCTAACCCCGCACGTGCTGTGATGTCCCTCTCTAAACCCTCACGTGCTGTGATGTCCCTCTCTAACCCCTCACGTGCTGTGATGTCCCTCTCTAACCCCTCACGTGCTGTGATGTCCCACTCTAACCCTCCACGTGCTGTGATGTCCCACTCTAAACCCCGCACGTGCTGTGATGTCCCACTCTAACCCCGCACGTGCTGTGATGTCCCTCTCTAACCCCTCACGTGCTGTGATGTCCCTCTCTAACCCTCACGTGCTGTGATGTCCCTCTCTAACCCCTCACGTGCTGTGATGTCCCTCTCTAACCCGCACGTGCTGTGATGTCCCTCTCTAACCCTCACGTGCTGTGATGTCCCTCTCTAACCCCTCACGTGCTGTGATGTCCCTCTCTAACCCCTCACGTGCTGTGATGTCCCACTCTAACCCCTCACGTGCTGTGATGTCCCACTCTAACCCCGCACGTGCTGTGATGTCCCACTCTAACCCCTCACGTGCTGTGATGTCCCACTCTAACCCCTCACGTGCTGTGATGTCCCTCTCTAACCCCTCACGTGCTGTGGTCCCTCTCTAACCCCTCACGTGATGTGATGTCCCACTCTAACCCCTCACGTGCTGTGATGTCCCTCTCTAACCCCGCACGTGATGTGATGTCCCTCTCTAACCCTCACGTGCTGTGATGTCCCTCTCTAACCCCTCACGTGCTGTGATGTCCCACTCTAACCCTCACGTGCTGTGATGTCCCTCTCTAACCCCGCACGTGATGTGATGTCCCTCTCTAACCCCTCACGTGCTGTGATGTCCCACTCTAACCCCTCACGTGCTGTGATGTCCCTCTCTAACCCCGCACGTGATGTGATGTCCCTCTCTAACCCCTCACGTGCTGTGATGTCCCTCTCTAACCCCTCACGTGCTGTGATGTCCCACTCTAACCCCGCACGTGATGTGATGTCCCTCTCTAACCCCTCACGTGCTGTGATGTCCCTCTCTAACCCCGCACGTGCTGTGATGTCCCTGCATCTGTCATGCAATTTCGTCATTGGAAATCATATTTAGTTACTGCTAATTGAAAATATCTTGTGTTTAGCATGCTGTAAATTGCAATACATTGAATAAAACTGTGCCAATCTTTGTTGGTTTCATTATTTATGTTATATTACATCATTCAGGTATACTTGAAAGAGACAATATATCAGGAGAAAGTAAAGAAATATAATCAATACATGTAAAGGAGCTAAAACATAATCATAACCTTGTTAATAATAATCAACCAATTACAGGATGATTCACGATCAGAACAGGCAACAGTGATTAACAAATATAACATCAGGAGGTGAAAGCCAGTGGCGTCACCAGGAACAAAAAATTGGGGGGGCTATAGCCCCGGGGTGGTGATGGGCTATCCAGCTGGGGGGTCGGGGGGTAATTTTGAAAATTAATCAGTTCCAGGGTAATTTTGTGGCCCAAAAAAGGGAAGAAAGTGGAATTAAGCTTTAATTACATGACACATAAATTAATAGAGTTATACCATGCATCATACCATATTAACTAAATTTGATCATTTGAAGAACATTTTTATCTCTATATATCTCTATAATAGAATATACTTAGTAATTTCAAGGTTTGTTAGCAAACATATTTCAACATTTAAATGAAACATCAAACCAATTTTTCTATAAGTGTGAAAAATAAGGTTTTGCTCTGGCATGGAAAATTGGATAAATATTCCTTTTTATTGTTTTTGGGTAGCAGGCTACTAGCAGCAATTTTGGGGGGGCTGAGTCCTTGACTTGGGGGGGCTAAGTCCCCCTTAGCCCCCCCACGGTGACGCCACTGGTGAAAGCACATGCATAATGCTGTCAAGTGGTAAATGATGGCCAAATATCAGTTACATATCCAATGCGTAGTTTATTGTGGGATTAATAGAAGCCTTTACTCCCATTATTGACCACATGTACTAGGAAAAATATGTTAGGAAAGGTAAGCATTGGTAATAAATAACATCAGGATGAGCGAAACAATGTAGCTTGAACTGGCATGAGCGGGTACTTAAGATTTACAATAGATACCCATTAAAAAGATTTACAACAGATACCCATTAAAAGTCCCCTGTGTGAAATATAGTTATGCGCTACGACTATAGAGGGCGTGAGAGGCGACCAGGTGCCAACACGTATTTTGGTCACCCAGTTTTCTATTGGTCGCAGAGTCACTTTCCTATCATGTGTATATAGTCATTGTCTGTCAGTGTGCAAGGTTGACACATTTGCACAGACGACGAGACAAGGAAATATTCTTGGCTCTAGTAAGGCTGCGAGGCTGCATTAAAAGATCCAATACACCCCAGTCAAGAAGGAAATATGGATACTTACTCATGATACTGGCCGTAGTGTTGAAGGAATGAATAATAATGCAATAATTATTATGAAATCAGTTTTCGTATCTTGAGGTATCTGGTAGGCTGGTGAAAATAATATCGGTTTTTCGTGATAGTTATGTTACAATAGGGTTACAACAAGGCCTAATGACTAAACAAACATTAATTCTTACCTATGATTCCGGCCGTAGTGTTGAACGAATAATAATAACAACATAATATTACGTAATCTTAAGATATTTGTTAGTAAGGCAAGTGACATCTGGCAACTTTTCCCGCCAAGTTGCGCAAAATTATTACTTTACTAGCCGCAAAGCCGCCCTCCGGGCGGACTTTTTGGCTAGCTCCTGCCGAGGGCTATTGGTGGGCCTTCGGCCCACCACCTGTGTTTGGTGGGCCAAAGGCCCACCAAGCACAGACGCTCCAGATAGCCCCTTCTAGCTTTCCTGAAATCATGATTGTATGTATTAACGCCAACCCATTCACATCACCCCCAACCCATTCACTCTACCATTACCCATCACCCCCCACCCATTCACTCACCTATTACCCATCACCCCCCACCCATTCACTCACCCATTACCCATCACCCTACATCAAGGTTTCCTCAATTCTCGCAACCCACTTTTTTTTTCACAATTCTCGCTAATAGGCTGCTAAAAAAAAGAAAAAAAAAGTGATCGGATCATCTCATAATTGGGCTTAAAACCTTCCCCTGGTCGAGCTTGTTCCAAGAATGTTCCATATGAGGGGATTGGGGCACTGGGGGCGGCACCTATCGCGGACAGACAGACAGACAGACAGACAGACAGACAGACAGACAGACACACACACTTTCGCTTATATTATTACTAGCCGCAAAGCCGCCCTGCGGGCGGCCTTTTTGGCTAGCTCCTGCGGAGGGCTATTGGTGGGCCTTCGGCCCACCACCTGTGTTTGGTGGGCCTTCGGCCCACCAAACACAGACTCTCCAAATAGCCCCTTCTAACTTTCCTGAAATCATGGATGTAGAAATGTATGTATTAACGCCAACCCATTCACATCATAGCCCCTTCTAACTTTCCTGAAAGCAAAGCCGCCCTCCGGGCGGACTTTTTGGCTAGCTCCTGCGGAGGGCTATTGGTGGGCCTTCGGCCCACCACCTGTGTTTGGTGGGCCTTCGGCCCACCAAACACAGACTCTCCAGATAGACCCATTACCCACCACCTCGGCCCACCAAACACAGACTCTCCAGATAGCCCATCTAACTTTCCTGAAATGTATGTATTCCCCCCACCCATTCACTCACCCATTACCCATCACCCCCCACCCATTCACTCACCCATTACCCATCACCCCCCACCCATTCACTCACCCATTACCCATCACCACACACCCATTCACTCACCCATTATCCATCACCACAAACCCATTCACTCACCCATTACCCATCACCCCCCACCTATTCCCTCACCCATCACCCATCACCCCCCACCCATTCACTCACCCATCACCCCACACCCATTACCCATCACCCCACACCCATTACCCATCACCCCACCCATTCACTCACCTATTACCCATCACCCTACATCAAGGTTTCCTCAATTCTCGCAACCCACTTTTTTTTCTTCACAGTTCTCGCTAGTAGGCTACTAAAAAAAGAAAAAGTGATCGGATCATCCTATAAGTGGGCTTAAAACCTTCCCCTGGTCAACCTGATTCCAAAACTGTGACATATGATGGGATTCCGCCACAGGGGGCGGCACCTATCGCGGACAGACAGACAGACAGACAGACAGACACACACACACACACACACACACACACACACACACACACACACACTTTCGCTTATATTATTATAGAAGATTTTACTTACTTCCCCGCGGGATTTGACAAGTGGTAGAGGTGGTCGCTCGTTTCTGTATTATTTTACCCGATTTAAACCACTAATCAGCGTCCCACCTACGCTACACGAACCCTGTGTCGAGTTATAAGTAAGTTACAGCAGACGCAGACGTGAGTAAAAGTAACTGTTCATGTTGGGTAGGAGCTATATGAGTAGTTAGTAACGTCGTGTAAGTGATATTTATTTATCCTCTACTCTCGTGTTCCTATGACTTATTAATCAGAGTTGTGTGTTAAAATAGCTTAGTTAAGGAGTACTAGGGTATGTTGGTGTTATACAATTAATCTGTATTGCCTTTGTTATGTCCGTAAAGGGTTTTTGGATGAGGGTTTAATTATGTGTGCGGTGGGGTTTTGGAGGTAACGCTATGCTTTTACAAAAATTATAAGTTTACGGCTTCCACGTAGATTTTTAAACTTATAGTAATTTATGGATGTGGGAATACAAAAAACAGATTTAGCGTGTTTTTTGCATTTGGGAAAAAATTCCAGGGAATACATGAGAAGCTTTGGTAAGATTTTTTCTCGGAAATTTTTAAGTGAAATGCCGGTGGTTAGCTGGCGAGTCCCCGGGAAAAGGGAGGGGGGGAAATATTTTAAAATTTCCCTTAATGTAGTGAACAGTAAGGGGTATTTAAGTGTTTTCAACTATATAGCTTTACTAGCATTCACATTAGGCATGTTTTGTTTGTGGTATATATGTTTTTATACCACATATTTTGTTATGCTACAACTCGAGTTTTGGTGGTGATGATGGTAGTGTGGTGGTGGTGGTGGTGGTGGTGGAAGGGCTGACAGCCTGAAACTAATATAAGGAAAAAAAAAAAAAAATTTGTTACTGAGTGAAAAGATGGGGGATTTTATGTTTTTTTTATATCTTTAATGATCATTAAAGGGCTGTTTTGTTAGGACATGTACAGCCACTCCCGTCTCGTCTGGAATACCCCTTAAAAACCGGGGTGTAGAAATAGAGGGATGTTGTTAAGCTAACCTATGGTCTTTTAAACTCTGAACCCCTCCCCTGAACTTTTTTTATTCGTAATTATTTTTATAAATTAAATATCAAACCATCGTGCAGGGTAACACAAAAACTTTATGATGATGATTTTTTTTTAGAGGCAAATAAATTATAAAAACCCAGCAACGATACAATATCATACATGAAACCAAATACATACAAAAATATTTGCTACAGCATACATACATATACATAATACTACATACAACAACGCTTTTAAAGTCATAGACACACACATAAAACAAGAATTCCTAGGTTTTTCTTTTAAAATATATGAGTTAGTCTTGCATTTAGGTATAGAAATCAGCTGGGCCCGTATTTATAATTTGGGGTTTCCATAAGCAAAAAAAAGGGCAAAGTTGCCATAAGTCACCAAAAATCTCCATAATGCTGGGCTTTCCCATAAATTCCCCGGCCATAAGCGCTATGGGATGTCCGGAGGCCCCAAAAGGATCCTTATTTTTGACATAACCCGTCGACATGGCAGCAAAACAACTCTTCCGCCACGCCAACCCAGGCATTTTCGTGCCAGAAGAGACTTTCTCGGCTAATTGAATGACGAAAAAATTGTCAAGAGGTATGGTGAACCGGAAAAATTTATGTATTCCTCTCGTGAAGCATTCTCCAAGTAAATAAAAAAACCATACATGACAGGGGGAATGAAATTAAAATAACTTTTTTTTCCTCCCACTGGAAAGATCAGTAGGCACTGAGCGGCGCTGCTGCTGATGAATGGAGCAGGGGATGAAGGGAAAATACTTGCCCAAGGCCGCCCAGGTAATACTCTCCGTTACCCAAATTCTTGGAGAAACAACCGAAATTCTCGCCGAGGGAAAATTTTGACGACAGTTCCACTTCACTAATAGAAAAAAAGGATGAAAAAAGAATTTTCATTTTTTTTTGAAAAACATTTTTGAAGGCATTTTTTTTTGAATTTTTAGTATTGATATGTTTATAATAAATTTTGCTTTGTTTTAGCAAAATGACGTTAAAGTTTTTTTTTACCTACGCATATACTACCTTCTGGGGGGGTATCTTTTCAGCTTCGCCGTAGTGGAAACTACTTCGGAAAAAAAAATGTAATACTTGGAAACAAGGTAAATTTTTTTTAAAAACCCGAAATTCCCCACACGGGGTGTGCTTTTTGGTTACTTTTTAAAGGTTCTAAGAAAATCTCAATGAGTTTCGCGCAAAACATTACTTTTGGAGATATCAATGTTTTTTTTAAGAAGCTATATGACTTAAAAAGAAATTACCAAAAACCCCCCTTTAGATTCATAAATTAAATCCACCTTTAATTAATAACCTAACCTAACTCCCTTTTAATTTTCTAACTAAAGCCAAAAACTATTTTAAAGTCTCCGCGGCAAGGGAAAAAAGCAAGGCGTGCGGTCACAAAGGAAAAAAGTGAAAACGCACGTAAAACATTGTTTTTCTACTCCTAAAATAACGGTTTATTTTAGGTTTGCCCCCACTCCCCCCTCTCCCCCAAACCCCGTGTGGGGGCCTTGGGGGGAAGCGGGATATTTAGCGGGATATATGTGGTGCAAAACCCCATTTATTGGGGTTAGGTAGTGGCGTAAAATCCCTAGATCTAGGGGAAAATTAACTGGATATTTCAGGTCAAGAAAAACTGTGGACCTACTGCGATCCCCACAAACAGAATGACCTTGGGGTATCGAGTCCACCCCCACCCCCCCCACCCCTACTAAAAAAGTAAATAAACAAATTAGGTTTTCCGGGGGTTCGGGGGCCCCATTAGGGTTTGTTTGTTATCGGTGATTATCGCTAAGTTAGGTGCTTATTTGGGGGGGGAGGGGGGGAGAGCCCCCCCCTAGGGGTTAGGTTTTAATTTGCTTAGGTTAGGTTAATTACGAGGGGGGCTTAATCTCGGGGCTTTTAAGGTTAGGGGAAAAATTTCCTATATCTGGGAAAAATTTCCCAGTTTCGGTAAATTTTGACTACTACACAACTCCAAAAATACGTGTTTTCGACGCATTATTTAGTCCCCACCCTCAAACCCCGCCTTCCCACAGGTCCCCAAGCTTGTTTGGGGCAAGGGGGAGAGTATGGGCAAACGCTAGAAATGTATCAAATAACATCATATGGAAATACTTTGGAACTCATCCTTCCGGCTTTGACAGAAATGAACTACCGCACTGTATTGTATGCTTATTGTACTTCACATCTGTAAAGGTTCCAGCGTGCGCTCGGCCTTGGTTAACCCACACGGCCGCTATGAAATATGAGGTACCTCAAAAAATTCTAAGTCCAGTCAAATCCACTCCCGAGCGCTTCCTAGCTAGACTGAGCCCTAGTACACCCTTGACTACAGCTAGATAAGTAGTCCCTGTGTAAGGAACACGTAGTTTGCATGAATTATTGCATATATGGATATGAAATGCTCTAAATTCGTACCACATCAACCTTTCTGATATATTTAAGCATATATATTGCATAATAATCATATAGGGAAATATATTGGTTACTAATAAATACTCAGCGAGTATTTAGTAGTGAAGAGTGACGAGTGACGTCACGTATGGCGGAGGGTTCAACTGTTCATCTCGGTTCACTTCACTCACTGGCGGTCACGGGCACAGAAGGTTGTGGTGATGGTGACTTGTAGCTACGTACTGCTATTTTATTAGGAGTGTAATAACGAGAAACCAAAGGACTTTGTGTGTGCGCCACAAACTCATTTTGTAAACGAAAGGTTATTGCACTTGATAAACCTGCCACATTGGACTTTAATAGAAAATCAGTAGAAAATAGTTGTTGTCGATAGCTACCACTTAATACGTAGTTATACAAATCACCCCATCCCGTAGCCTTTATAACATCGGTACCCGCCATTTGCCAGCCGTCACGGTGTGTCTCAACTTTAAAGGTAAGTTGAAAGGACTATTTTTTTTTTTTTTTTTTTTTTTTTTTTTTTTTTTTTACATCACAGGGAACTGGCCAAGGGCACAACAAAAATGGGTAACACAAAGCCCGCTTCTTTACCTAAGCTCGTATATATTTACTCATATATACAGTGTTTAATGATGTGATTATGATGCTAGGGTACATTGAGGCCTTAAATGTAGGGTGATCATTTCTCTGGGGATTTTCCTTAGATGGCTAGCGATCCTTCCCCAGATTGCAAGACATTTTTTTTCTTTTCTTTTTATTTTTATTCCCTTTATTTTCTCAAGTCGTATCACAACTAAGGTTAGGTTAGCAACTTGTAGGGGGTTATAGTAAGGTTATGTTTGTTACTTTTAGGGGGTTATAGTTAGGTTAGGTTAGTTACTTTAAAGGGGTTATAGTGAGGTTAAGTTAGTAACTTTTAGAGGGTTATAGTGAAGTTAAGTTAGTAACTTTTAGGGGGTTATAGTGGTATCCGTTGATTCGGGCTGCCAGTTGAGACAGGCCGCCTATAGTAGCATGCATACGCAGCAGACAGTATAATTTGTGGTTAAGGTTAGGTTAGGTATACTTTGTGGTTAAGGTTAGGTTAGGTTCGGTTAGGTATACTTTGTGGTTAGGGTTAGGTTAGGTTAGGTTAGGTATACTTTGTGGTTAAGGTTAGGTTAGGTTAGGTTAGGTATACTTTGTGGTTAAGGTTAGGTTAGGTTCGGTTAGGTATACTTTGTGGTTAGGGTTAGATTAGGTTAGGTTAGGTATACTTTGTGGTTAAGGTTAGGTTAGGTTAGGTTAGGTATACTTTGTGGTTAAGGTTAGGTTAGGTTAGGTTAGGTATACTTTGTGGTTAAGGTTAGGTTAGGTTCGGTTAGGTATACTTTGTGGTTAGGGTTAGATTAGGTTAGGTTAGGTATACTTTGTGGTTAAGGCTAGGTTAGGTTATGTATACTTTGTGGTTAAGGTTAGGTTAGGTTAGGTTAGGTATACTTTGTGGTTAAGGTTAGGTTAGGTTAGGTTAGGTATACTTTGTGGTTAAGGTTAGGTTAGGTTAGGTTAGGTATACTTTGTGGTTAAGGTTAGGTTAGGTTAGGTTAGGTATACTTTGTGGTTAAGGTTAGGTTAGGTATACTTTGTGGTTAAGGTTAGGTTAGGTATACTTTGTGGTTAAGGTTAAGGTTAGGTTAGGTTAGGTTAGGTATACTTTGTGGTTAAGGTTAGGTTAGGTTAGGTTACGTTAGGTTAGGTTAGGTATACTTTGTGGTTAAGGTTAAGGTTAGGTATACTTTGTGATTAAGGTTAGGTTAGGGTAGGCATACCTTATGGTTAAGGTTAGGTTAGGTTAGGTTAGGTATACTTTGTGGTTAAGGTTAAGGCTAGGTTAGGTTAGGTTAGGTTAGGTATACTTTGTGGTTAAGGTTAGGTTAGGTTAGATATACTTTGTGGTTAAGGTTAGGTTAGGTATACTTTGTGGTTAAGGTTAGGTTAGGTATACTTTGTGGTTAAGGTTAGGTTAGGTTTCATTAAAACCTATATGGTTATACATAAATGCATGCTTGGTATGCATTTAATATAGGCGGCCTGATTCAACTGGTGGCCCGAATCAACTGTATTCGTTATAGTGAGGTTAGGTTAGTAACTTTTAGGGGGTTATAGTGAGGTTAGATTAGCAACCCTTAGGGGGTCCATGGGGGGCGCAGCCCCTTCTGGCTAGAAAGGTTAGGTTTTTCTTTGACCTCCTATGACCAGCAAGCATGGTGGCCTTATGGAAAACTTGGGTTTTTGGGTAGGGAAGGCAGACATGACTCATTTATTGCTCTCCCAAAATTGTCCATATCTATACATATATCAATTAAGGAAAATTCCCTAGCAATGGGTATCTAGGGAAATCCCTAAATTAGGGAACTCCCTAGATTTTTACATATAGTGACTTTGATGATTTTTTTCGGAGCCATGAATCACTTATATTTGCTTCCCCCACCCAAAAACCCAGTATTCCCGCCAGTTCCCCAGGCTTGTTGGCATAGGGGGGAAGGGGAAAAGAAAATAGGGGTAGGGGGTCATAGGGGGAAGAAAAAAAGATAGGGGTGAAGGACTTAGGGGTGAAGGACTTCTTCCAAAGTTTTACCGCAGTATATCTACCTAGCTACGTATACTGCCGTGTCTGTCTGGTCATCACTCCCTCCCTGGCTTTTGCCCCTTTCTCCTTCTTTACTACGTGGTTTACCTGTTGTGTTTCCTTCCGTCACCCTTCTACCATTACTTTTGGAGATATAACATGTTATTTATAGGGAGTAAGGGAGGAGAAAGACAAGTGTTTACATCATTCCCGCGTAAAACTTTTTTAAGGGATTTTATTATTATTATTATTATTTTTTTTTTTTTTTTTTTTTTTTTTTTTTACATCACAAGGAACTGGCCAAGGGCACAGCAAAAATGACTAACACAAAGCCCGCTTAGTTGCCAGTCCCTATAAAGAAGACGGTAAGAGAATAAAATAAAAAAGAGGGGTGAGCCAGTTTAGTTCATATTTACAGGTATATATGAATTAATCCTTTAAAATAGCTTTATTTTCAGTTCGTAAGGTTCTCACATAATTTATTGCTCATATTTTAATGATTTCAAACATTATTTCATGATCTAAGAGACATGTTAGGGTAATGTAATTGCTACGTTAGCGGGAAGTTATGTCAGCAGGAACTGCTAGACCCATAGCATATAGCGGAGATCTTATGGGCAACTTTATGTTATGTCGAACCTTATGGGAATCCCACAGCCTTATTATAAATACCGGGCCAGGTTTACTATATATATTTGCGCCGGTTATATTTGATATTTTCTAATTAACACTACTGCTACCATTACTACTATGAATACATACTCGTGTGTCCTACTACAACTATACCACTACTATACCACTTCTACACCACTTCTACATCTATTGCTGCTACTATTACTTCTTCTAATACTTATGCTTACTATAGTTACGTGTGTACGGAGTGAAAGGAATTCTTTTCTTTTCTTTATTTCAGTTGGCGAAGAAATGGCTGGCAACAGATCATTGATTTTAGTGCGTTGTTCTATTGGCGGAAAGATCCTCGTTTGATGTAAGTGTTAAGAGTCATTGTTACCTTAGTGTTGTCTTATTATTATTGTTATTATTATTATTATTTATTATTATTATTGTTGTTGGAATCATCGCCCATCAACTGATGGATGACAACAACTGTTAACATTATAAAGTTAATTAACGTGAACTCACCTTGCTATTAACCCATAGTCTACCTAATCTGCACCGATACCCTATTTAGACGCTAATTAAGGTACACTCAGCAGTGCCAGATGGGTTGAAATGTGTTAAGGCTGGATCTGTAGCTTTGGGGAAGTATTGGAGGTCGAGGTACACAGAATCGCAACACAGGCTGGCAGAGGAACTGTGATGGCGTGGTGACTGGGCTGACTGGTGCACGTAATGGCCGCGATTGTGGTCGGCCGACGGAGCCTTTCACAGCTGACGCGATATTATTAAGGTGTGTTTTACACCTTGTCCTTTTCTTAATCGATTGATCGGTTAAAATTTACTCATATTAATATGAGGTTGACTACACCTTAGTGTATAATCAAAAGCTCACTACGACTTCATATGGTAGTGGCTGATTCGTGACTAAATTCCCTTCACTGAAAATTCACAGCTGGGGGAGCCTCCACGTAGGATGTTCCAATAATATTCCTATACGTGGAAATTTCCTGACAATTCTTAGATTATGTTAATCCTTTGATTAATTGTGGTATTATAGATGAATACCACCAAAATTATATTACTATATCTAAATACATCTTAATTTATACCCAAATCTATAATAATATATACATAGGTGGAATTTGTGTTCGTATCCCGCGTCGGCGCCAAATTCCACCATTTAAATTAATACCTTACTCAAAATTAGAGCGGTTTTAGTGGATAATTTCCACAATTCTTATTATTTATTTCCAGGAACTACCACGTGTAGGTCTCCCAGCCTCTTGTAGATTCCTTATGTTCTTATGTTCTTTATATTTCTATTCTCTCTCTCTCTCTCTCTCTCTCTCTCTCTCTCTCTCTCTCTCTCTCTCTCTCTCTCTCTCTCTCTCTCTCTCTCTCTCTCTCTCTCTCTCTCTCTCTCTCTCTCTCTCTCTCTCTCTCTCTCTCTCTCATATCCTATTGTATAAATGAGCTAAGTATATATATATATATATATATATATATATATATATATATATATATATATATATATATATATATATATATATATATATATATATATATATATATATATATATATATATATATATATATATATATATATATATATATGTACTTATATCGGTTTTCATTTTTTGTATATTGATAATTCATATTGGCATGAATATTTTGCCTAAGAATGTGGAGAAGCATGTTTTTGGTGAGGTGGTGGTGGTGGTGTATCAGAATCAGAATCATAAAGAGAAAAGCAGGAGATGGGGAAGTGGGGACAGGGAGAAGAATAGATGGGTGAGAGAAAGGAGGCTAGTAAGAGAAAAAGTCTCCGGGGCTTGACCCAGGTGCTGTATGTGTTTGTATGTTGTTGTTGTGAGTCGATCGCGACACGCTTTCCCATCTCGCACGAGCAAACAGAAACCACTCTGGGGCGGCTTGGCAGGACATGGGCCTCGGAAGATGGTGCCCCGGACACACCCAAGACAACCCCGCGCCCACCCCCGCCGCCCACCAGTTCTTCAGTTTTGGTTTTTGTTTTGATGATCTTGTTCTTCTCTTTTCTTTCTTCAGGCTTGACTTGTTTTCTTCTTTTCTTCGTTCTTCTTTCTTCTTCTCTTCTTTCTTCTTATCTTGTTTTTGTTGTATGTTGCTTGTCTTGGTTTTGATTTGTTTTGCTTTTTCTGTCACTGCCATGTACGCGCGCACACCCCCAAACGCCACGGCACCCCGCATGGGCGGCTGGCGTCATTCTCCACCTCATCTCCCGCGTCCAACATATACCAACAGGAGGAAGGAAAATGTGAAAAATTTAGTGAAAGAAGTCTGAGATTAAAAGTGTTTTTTTTGTTTTGTTTTATTTTTATCAGAGATTGGACAGGGGAAGAAGGACTCCGTAGAGCGGAGGGACCTACAGTTTTTCGTGGGATCCGAACCACGGATAGAGAGGGGAAGGCGAGCGGAACGGAGTGGATTGTAAGAGTATAAAGTTTTGTAGCAGCGTAAAAGGGTAAGATTACCTCCGTATAGCAGAGGGGTCATTGGATTTAATGTGGCCTCGTCCGAACTACGGTAGGATAGTAGCAGTGAGTTAGAGGAGGGGGAGGGGGGGGAAGTGGAACGGAGTGGATTGTAGGAGTAAAAAGTTTTGTAGCAGCATAAAAGGGGGAACAGAATACCTTCGTAAAGCGAAGGGGTCATTGGAATTTATGTGGCCTCGTCCGAACCACGGAAGGATAGTGAGAGTAGCTGAGAAGGACAATGAGGAGAATTACGACCGAATTGCATCCCCACCGACCGACAAAAGTTTACAACCCGACGGACGATCCGAAAGACAACCAGTCTTCATCCCCGCTGTGTGTGGTGGTGTAACCAGGTCTGCTCCCCCGGGGGTGTGGAGGCCGTCGGTGATGACGCAAGGGTCCGGGTCTCGAACTTTAACAAGTTTGCCTTGCGCCGCCATCAGTCTTGGCTTTCCTGTGAGACTCGCACGGAGGGAGGACAGATGGTTGGAGAGTGTGGTTAGGGGGGGGGATCCTTGCGGAAGACGGGCCGTCGGCGGCTGCGCTGGTCACGGTCATTTAGCCGTGGCCACCCATGGCCTGTCAGTCTTGGCCCGCCTGGAAGGAAAACCCACCGGCCCTGAACCGTTGGAAGAGGTGCAGGGCGTTGCACGCAGCACCAGCATTATCAAAAAAATAACTTTTAAAAACAAAAAATATGAATACAAAGCTATAAGACAATAAGTGAGAAAAAACCGCCGGGACCGACTGCGTGCCTCGCCCTGAGGAAGCCTGTTGGAAGAGTGTGGTTATTTAAGGACAGGAAAAGGGTAGGGTCGTGGCTGAGTGAACACTGTTGAGGAATCCGTTCGTGACAGAACATGGTCGCGGCCTGGGCTGCCGCGACTCGCTACTGCCATCGGTTGGCACATCTCTAAAACAATACCACAGAGAGTGTGTAAGGAAGGTCTGGCCAGGGGCCTGGCCCTCCCCGGTGGGAAGCGGGTGGAAAAAAAGGGTTAGTGGAAATAACAGGAGTTAGTGGGAAACAGTGAAGTGATTATGTGTAGATTGGAAGTGGGGGGTTGGGGTTTGGTGTTAGTAAGTTTGTTCGGGGAAGAACAGAAGTGGTTGTCTTTATAGGCCTTGGGATATTTTTTGTCTATCTTGGGATTTTTGGAGGGATTATTTATTCCAGTATTTCTCCAGTAGTTTATCTCAAGGTAAGCATAGGTACCGTATTTAGTTACCGTACTTTGTTATTTACTCCCTACGTACGCCATATTTTGTGGTGTATATTCCTCACAAGAGCCTTTTGATACAAGTTTATACACAAAGAGCCACCAGACTGCTTTATAGGCGAAATATAGAGCACTTTGTATTATCAATTACCCCATACATACTCCCTCCACCACTTACTCCACCACCCCACCCAGGGATGCCATTCTAAATTTTCAGAAATCCCAAGACTGCCCCCAAAAAATCCCAGGATCGACAAAAATATCCCAAGGTCTTTGAAAAAACATTGAAACTGAGTCCTAAATACGGTACACATGCTTACCTTGAGATAAACTACTGGAAAAATACTTTAATAATCCCCTCAAAATCTTGGGAAAAATCCCAAGGAGTGGCATGCCTGACCCCACCTCAATAGTCTCTCGCAAGCGATTTGGTGCCATTCGCGCCAGATATTTCAACTCCCGACCACAACCACACCACAACCCCATACGTTTGGGTTAAATATTATATATATATATATATATATATATATATATATATATATATATATATATATATATATATATATATATATATATATATATATATATATATATATATATATATATATATATATATATATATATATATATATATATATATATATATATTGCCGGATGCGGATTTTTACTACCTTGACGTTGATGTGATTTTCGTCCAATTCTGTAATGGTCACTGTTTCACTCACTTTGCCGCAGTGGGGGCCCGGAAAAATTCACAGCTCTCGCAGTCCTCGGGTTAATGAATTTGTTTTTCCCGTGGTTATTAGTGTATTACTGGCAGTGTAATAAACTATCTAGTGTGAAGGAGGATTAAGGGTAATTAGTGTGTGTGAGGTAGTTTAGTAGTGACTCGTTATCAGAAATCTGGTGAATTTTTATTATTGGACCATAATGCATTTATTATTTTGGTTTGGTGGTCGCAGCAATACAAAACATTCCGGTGTGTTTTTATGTCTTTCAGACGAAAGTCACCATTAAAACCGTTGGAAATACTTACGAATAGCATCAAATCCACGTTTTAACCTAATCTAACCATACGTTTTAACCCCCTAAAGCCTAAACTAACCCCACGATTTATCCTCCTAAACTAACCTAACCCCACGTTTTAACCTCCTAAACTAACCTAACCCTACGTTTTAACCTCCTAAACTAACCTAATCCCACGTTTTAACCTCATAACCTAATATAAACCTAATTTAAACCTTACCACACGTTTTAACCTCCTAAACTAACCCCACGTTTTAACCTTCTAACCTAACCCCACGTTTTAACCTCATAACATAATATAAACTTATCTCAAACCTAACCACTTGGTTTTAATTTCCTAACTTAAGCCAATACTAAGAATAAAAAGTGTCCGTGGCAAGGAGAAAACAAAGGAAATGTGGGTCACAAGAAGAAGAAGAAGCGTTAGGCAAAAGTAAACACCTCCTCTCTCTCATTACTACCCAAAAATCTTTATATATCTGAAAGTAGTAATTATAATTATCGACGGAAACTTGCGGAGAGAAAGTTACTTATAATCCATTAAGGGAAATAGTAACCATACTCCCAATTGTGTAACAAATAATGGGTCAATAGTAAAATTATACCATGCATTTTGATAATTTTTTAGAATTATTCAGAAAAGGTGTTTCTTTAGGTAAGGATCGTAGGATGTATTTATAAATCTATCTTAATACATTCCTAAATATGCTTAGTGTGTTATTTATCTAAGCCTAGTGAAATATAAGCTTGACTTCTTAATTTCTAACTGCCTAATGTAAGAATAAAAGCTTAGTTTCTCATTTATCAAAGTTTAGTGAAATATCTGTCTAAATTCTTGATTCTGAACAGCCTAGTGAAATAATAAAAGGGTAGTTTCTTATAGCTATCTATCCAAGCCTAATTAGATATAGGTAAGCCTCACTTTTTTAATGTTCGGAGCCAAATGGAATAATAAATACCTATAGTCTATTTATTTTATTATGGTCAAAATGCAGTAAGGAAGCCACGCCCCCTGCCTCCCCTTCTATTCTACGGGACAGCTGATTGGTGCATTCCTCGTATCATCACTACCAATCACAATATCTTCACTACTTAACAGCGCGTGACCACTGGACAGAGCAATCTTCACCTTCTGTAGTGAAGATTGCTCTGTCCAGTGGTCACGCGCTGTTAAGTAGTGAAGATATTGTGATTGGTAGTGATGATACGAGGAATGCACCAATCAGCTGTCCCGTAGAATAGAAGGGGAGGCAGGGGGCGTGGCTTCCTTACTGCATTTTGACCATAATACAAAAAATAGACTATAGTTAAAGACACTTTACTTAGGTATGAATTAGTGAGTTAAATAAATACAGGAGTTTTTGATAATAACTAAATGAGTGAATAAATATTTATTAGATATACTATATGTTTGTGTTTGAAATAAATATGTTGAAGTTTTAATGTTTTTTGAATTTATGAAAATAATATTATCTTTTTTCTTTTGTCATGTATAAAACTGAAAAAAACCAATGATGGTAACAAAGAAAATACCAAAATAAAACCATAATAAACAGAACACATAAACGATAGAAAATATAAAAAGAAAAAAATAGAGGTAAAAATTACAGAAAAAAATGTGAAAGTGTGTGATTGTGAAAGTAACAAAAATATAATATATAAAAGTGAATATAAAAAAACCTTCCACATGTATATAGTAGATATATAGAAAAATAATGATTGTAAAAAAGAAGAAAACTAAATGAATAACTTAAAAGTGTAAAAAACTAAAGGAAAAGCAGGGAAGACAAGGTAAAAAAAACAGTGAAAAAAACCAGTGAAGAAAAAACCCCAGAGTGAATAAAAAACTGAATAAAAAAACGAGGGAATAAAAAACCAGTGAATAAAAAACCCCAGAGTGAATAAAAAACTGAATAAAAAAACGAGGGAATAAAAAACCCAGTGAATAAAAAACCCCAGGGTGAATAAAAAACTGAATAAAAAAACGAGGGAATAAAAAAACCAGTGAATAAAAATAAATTAAAAAAACCCAGAATGAATAAAAAAAACCACAGTGAATATATAATAGCCAGAAAAAAAACCCAAAAGTGAATAAAAAACCCAGTAAATAAACAATATATACATATATAAACATTACATACAAAAGTATTATATTATTGGGCTGTGGTGGCGGTGGCGGAGGTGAAGGAAATAATACATCTATTTCTCCTATTTATACTTTATTGCATGCATAGTGTTAAAGGAATAATTGGAAACTGGTGGGATAGGTATGGTTGCTGTGCTATAAAAGTGTGTGTGTGTGTGTGTGTGTGTGTGTGTGTGTGTGTGTGTGTTGTGTGTGTGTTCATCTAGTTGTATTCATCTAGTTGTATTCATCTAGTTGTATTCATCTAGTTGTATTCATCTAGTTGTATTCATCTAGTTGTATTCATCTAGTTGTATTCATCTAGTTGTATTCATCTAGTTGTATTTTACAGGGCCAGAGCAACGCTCGTGTGGCCCCGTCTCCATATCAACATTTTTATCATTCATCCTTAGTTCTTAGTGTTGGACGAAGCCACCACCCCGGGAGGCGGGTCACAAACCCCCGGCTAACACCCGGTACCCATTCACTGCTGGGTGGACAGGGGCTCGGGATTAAAGAAGACCGCCCGTCTGTCTTCGCTCCGCCCGGGGATCGAACCCAGGACTTCTCGGTTGTGAGCCGAGCGTGCTAACCACTACACTACGGAGCTCCCTAAAGTTCCCGGAGTTGTGTGTGTGTGTGTGTGTGTGTGTGTGTGTATGTGTGTGTGTGTGTGTGTGTGTGTGTGTGTGTGTGTACACACACACATCCCTTTTACTTTCATTCAATATTTTTTTCTTGTAATCACATATTCTCCTCACTGTCAATTTCATCGTTAGCAGAATTAAGGTTTAGAGGCAATAAATAAGAAAATAATCCTCACCCACGGTGCCCTTTAATTTCGATCAAGATAATTAGTGTTCCAGACGATGAAAATTTGATGAATTTCTCTGACGTATTTCATTCACCTATTTAATGGCTGTCAATTTACCTCATTCTATTTTTTTGGTCCTCTATTTACCACATATTTTTTTCTGTACTATTTCTGCTCTCCTTGGTTCGTTCATTAATTATATTTCTTTTGTTTTCGTTTTATTATGGTGTGTTTCCCTCAATTTACCTCACTTTTTTGTCCTTGTTATGTCTCTTATTGGTTCGTTCATGATTTATTTTTCTTTTGGTTTAGTTTTATTTTGGTCGGTTTCTCTCAATTTACATCATTTATTTTTGCTGGTACTGTTTTTTTCTCTTTGGTTCGTTCATGAGTTCCATTTCTTTTGTTTTCGTTTTGATTTGGTGTGTTTCATTAGCTGGACTCGAGGAGTTTATTCCCTTCATGAGTTGTTAGTGTTCAGGAGTCAGTGTTGTACTTCATGTGGACAATGTTAAGGCATTCATGTTGTTCCCTTGTCTGGTATGCATTAGTGTGTTCTGCCTGAGGCCTGTCTGACCTACTTCATTACCTTCGCTTCATGTTTGAGTTGTAACACTGCACTGAAGAAGCACAAAACGAAACCTGTGTCATTCACCCACGATCTTGTCCACGCGAGTTGGACTCGCGATCGCCAGTTTCACCTTCCCGGAGCGAGCTTGGAGCCGATCTTAGGGTAATGCTAGGACCTCACGCACCACATACCTCAATCCCCTTGCTCAAGGGCGACAGTAACAGCCCGAAGGTGTCAGTGAAAGAATCAACAGGAATGAGCGGGGGCCGGGGATCGAACGCCGGACCATAGACTGGTGCTGGACGCCCTAACCCACTGAGCCGTTCAAGCGCTGTCGGTTACACACACCCAGGGCCGTGACTTACTATATGCGAACTAAGCGGTTGCACAGGGTCCCCGAAGCCACCAAGGTGTTGCTATTTACCTTTTTTTATAATCTAGTCTCTTTTCCTCTTAAAGTGAACCAGATTGATGTATTTGAAATTTTAGGCGTGCCTCCGGACCACCTTAGACGGCTTAGAATCCCCCCACCATAGTTTTACAAAATAGGGCCCCCAAATACCATTTCACATAGGGCCCCAAAAGAATAGAAACGGCACTGCACATACACACACACACTCTTGTTTTCTTGTTTGTTTTGTTTAGAGGATAATGCCTCAGAGCCATAGTGATCTACCGCTGCTGCATATTAGTGTTGGCCGAAGCCACCACCCCTGGGGGGGGGGTTACAAACCCCCCGCTGGCACCCGGTACCCATTCACTGCTGGGTGGACAGGGGCTAGGGATTTAAGAAAGACCACCCGTCTATCTTTCGCTCCGCCCGGGGATCGAACCCGGGACTTCTCGGTTGTAAGCCGAGCGTGCTAACCACTACACTACGAAGTTCCCGCGCGATGGTCAGGTTGATAGCGTGCTGGTCTCCCATTCTGTGGGTAGGCGGTTCGAATCCTCGCGCGCCCAGGGATTTTCCACTGACAAATTCGGGCGGTTACTGTGCCCCTTGGGATGGGGGTTTGTGTTGTGTGAGGTCCCAGCATTGCCCAAAGATCGGTAATAATGAGTTCCAAGCTCGCACTAAGAGGGTGAAACTGGCAATCGCGAGCCAGCTCGCGTGGACAACACCATGGGTGAATAACACACACACACAGTCGCACACACACACACACACACACTGTTTGTATGCGTGCGTGCGTGCGTGCGTGCGTGCGTGCGTGCGTGCGTGCGTGCGTGCGTGCGTGCGTGTTTACCTAGTTATAGTATACATGGCCTGATCTATACTCGTTTGGTCTTGTCTTTCTAAATCTTGTTTGGTTCTAAATCTGATCTAAACTCGTTTGGCTTTGGAGGAACGTCTTCAAATAACATGAACACTTGTATATAGAGAGACAGGAGTAGGAAGTGGGAGTGTGGCGACAGTATATGGGCATTGTGTGTTCTTCAAATAACATGAACACTGGTATTTATAGAGACAGGAGTAGGTAGAGGGAGTGAGGCGACAGTATATTAAGCATTGTGTGTTTTTCAAATAACATGAACACTGGTATTTATAGAGACAAGAGTAGGAAGGGGGAGTGAGGCGACAGTATATGGAGCATTGTGTGTTCTTCAAATAACATGAACACTAGTATTTATAGAGACAGGAGTAGTAGGGGGAGTGAGGCGACAGTATGTGGAGCATTGTGTGTTCTTCAAATAACATGAACACTGGAGGAGACAGGAGTAGGAAGGGGGAGTGAGGCGACAGTATATGGAGCATTGTTTGTTCTTCAAATAATATGAACACGGGTATTTATAGAGATAGGAGAAGGAAGGGGGAGTGAGGCGACAGTATATGGAGCATTGTGTGTTCTTCAAATAACATGAACACTGGTATTTATAGAGACAGGAGTAGGTAGGGGGAGTGAGGCGACAGTATATGGAGCATTGTGTGTTCTTCAAATAACATGAACACTGGTATTTATAGAGACAGGAGTAGGAAGGGGGAGTGAGGCGACAGTATATGGAGCATTGTGTGTTCTTCAAATAACATGAACACTGGTATTTATAGAGACAGGAGCAGGAAGGGGAGTGAGGCGACAGTATATGGAGCATTGTGTGTTCTTCAAATAACATGAACACTGGAGGAGACAGGAGTAGGAAGGGGAGTGAGGCGACAGTATATGGAGCATTGTTTGTTCTTCAAATAATATGAACACGGGTATTTATAGAGACAGGAGAAGGAAGGGGGAGTGAGGCGACAGTATATGGAGCATTGTGTGTTCTTCAAATAACATGAACACTGGAGGAGACAGGAGTAGGAAGGGGGAGTGAGGCGACAGTATATGGAGCATTGTTTGTTCTTCAAATAACATGAACACTGGAGGAGACAGGAGAAGGAAGGTGGAGTGAGGCGACAGTATATGGGGCATTGTGTGTTCTTCAAATAACATGAACACTGGAGGAGACAGGAGTAGGAAGGGGGAGAGAGGCGACAGTATATGGAGCATTGTGTGTTCTTCAAATAACATGAACACTGGTATTTATAGAGACAGGAGTAGGAAGGGGGAGTGAGGCAACAGTATATGGAGCATTGTGTGTTCTTCAAATAACATGAACACTGGTATTTATAGAGACAGGAGTAGGAAGGGGAGTGAGGCGACAGTATATGGAGCATTGTGTGTTCTTTAAATAACATGAACACTGGTATTTATAGAGACGGGAGTAGGAGGGGGAGTGAGGCGACAGTATATGGAGCATTGTGTGTTCTTCAAATAACATGAACACTGGAGGAGATAGGAGTAGGAAGGGGGAGTGAGGCGACAGTATATGGAGCATTGTGTGTTCTTTAAATAACATGAACACTGGTATTTATAGAGACAAGGGTAGGAAGGGGGAGTGAGGCGACAGTATATGGAGCATTGTGTGTTCTTTAAATAACATGAACACTGGTATTTATAGAGACAAGGGTAGGAAGGGGGAGTGAGGCGACAGTATATGGAGCATTGTGTGTTCTTTAAATAACATGAACACTGGTATTTATAGAGACAAGGGTAGGAAGGGGGAGAGAGGCGACAGTATATGGAGCATTGTGTGTTCTTCAAATAACATGAACACTGGTATTTATAGAGACAGGAGTAGGAAGGGGGAGTGAGGCGACAGTATATGGAGCATTTTGTGTTCTTTAAATAACATGAACACTGGTATTTATAGAGACAAGGGTAGGAAGGGGGAGTGTGGCGACAGTATATGGAGCATTGTGTGTTCTTCAAATAACATGAACACTGGTATTTATAGAGACAGGAGTAGGAAGGGGGAGTGTGGCGACAGTATATGGAGCATTTTGTGTTCTTTAAATAACATGAACACTGGTATTTATAGAGACAGGAGTAGGAAGGGGGAGAGAGGCGACAGTATATGGAGCATTGTGTGTTCTTCAAATAACATGAACACTGGTATTTATAGAGACAGGAGTAGGAAGGGGGAGAGAGGCGACAGTATATGGAGCATTGTGTGTTCTTCATATAACATGAACACTGGTATTTATAGAGACAGGAGTACGAAGGGGGAGTGAGGCGACAGTATATGGAGCATTTTGTGTTCTTTAAATAACATGAACACTGGAGGAGACAGGAGTAGGAAGGGGGAGTGAAGCGACAGTATATGGAGCATTGTGTGTTTCTTCAAATAACATGAACACTGGTATTTATAGAGACAGGAGTAGGAAGGGGGAGTGAGGCGACAGTATATGGAGCATTTTGTGTTCTTTAAATAACATGAACACTGGAGGAGACAGGAGTAGGAAGGGGAGTGAAGCGACAGTATATGGAGCATTGTGTGTTCTTCAAATAACATGAACACTGGTATTTATAGAGACAGGAGTAGGAAGGGGGAGTGAGGCGACAGTATATGGAGCATTTTGTGTTCTTTAAATAACATGAACACTGGTATTTATAGAGACAGGAGTAGGAAGGGGGAGTGAGGCGACAGTATATGGGCATTGTGTGTTCTTCAAATAACATGAACAACTGGTATTTATAGAGACAGGAGTAGGAAGGGGGAGTGAGGCGACAGTATATGGAGCATTTTGTGTTCTTTAAATAACATGAACACTGGAGGAGACAGGAGTAGGAAGGGGGAGTGAGGCGACAGTATATGGAGCATTGTGTGTTCTGCAAATAACATGAACACTGGTATTTATAGAGACAGGAGTAGGAAGGGGGAGTGAGGCGACAGTATATGGAGCATTTTGTGTTCTTTAAATAACATGAACACTGGAGGAGACAGGAGTAGGAAGGGGGGAGTGAGGTGACAGTATATGGAGCATTGTGTGTTCTTCAAATAAAATGAACACTGGTATTTATAGAGACAGGAGTAGGAAGGGGGAGTGAGGCGACAGTATATGGGGCATTGCGTGTTCTTCAAATAACATGAACACTGGTATTTATAGAGACAGGAGTAGGAAGGGGGAGTGAGGCGACAGTATATGGAGCATTGTGTGTTCTTCAAATAACATGAACACTGGAGGAGACAGGAGTAGGAAGGGGGAGTGAGGCGACAGTATGTGGAGCATTGTGTGTTCTTCAAATAACATGAACACTGGTATTTATAGAGACATGAGTAGGAAGGGGGAGTGAGGCGACAGTATATGGAGCATTGTGTGTTCTGCAAATAACATGAACACTGGTATTTATGGAGACAGGAGTAGGAAGGGGGAGTGAGGCGACAGTATATGGAGCATTGTGTGTTCTTCAAATAACATGAACACTGGTATTTATAGAGACAGGAGTAGGAAGGGGGAGTGAGGCGACAGTATATGGAGCATTGTGTGTTCTTCAAATAACATGAACACTGGTATTTATAGAGACAGGAGTAGGAAGGGGGAGTGAGGAGACAGTATGTGGAGCATTGTGTGTTCTTCAAATAACATGAATACTGGTATTTATAGAGACAGGAGTAGGAAGGGGGAGTGAGGCGACAGTATATGGAGCATTGTGTGTTCTTCAAATAACATGAACACTGGTATTTATAGAGACAGGAGTAGGAAGGGGGAGTAAGGCGACAGTATATGGAGCATTGTGTGTTCTTCAAATAACATGAACACTGGAGGAGACAGGAGTAGGAAGGGGGAGTGAGGCGACAGTATGTGGAGCATTGTGTGTTCTTCAAATAACAGGAACACAGGTATTTATAGAGACAGGAGTAGGAAGGGGAGTAAGGCGACAGTATATGGAGCATTGTGTGTTCTTCAAATAACATGAACACTGGTATTTATAGAGACAGGAGTAGGAAGGGGGAGTGAGGCGACAGTATATGGAGCATTGTGTGTTCTTCAAATAACATGAACACTGGTATTTATAGAGACAGGAGTAGGAAGGGGGAGTAAGGCGACAGTATATGGAGCATTGTGTGTTCTTCAAATAACATGAACACTGGAGGAGACAGGAGTAGGAAGGGGGAGTGAGGCGACAGTATATGGAGCATTGTGTGTTCTGCAATAACATGAACACTAGTATTTATAGAGACAGGAGTAGGAAGGGGGAGTGAGGCGACAGTATATGGGGCATTGTGTGTTCTTCAAATAACATGAACACTGGTATTTATAGAGACAGGAGTAGGAGGGGGGAGTGAGGCGACAGTAATATGGAGCATTGTGAGTTCTTCAAATAACATGAACACTGGTATTTATAGAGACAAGGTTAGGAAGGGGGGAGTGAGGCGACAGTATATGGGGCATTGTGTGTTCTTCAAATAACATGAACACTGGTATTTATAGAGACAGGAGTAGGAAGGGGGAGTGAGGCGACAGTATATGGGGCATTGTGTGTTCTTCAAATACATGAACACTGGTATTTATAGAGACAGGAGTAGGAAGGGGGAGTGAGGCGACAGTATATGGGGCATTGTGTGTTCTTCAAATAACATGAACACTGGAGGAGACAGAAGTCGAAGGGGGAGTGAGACGACAGTATATATGGCATTGTGTGTTCTTCAAATAACATGAACACTGGAGGAGACATGAGTAGGAAGGGGGAGTGAGGCGACAGTATATGGAGCATTGTGTGTGTTCTTCAAATAACATGAACACTGGTATTTATAGAGACAGGAGTAGGAGGGGGGAGTGAGGCGACAGTATATGGAGCATTGTGTGTTCTTCAAATAACATGAACAGTGGTATTTATAGAGACAAGGTTAGGAAGGGGGAGTGAGGCGACAGTATATGGGGCATTGTGTGTTCTTCAAATAACATGAACACTGGTATTTATAGAGACAGGAGTAGGAAGGGGGAGTGAGGCGACAGTATATGGGGCATTGTGTGTTCTTCAAATAACATGAACACTGGTATTTATAGAGACAGGAGTAGGAAGGGGGAGTGAGGCGACAGTATATGGAGCATTGTGTGTTCTTCAAATAACATGAACACTGGTATTTATAGAGACAAGGAGTAGGAAGGGGGAGTGAGGCGACAGTATATGGGGCATTGTGTGTTCTTCAAATAACATGAACACTGGTATTTATAGAGACAGGAGGAGGAAGGGGGAGTGAGGCGACAGTATATGGAGCATTGTGTGTTCTTCAAATAACATGAACAGTGGTATTTATAGAGACAGGAGGAGGAAGGGGAGTGAGGCGACAGTATATGGAGCATTGTGTGTTCTTCAAATAACATGAACACTGGAGGAGACAGGAGTAGGAAGGGGAGTGAAGCGACAGTATATGGAGCATTGTATGTTCTTCAAATAACATGAACACTGGTATTTATAGAAACAGGAGTAGGAAGTGGGAGTGAGGCGACAGTATATGGAGCATTGCGTGTTCTTCAAATAACATGAACACTGGTATTTATAGAGACAGGAGTAGGAAGGGGGAGTGAGGCGACAGTATATGGAGCATTGTGTGTTCTTCAAATAACATGAACACTGGTATTTATAGAGACAGGAGTAGGAAGGGGGAGTGAGGCGACAGTATATGGGGCATTGTGTGTTCTTCAAATAACATGAACACTGGTATTTATAGAGACAGGAATAGGAAGGGTGAGTGAGGCGACAGTATATGGAGCATTGTGTGTTCTTCAAATAACATGAACACTGGTATTTATAGAGACAAGAGTAGGAAGGGGGAGTGAGGCGACAGTATATGGGGCATTGTGTGTTCTTCAAATAACATGAACACTGGTATTTATAGAGACAGGAGTAGGAGGGGGGAGTGAGGCGACAGTATATGGAGCATTGTGTGTTCTTCAAATAACTTGAACACTGGAGGAGACAGGAGTAGGAAGGGGAGTGAGGCGACAGTATATGGAGCATTGTGTGTTCTTCAAATAACATGAACACTGGTATTTATAGACCCAGGAGTAGGAAGGGGGAGTGAGGCGACAGTATATGGAGCATTGTGTGTTCTTCAAATAAAATGAACACTGGTATTTATAGAGACAGGAGTAGGTAGGGGGAGTGAGGCGACAGTATATGGAGCATTGTGTGTTCTTCAAATAACATGAACAATGGTATTTATAGAGACAGGAGTACGAAGGGGGAGTGAGGCGACAGTATATGGAGCATTGTGTGTTCTTCAAATAACATGAACACTGGTATTTATAGAGACAGGAGTAGGAAGGGGAGTGAGGCGACAGTATATGGGGCATTGTGTGTTCTTCAAATAACATGAACACTGGTATTTATAGAGACAAGAGTACGAAGGGGGAGTGAGGCGACAGTATATGGAGCATTGTGTGTTCTTCAAATAACATGAACACTGGTATTTATAGAGACAGGAGTAGGAAGGGGGAGTGAGGCGACAGTATATGGAGCATTGTGTGTTCTTCAAATAACATGAACACTGGAGGAGACAGGAGTAGGAAGGGGGAGTGAGGCGACAGTATATGGAGCATTGTGTGTTCTTCAAATAACATGAACACTGGTATTTATAGAGACAGGAGTAGGAAGGGGGAGTGAGGCGACAGTATATGGAGCATTGTGTGTTCTTCAAATAACATGAACACTGGTATTTATAGAGACAGGAGTAGGAAGGGGGAGTGAGGCGACAGTATATGGAGCATTGTGTGTTCTTCAAATAACATGAACACTGGTATTTATAGAGACAGGAGTAGGAAGGGGGAGTGAGGCGACAGTATATGGAGCATTGTGTGTTCTTCAAATAACATGAACACTGGAGGAGACAGGAGTAGGAAGGGGGAGTGAGGCGACAGTATATGGAGCATTGTGTGTTCTTCAATAACATGAACACTGGTATTTATAGAGACAGGAGTAGGAAGGGGGAGTGAGGCGACAGTATATGGAGCATTGTGTGTTCTTCAAATAACATGAACAGTGGTATTTATAGAGACAGGAGGAGGAAGGGGGAGTGAGGCGACAGTATATGGAGCATTGTGAGTTCTTCAAATAACATGAACACTGGTATTATAAGAGACAAGGTTAGGAAGGGGAGTGAGGCGACAGTATATGGGGCATTGTGTGTTCTTCAAATAACATGAACACTGGTATTTATAGAGACAGGAGTAGAAGGGGGAGTGAGGCGACAGTATATGGGGCATTGTGTGTTCTTCAAATAACATGAACACTGGTATTTATAGAGACAGGAGTAGGAAGGGGGAGTGAGGCGACAGTATATGGAGCATTGTGTGTTCTTCAAATAACATGAACACTGGTATTTATAGAGACAGAGTAGGAAGGGGGAGTGAGGCGACAGTATATGGAGCATTGTGTGTTCTTCAAATAACATGAACACTGGTATTTATAGAGACAGGAGTAGGAAGGGGGAGTGAGGCGACAGTATATGGAGCATTGTGTGTTCTTCAAATAACATGAACACTGGAGGAGACAGGAGTAGGAAGGGGGAGTGAGGCGACAGTATATGGACATTGTGTGTTCTTCAAATAACATGAACACTGGTATTTATAGAGACAGGAGTAGGAAGGGGGAGTGAGGCGACAGTATATGGGGCATTGTGTGTTCTTCAAATAACATGAACACTGTATTTATAGAGACAGGAGTAGGAAGGGGGAGTAAGGGCGACAGTATATGGAGCATTGTGTGTTCTTCAAATAACATGAACACTGGTATTTATAGAGACAGGAGTAGGAAGGGGGAGTGAGGCGACAGTATATGGAGCATTGTGTGTTCTTCAAATAACATGAACACTGGTATTTATAGAGACAGGAGTAGGAAGGGGGAGTGAGGCGACAGTATATGGGGCATTGTGTGTTCTTCAAATAACATGAACACTGGTATTTATAGAGACAGGAGTAGGAAGGGGGAGTGAGGCGACAGTATATGGGGCATTGTGTGTTCTTCAAATAACATGAACACTGGAGGAGAGACAGAAGTCGGAAGGGGGAGTGAGACGACAGTATATATGGCATTGTGTGTTCTTCAAATAACATGAACACTGGAGGAGACATGAGTAGGAAGGGGGAGTGAGGCGACAGTATATGGAGCATTGTGTGTTCTTCAAATAACATGAACACTGGTATTTATAGAGACAGGAGTAGGAGGGGGGAGTGAGGCGACAGTATATGGAGCATTGTGTGTTTCTTCAAATAACATGAACAGTGGGTATTTATAGAGACAAGGTTAGGAAGGGGAGTGAGGCGACAGTATATGGGGCATTGTGTGTTCTTCAAATAACATGAACACTGGTATTTATAGAGACAGGAGTAGGAAGGGGGAGTGAGGCGACAGTATATGGGCATTGTGTGTTCTTCAAATACATGAACACTGGTATTTATAGAGACAGGAGTAGGAAGGGGGAGTGAGGCGACAGTATATGGAGCATTGTGTGTTCTTCAAATAACATGAACACTGGTATTTATAGAGACAGGAGAGGAAGGGGGAGTGAGGCGACAGTATATGGAGCATTGTGTGTTCTTCAAATAACATGAACAGTGGTATTTATAGAGACAGGAGGAGGAAGGGGGAGTGAGGCGACAGTATATGGAGCATTGTGTGTTCTTCAAATAACATGAACACTGGAGGAGACAGGAGTATGAAGGGGAGTGAAGCGACAGTATATGGAGCATTGTATGTTCTTCAAATAACATGAACACTGGTATTTATAGAAACAGGAGTAGGAAGTGGGAGTGAGGCGACAGTATATGGAGCATTGCGTGTTCTTCAAATAACATGAACACTGGTATTTATAGAGACAGGAGTAGGAAGGGGGAGTGAGGCGACAGTATATGGAACATTGTGTGTTCTTCAAATAACATGAACACTGGTATTTATAGAGACAGGAGTAGGAAGGGGGAGAGAGGCGACATTATATGGGGCATTGTGTGTTCTTCAAATAACATGAACACTGAAGGAGACAGGAGTTGGAAGGGGGAGTGAGGCGACAGTATATGGAGTATACTGTCTATATGGAGTATTGTGAGTTCTTCAAATAACATGAACACGGGTATTAATAGAGACAAGAGTAGGAAGGGGGAATGAGGCGACAGTATATGGAGCATTGTGTGTTCTTCAAATAACATGAACACTGGTATTTATAGAGACAGGAATAGGAAGGGTGAGTGAGGCGACAGTATATGGAGCATTGTGTGTTCTTCAATAACATGAACACTGGTATTATAGAGACAGGAGTAGGAGGGGGGAGTGAGGCGACAGTATATGGAGCATTGTGTGTTCTTCAAATAACTTGAACACTGGAGGAGACAGGAGTAGGAAGGGGGAGTGAGGCGACAGTATATGGAGCATTGTGTGTTCTTCAAATAACATGAACACTGGTATTTATAGACCCAGGAGTAGGAAGGGGGAGTGAGGCGACAGTATATGGAGCATTGTGTGTTCTTCAAATAAAATGAACACTGGTATTTATAGAGACAGGAGTAGGTAGGGGGAGTGAGGCGACAGTATATGGAGCATTGTGTGTTCTTCAAATAACATGAACAATGGTATTCTATAGAGACAGGAGTACGAAGGGGGAGTGAGGCGACAGTATATGGAGCATTGTGTGTTCTTCAAATAACATGAACACTGGTATTTATAGAGACAGGAGTACGAAGGGGGAGTGAGGCGACAGTATATGGAGCATT
This sequence comes from Chionoecetes opilio, assembly GCA_016584305.1. Taxonomy (NCBI): domain Eukaryota; kingdom Metazoa; phylum Arthropoda; class Malacostraca; order Decapoda; family Majidae; genus Chionoecetes; species Chionoecetes opilio. The sequence goes on along the minus strand of JACEEZ010008526.1, from coordinate 39,707 downwards.
GTGTGTTCTTCAAATAACATGAACACTGGTATTTATAGAGACAGGAGTAGGAAGGGGAGTGGGAGGCGACAGTATATGGGGCATTGTGTGTTCTTCAAATAACATGAACACTGGTATTTATAGAGACAGGAGTACGAAGGGGGAGTGAGGCGACAGTATATGGAGCATTGTGTGTTCTTCAAATAACATGAACACTGGTATTTATAGAGACAGGAGTAGGAAGGGGGAGTGAGGCGACAGTATATGGAGGCATTGTGTGTTCTTCAAATAACATGAACACTGGAGGAGACAGGAGTAGGAAGGGGGAGTGAGGCGACAGTATATGGAGCATTGTGTGTGTCTTCAAATAACATGAACACTGGTATTTATAGAGACAAGAGTAGGAAGGGGGAGTGAGGCGACAGTATATGGAGCATTTTGTGTTCTTCAAATAACATGAACACTGGTATTTATAGAGACAGGAGTAGAAGGGGGAGTGGGGCGACAGTATATGGAGCATTGTGTGTTCTTCAAATAACATGAACACTGGTATTTATAGAGACAGGAGTAGGAAGGGGGAGTGAGGCGACAGTATATGGAGCATTGTGTGTTCTTCAAATAACATGAACACTGGTATTTATAGAGACAGGAGTAGGAAGGGGGGTGAGGCGACAGTATATGGAGCATTGTGTGTTCTTCAAATAACATGAACACTGGAGGAGACAGGAGTAGGAAGGGGGAGTGAGGCGACAGTATATGGAGCATTGTGTGTCTTCAAATAACATGAACACTGGTATTTATAGAGACAGGAGTAGGAAGGGGAGTGAGGCGACAGTATATGGAGCATTGTGTGTTCTTCAAATAACATGAACACGGGTATTTATAGAGACAGGAGTAGGTAGGGGGAGTGAGGCGACAGTATATGGAGCATAGTGTGGTCTTCAAATAACATGAACACTGGAGGAGACAGGAGTAGGAAGGGGAGTGAGGCGACAGTATATGGGCATTGTGTGTTCTTCAAATAACATGAACACTGGTATTTATAGAGACAGGAGTAGGAAGGGGGAGTGAGGCGACAGTATATGGAGCATTGTGTGTTCTTCAAATAACATGAACACTGGTATTTATAGAGACAGGAGTAGGAAGGGGGAGTGTGGCGACAGTATATGGAGCATTGTGTGTTCTGCAAATAACATGAACACTGGTATTTATAGAGACAGGAGTAGAAGGGGGAGTGAGGCGACAGTATATGGACATTGTGTGTTCTTCAAATAACATGAACACTGGTATTATAGAGACAGGAGTAGGAAGGGGGAGTGAGGCGACAGTATATGGGGCATTGTGTGTTCTTCAAATAACATGAACACTGGTATTTATAGAGACAGGAGTAGGAAGGGGAGTGAGGCGACAGTATATGGAGCATTGTGTGTTCTTCAAATAACATGAACACTGGTATTTATAGAGACAGGAGTAGGAAGGGGGAGTGAGGCGACAGTATATGGAGCATTGTGTGTTCTTCAAATAACATGAACACTGGTATTTATAGAGACAGGAGTAGGAAGGGGGAGTGAGGCGACAGTATATGGAGCATTGTGTGTATTTTAACACTGTATATATGCAATCTCAATTTAAATGTATCACTACATCTTTTCACCCTCAAATTAAAACAAATGAAGCTTTTAATTAAAATAAGTGAATCTCAAATTAAAACTACTGAAGTTTAAATTAAAACAACTGAAGTTTAGATTAAAACAACTGAAATTTAAATTAAAACAACTGAAGTTTAAATTAAAACAACTGAAGTTTAAGTTAAAACAACAAGTTTAAATTAAAACAACTGAAGTTTAAATTAAAACAACTGAAGTTTAAATTAAAACAACAGAAGTTTAAATTAAAACAACAAGTTTAAATTAAAACAACTGAAGTTTAAATTAAAACAACTGAAGTTTAAATTAAAACAACTGAAGTTTAAATTAAAACAACAGAAGTTTAAATTAAAACAACAAGTTTAAATTAAAACAACTGAAGTTTAAATTAAAACAACTGAAGTTTAAATTAAAACAACTGAAGTTTAAATTAAAACAACTGAAGTTTAAATTAAAACAACTGAAGTTTAAATTAAAACAACTGAAGTTTAAATTAAAACAACTGAAGTTTAAATTAAAACAACTGAAGTTTAAATTAAAACAACTGAAGTTTAAATTAAAACAACTGAAGATTAAATTAAA